>JADDOH010001219.1:0-253122 GCA_016648135.1 Agrypnia vestita
ATGATATCGATTACTCTAGATCTGCGCCTATCTCTTAGCTTACTTATTGGCAGTTTAGGCTAATTGGGATCTCTTTGTTCTCGAAAATATGGTTAAGTTTGCCAAAAGCAGCCCAGCTCATTCCTGTTCGTCTTGGCAATTCTGCTGTTTGGTTTTATTCGCGGATGTCGCTTCTCTCCATAAATATTGATTATAGGACATTGATGTTGGAACATTTTCGACTCGATTAAGACGACAGTCTACCTTTAAAATATTGCGGACTAGCTCTGTTACACCGTGTATTTTAGTTTGCCAGGTGCTACAGATTTGCAGCCACCCTGTGCGAGGTATAAACTAACTGCAGTTGTCGATAGCAGTGCTAGCGTCACTCTCGGCCGATACCAATCTCCCGCTAACACCTCAACCTACTCTTAATTATCGGCTTTCTTAATTTATGCTAAACTGTTCGCATTACCCGCGTCGGTTGGAGAGGTGACTTCATCCAGTAGAGGAAGGTATTTACATCACAAGCGCTTCAATATTATGCTAATGAATACTTATATTATAATAATTAGAAGAAAAGAACCGAGTAAATTAATCGATCATTGGTGTAATTTATGTTGGAGTCAGTTAACTCTTCATTTTAACGCGAACCGGTCGTATTTTTTACGATTGCAATACGATTTTAAATGCTGGTAAGTATCTCATTTATTCAGATAGTATTAATAAATACCAACTTGTAAAGTTAATCGTACAATGTAAAAAACTAACCCATAAAAACCAAGTTTTTATTTTACTCCTTTTCTTTGTAAATTAAGTTAACCATCATGTAATAATTGATTGACTGAAAATGAAACATGTCTAGACAAATATCTATGTCAAAAATCTCTAAAAATATCTCTTTATTATTTGATTTCTTCCCAAAAAATCGAAGTGTGCTGTCATCTGTGAACCAATTGTCATAAATTTTAGAAATTCGTAGTGAAGCACCTACTATACTTACCGACGGAGTAATTCAAATTTTAAATATTCCGTGACGTTATCGGGCCGCTGGCACTATTGGTAGTAATCAAACTTTCGTAATCATTTCAATTTGAAAAAACCATTAAAATTTCTAAAAATCCAAAATTATACTAAAATTATTATTATTATTTAACGAAAATTTGATAGATCTTCTTGATCGTCGCCACAAGTCTGCTTGCAAAGTTTCAGCTCGATTGGATTACGGGAAAAGGGTCAAAAATCGATCCAAAGTTTTTTCGACGGAAAGCAGGCAAGCAAGCAAGCAGACGCCATGAGTTAATATAGAGGGAGTAAAAATAAAATTAAGATAATAAGTAACTAACAAATGCTATTAAAAATAATACAGAATTCATACAAGAATTATTTAAAAACAACCACTATCTATTGTAGAAGGTCTCATGACGACGCAACACAACGAAGAATTTTAATGTAAATTTATTGTTTCAGAAGTAAGTTTGTACAACTCCATAATCACACATATGGAAACAAAAAAAATGTTTCTTAAGTTCTACCTTTTTTAATTTTCTGAGACGCATTTCGCCTTATGAGGGGCATTATCAATCTAAATATTTTATATTCAACAACTTGTATTTATATTAAAAGTATTTGAAAGAAATTCTATATCATTTTAATAATTAATATTAATTAAAACCAAACCAGAAAACCTTAATTCTTCGCATATGACGAGAAGATCTCGAAACCATGCTACGCTAAAAAGTTTGTGTATATAGCCAGAAAGATCCGCCATTTTGCTACGCCATCAAGGATGACGGTGACAAAACAAAACTAAGGGAAGTGCCGAAAATATGTTAACTATAATTATTTCGACCATTCATTTCCAAATAAAAAGAATTTTGCTTATTTTTCAAGCATAGTTCACGTGCAATCAGATGCTGGCAAAATAATTTTACACAATTTATCCTTTGTTATAAATTACTGTTAATTAATGAGTTCATTTGTACTGAAATGGCTAATTAATATATGCAGAATGTTGTAAACAAATTGCAAATAATTTATTCAATGCAGCATTTTGTAAACTTAACTCACAAACAACTCTTGTAATACATAGTGACACTCACGACCAATGAGAAAGACGGACAAGTGACGTCAGCAAATTGATTCCAGAACGAACAGACTTTCAGGGGGATGGCTATCAGCTGTCGCTTCAGCAATTAATGCTCTACGTGAGCTGGTGAGGCAGTTACACGCAGAAAACATGTGTATGCATATTATTGACAGATACCACATTAGAATATACGTGGGATTTAAAAGCAAAGGCAGCAATAACGAAAAAAAATTGAATGCAGTCATCGAGGATTACTAATTTATAATGTACAAGCTGTGCCCGCGCGGCTTCGCAAGCGTAGATTTTTAGAACACTGTTTGGATCGTCATAGAACTTTCGCGAACCTTCTAGAACATTCTCCTTCCAGAACTTTCAAGAAATTCGATGTACAGGTACCTTCTAGACACACCGACACATTCCGCCACTTAGTTTAGAACCTTACAGAACTTTCGGGAATTTTCTAGAACCTTCTCCTTCCAGAACTTTCTAGAGCAGGTTTTTCCGGAACCTTCTAGACTCACCGACACAGTCAGCGCGCCTATTTTGAAACAATCTGAAGCATATGCGGCCTTCCCATTACAAAACAATGTGCTAGAAAGCGCATTTTCATCACCCACTCCCACCCATGCACAGCCACCCCCACCAAGCTTGCATATTTTCGATGTGACACCAAGGGCTATCCACCACCATAACCACCGGCAGGTGGTTGTGGAGAAAACTTGGCGGGTAGGGAAACATGGGTATCTTTATATATATATATATATTGATTGAATTCGAGATTTTATAGGAATCAGATTATCCTATACATTTATAGGAAACATGATTTTGGAAGGGATAGATAGATAAAATCAAGAATTCAGTACATTTTGAATTAGTAATATCCAGAGCACTAATCCAGAATTAGTAATATCCAACTTGTCATCGCCAGTGACAATACGACGAAGAAAACCTATTAGATTCTGCCGTTCAGAAATAAAAAATCGCGTTTCTACGTCTCTCGGCTGCAGTTCGTATGGACCAATTTTCCTTGCTTTTGAATCATTGTCAGTGCATGGAGTGTCTAGAAATTAATGGTTGAACGATCAACTCTTCATGGGTCTTCATCACGTTACGCAACTCAACGTAAGGCTTCCCGCAAATGCTGTTTTGTTGGACGTAATTCGACATAATTAATGTGTTGTGTAAACTTGGGCAAAATGACACATACTGAAAACCAAAGAAGCACATAATAGTGCTTTGACATGAATATAGTAACAATACGCCCCAGTGCAATATTGTACAAGTTATGCCCTCTCGTAGGAATCCCTCAAAATAAAACGAACGGTCCTAATATTATATCCTTACTTTTAAATTCCCATTTATCCGCGTTTTATTTTGAATGAAATCCATTTTTATCATGGTTTTAGAATGTAATACTTTGACTTTGACAAACAAACTATATAATCATTTTGAAATATGCGACAAAAAATATACTTACTTGTCGACAAAATGTAGTTAATTAATATCAATACTCATTCTAACTACCAATTCTCGAAACTAATATGTACTCTAACGGTAATTGGAGGTTCTGCGTTTGAGTTATGGTGATAATTATATATTTTTAAATAACTTTTAATAAGAGTTTTCTGGGGTACTATATACGAGTAGGTATATATGTTTTTAAGTTCTGCTAAACGCTCTGCTAAACGTGTTGTTTTTTCCTGTAGAATACAAGTTATTGATATAGGTACGAGTAAGTTGTTTAAATACCCTTACACGTTTTGTTAAATATCTACACTTAATAGAATTTGATGGTTCTACGTGACTTAATTTCTTTTTATATAATATGTTTAAATTATTACAAAACTTTTTTACATAGTGTCTTCATATTAGCTGGCGTATGTACATAAAACGAAAGCCAGTAAGAGAGCCGCACCTTTAGAATTCATCGATAGATGGCAGTAATATCCGGTTAATTTGGAAATTATCTCGAGCTACGTAATGTTCGCCGTGATGTTATATTATTTATAATGTAATAATAATCCCTCTTCATGCATCCACAGCGATGTAATCAATCGTGTACAAATACTCTATGATTAATCATAATATATTGGAATACATCACAAACAAATTGATTGAATAATTACAATGGCATTTAGAAAAGCAGGTGAACAGCGCGAGCGTTGTTGCGATGTTTAAAGTGCATCATATATTTATAATTAAAATATACTCCATAAATAATGACGTATGAGATTGTTTTTTAGATTTAAAAATGAGGTTATAGTTGATTTGATTGAATACCGTGAATTATCAATGTAAATGTATATATTCATAGATTTAAAAAAGTAATGTTTTGCAATCAGCGCACACTGCGCGTAGGATTTAAGCTAATATTTGGTTTCGCGGTTATTAGATTTGATTGCATTTCTTTACGGCCGTTAATGTATTCGAAATGTTTAATGTTTCAAAACTACACGAAAACACACTCTAGTTATAGTAATTACGAGCGAGATCGATTTCAATGGCGGCAGAATAGTTTTTATTGCATTTCCTCTGACGTTAATCAGCGTTTTGGTCGCCATGTTGGTTTTTTCCGCCCGGTCTCCGACCCCGATTCTGGGGGTCAGATTAGACATTTGATAATAACACGAACCTAATGATATAATTTGCATAATGTAAGTATAAATAGCCTTGCGATTTTATTGACGAGTGTGATTTTATTGGAGCGAGAAATCGGCATATTTTTCTGATTGAGATATGATTACAGGAATCATGTGGCAGACCAAAACTCAGCTAGTTAATAACACGTTCTAAATTGTAATTCTCTTAAGTAAAATTTAAGCGTGTTGTAAGCTTTGATCCAATGTGATTTAATTGAGTAAGTAATAATGTCTACCTTCTATTAGAAAATAACCCGTTACATAATGCCTGTGTCTGTGTTTATGAATCTAAATAATTTGTAGTTCTATTCTTTCTTTTAATTTGACTTTTAATTGACATAATGTAGGTAGGTACTTAATTCTTTAATAAGGTTAGGAAATTAAAATGTCTCTTGAAAACCACACACTTACATATATCGTCGCTGTATATATAATTAATCCTATGTGCCGTTTTAGTACATTCTGAGATAAACGAATGAAACTGTTTTAAAAAATAATTGCACAGCCTATATTTATAAAAAATATTTAAAATAATTACTAGGCAGACTTTCCAGATGAACGGCAATGTTTTTTTAGTACATCTCCATTATGAAAAATTGACAAATTGATTCGTTCATCTCAAATTGTAAACGGCACATTGGCATTATTATGTATACAGCGACGATATGCCACATTGTGCTACCTATATTAATTGGAGGGATGGAGGAAAGGTGTTCATTTCGCAAACTCAACGATATTTTCGACGAGGAAACGATTAGGTACCTACCTAGCGAAAAGGCATGCCGAGAGTGGTTTGTTCGCTTCAAAGTTGGTGATATGGCTCCATACCAGCTTAGACGGTCAGGAAAGGATCGATCTTAGGATGGTTTTTGCATCACTAGAGCACTGGACACTGGGAAATTTCCGCCCGCGGAGTCACCACAACTAGTGATGGTATTTTAACCGGTGACACGCTAATCGTTATCAGAGATTTGTGACCGATTGCGTCGACGATTGGCAACCGATTTTTCGCAATTTGACGGACAGCAATCAGTACTGGACAACAATTGTTTCTTAGTTATCAATCATCGATACAATCAGACACAAATCCTAAATAACTGTACCGAAAGAAAACGGCTAAAAATGGTTTAACCAACAGTAACCACAACAGATGGAATTTGCGTGTACGGTGACTGCGCTCCTGATTGATATGTAGTTTTCGCTTTAGGTTATGTTGCAACATAATTTTTAAATTCGGATAATTATGATTCAATCCAATAATATATCTATTATATACTAACTGGGTATCTCATAGCTAGCAGCAAAAACTTTACATATGGATTCCTGTCTTGATAATGAGTCGAAAATGTTCAAGCAACCATGACCTAATATCGATAGTTACGGAGATATGCAATATCAAAGTTTGCATTTTTTTAAAAATATTTCTGACTCACCTTTTTCCAAAAAGTTGAAATAACATTACAGTAACTTATATCGATTATGAAAAATTCACTCGCTTAATAATAATAATAATAAGCTCGTAAAAAAATCAGTTTTCAATTTTGTAAATCATTTTATTCGACTATTTTCATAGCACTGACTTTTGGCTTAGTCTGAGAATAGTAAAAACACGTATTCCGTGTTCTATCATCTTTATTTAAAATTTTTTTTTTCAGCGCAACCACAAACACGATGGTCTAAAAAATAACGAGCATTTACGAATTTAAGATATAAGTTATAATTAATTAAGCTATAATTTAACTATAAGCTAATTAATATTTATTAATTTCAATAAAATAAATATTTAAAACATATTTAAAACATCGTTAATTCTTGTTTTATTCGTGCGAAAAATACCTAAATAAGCTTTTATTTACACCGAAGAAAAAACGAAGAATGCTGCCATCTAGCGAAACGCACCGAAAGCGTTGATGAAAATCAAATAAACCATCTCACAAATGTTTTCTAAATATATACCTAGAATTATAATAGGTACCTTGTATATAATATTGAATTATTAATATTAACGTAGCAATAATACCATAATAATATGTTTAGTAGAAGTTGCGATACAGGGTGGCCAGAAGGAATGAGAAACACGCCCTTGCTTAATGAAATAATTGTCATATTACCAGTAATTAGTATGTGTTGCGAGTACTACGCACATATTACCTTAAGAGCAACTGGTAAGACTATTTCTTAGTGCAAAGTTTAATGATGTTGTGAACAAACCCTTGATGCTTTGATTCTCAGCAAGTTAATTATCGTTCGGCTACGAGGCACGTTCATTACTAGCAATTTTTTTGGCATTGAAAAACTGGATGGTAAAAGCCTGACAATTAACAGTGGCTGCAATCACAAATGCACACACACGTGTGTATATACACAAACGCATACATATAAGTGAATATACTTATACGCATACCGCGCGTCGCAATAAAGACCATTTTTGGAAACGAAGGAATTTACTCATTTGGCCAGAAAACACGCAGATAATGAGTGAACTCCTTGGGTGTCTTTTAAAAAAGGAATAAATAATTACTTTTTTTGCGTTCTTTTGTTTACGTTCAGAGTCATTTTAATATGCTTTGTTTCATTATTGCAGAAAATTGCAGACATTTTTGGATATTCGAGGGGAAAGGGGTGACATTTTTGACTGCCAGAATGTAGAATTTTTCCAAAAAATTTAACCTTAGTTTAATTACATTTTTATAATTAACTTAATAGATTTATTTAAGACGGATACATTTATTTAAAATGTATGTATGTATTTAATTATGTACCAATCTTGGACTAAGGCCCGAATACAGAGACAGTAAGTACTTTATGTTTTAAAGGTTAAAAGTAGCTTTTAAAGCGTAATTTGCAGTACAAATTACACTTTTAAAGCGTAGGTACCTTTAAATCATTTAAGTATCGATTGAATCTGTATTCGGGCCTGAATCTACGAATATGTCCTTCTAATTTAAGTGCTTATTCGGTTATCGAATGTTAATCTTGACGTTTAATATGCAGTACAGCTTACGTTGCGTCAAAAAAGTTCAACATTAATTGATGTCGAAGTTACGAAATTTGCGTTAGGTATGTATTTTCCACAAACTTTCCGATTTTGACCAAAAGCGAGGGAATTCAACGGTAATATTCGATATTTGCATGCTGGACACAGTACAGCTTGCGTTGCTTCAAAAAAGTTCAACATTTATCGAGGTCGAAGTTAGAAAATTTTCGATAGGTATTTTTCACAATACTTTGTAGAAGCCTGAAACAGCTGTAGACACATCCCGAACCATTGTATTCGATTTTCAGAAAGGGTGTGCTTCATCTTCTAGGGACTCATTTAATGCGAAATTGCAAGCAAAAAATTTACCTTTACATGATGAGATGCAGAATCTGTTATTTTTTTGGATGTCTCACGATATTGTCAAAATATTGCATGTTTTAATATTTAAGGGGTTTTTTTCCTTTCATATCCGGGTAATCGTCATTAGTAATTTTATCAATCAACTTTCAAGCCATCTGTAGTAAAATATGTCAATAATTAATATTATGTAGGATATTTTTATAAGAATTAAAGTCAATGTTAATTGTTTACAGCATAGATGGAGCTAGTTACCTTTGCATGTGTGTTATATTCAGGATAGAACGTGATGAAATTATACATGAGAGAGATAATAAAGAATGTAATATGTGTAAGTGAGGGAACAGGGTGCGAAGAAACGATATACGAAAGAGGAAATGAAAAGTATTGAAATCTTTTGATTTATAATATAATAGTAAAATACTGATCTGCTATATAGGCAGCAATCTTAACCCTGGAAAGTTTTACCTCTTTATTTCTCTGGATAGGTTTTATACGATTCCATAATATTCTCAACGTGCGATAAAGTACCTACTGTATTTTCACACTTTGCGATCAATATTATTAAATAATTCTCTTACTATTGATCAGTTTCTATATGAAACTAGTGCAACAAGATGAACCAGCCTTGTCTATAACCCAAATCTTTTTAAACTTATTTATGTTTTTTGTATTTAGCTTGTAGAACGCCATGTTTATTTTTAATGAAAATTAAAATAAATTAGATTATGATAAAGGTTATAATTAGATTCTACAAGTTAAGTATTATTTTAAATATGACAGTTGTTTCGACTTGCAAGGCCATTATCAAACCACGATATACCACGTGTAATCGACTTATTTATAAAATTTATGTTACCCCTTTCCCTGTGGATAATAAGATGTTTTCGGTGAAGCCCATGTTTATCAAGATTCTTTTTCCCCCAGGCACTTATCATTAACAATTCCCTGATTTATAAAATTCTATGTTATGCTTGTTTATCAAAATTCTGTTTTCTATGGTTAACCGAATTACTTTGAAAGGCCTCTAATAGTTGTTATTTTATTGACACTCATGAGATTATTGCATTAAATAGTATTTTAATTTACGGCCTTGATTTAAGGTTTCTTGAACATATTAAGAAGTGGAGAGAAGATAATTTTTTGTTGACTAACAAAATTGTTGACAGCTTTTTACTTCGTGGTACTTCTGCATTTTGATGTCAGTTGTAGAGTTTCGACCGGTGAAATAATTGAACAAAACACGTGTAATCCTGATTAAATTAATGTATTCGTCCGCTGGCATTTAGTCGTATTACCATATGAATCCAAGCGCCCAAGGACTTCCAGCCGGGCGGTGTCCATTCAGCACTCCGAGAACTTAATTCCTGGTCAATGTCAATAATATGCCAGGCGGCCATAATCCTTGACTGGCGACATACGAGAGGAATATGTCAGCTTTTACCGTGAAAAAAGAACAATCTCAAATGCAATCCGATTTTTTTTAACCGACTGTAACCTCGTGATTCTTATATTTAAATTTATTTAATTCGGAAAACAAACAGATGATTAGTAAAAAGTAAAAAGTAATCGAACCAAATCAAACATTTACAATGTACATTCCCATAATAAGTCACATGACAATCTAGGCAAATTGCTTTGTTATACGTATAATTTTTTTTCTTTACTAAAAAAACATAAAAAAAGTGCCCATTAATGACTCGGAATACATGTTACTTCAATATTTTTATAACGTTTAACTTTATTAACGATCACTAAAGCCCACGAAAGGAAGCTAGAATCTTGCCAAAATGCTATGGAAAGAAGTATGTTGGGGAAAAAATAGAATAAGGAATTTAATAATCAAAGAACAAACAAAAAAGAAGAATGTTAAAGTATCCATCAGAAGGCTTAAATGGAAATGGATTGGACATAAAATCAGGGCAAGAGAGAAATGGTCAAAAACAATAATGTTTTGGTTCACAAGAGGCAAGAACAGGAAACGAGGCAGGCCTTCTAGAAGATGGGTGGATGAGATCAAGATCAGGTGGCGCGTGGACCAGAATAGCAAAAGATAGGGAGGAATGGAAGAAATTGGAGACCTTTGCCAAAAGGCATAATGACGAAATGTCTGAATAAGGGCTATTATTACTATATTATTATTATTATTAACTTTATTTTTAAGACAAATGCTTGCGCAATTGGTAACACGAGTCGAACCCTTGACCAACTAGATCACTTGATGAGTATCTTAACTACTAGACTAATAAGCGACTATTGTGGCATATAGGCGTATGGTACGCCGTATCTGTACGCCGCATATAGTATACGTATAGAATACATAGGTACTGAAGATGTTTTTAAGAAAACAAAATTTAAAATTTTTAATAATAAGAAGAAAACAAAATTTAAAATTTTTAATAATAAGATAAATAATAAAAATTTACATATACAGGGTTACTTGGAAAACATTATTTGGCTGCTACCCGGATTCGAACCACGGATTTCCTCCTATCCGGGGCAGGTGTTTTAATCTGGGTGATCTTTTTACGTGCTGTATCTAATTAATTAATAACCAGTGTCTTCTGATCACACTCTCTCTCTTATCGTTCTACTGTCAATATTGTCTTCTAGAAACATATTATATGACATCCGATCCTGAAATATCATTTGATATTCACTGTATTTACACCACGTGTCTTGGAGAAATTTGCATTAAAAGCTATGTAACACTACAAGCTTTAAAATACAAATGCTAGCGTGGTCTCTATTTTAAATCTTATTTTTAACGTAATATTTTATAATTAGTATTAAAAACCCATCCTAATGCTAGCGCAAAAGATTTTTTCTTCATCGTACTGCCCTATCGGAGGTTAGCTACCAAGTTGCAGTGCGCTCTTTTACTCCGTGGAAGATACAAAAGATCACTTGCGTTTCGGACATTGTACCACTTTCTGTACCACATTGTACCATTGTACACCTCTGCTGCTTTATATCTTACCTGCACCATGTCTTATAAAATGTCATATTTAAACAGCTTCATTTCTCTTCTTCTTCTATTGCTTGTGAGGTTATCGGACGTTTGCGATCATTTTAGTAATCTTAATCTTGCTAGCAGAAGCTCCAAATTATTTACCGTGGATTTCCCGAACCAATTGCTTTAAGTTTACCAGCCAGGATGACGTTCGTCTTCCAGGACCACCTCTGCCGGTAATTTTGCCTTGAATGATTAGATGCAGAATCTGTTTTTCTCTGGATGTCTCATGCTATGGCCAACATATTGTGATTTCTGGAACGCAATCGTTTTAAGAATTTCTATTTCCTTTTGTACCCGGATCTTTACATTGTCATTTGCAACCCTATCAATCCAGATTATTTTTAGAAACCATCTGTAAATCCATATCCCAAAGGTTTCAAGTCGTTTACTTCGTTTTCTAGTTGACATTACTTTTCTTGACGTATTATTAACCTTACTGTTGGTACAGCCGAATCACTAATACCGCTAGTTTTTTAATAGGTTGCTTTATAATATAAATAAAGTATTATGTAAATACTGTGTACAAAACATACATGTTTATATAGTCATAGTAAAAAAAATGACCCATATATAGGAAATAAGTACATACATAGGAAATAATTTAAATTATTACCTATCTACGGAGCATTACCAGTTTGCAATTTTCAAATATCTGAAAATAAAATGAACTTGTTTGTTTTCTCATAGAAGAATGTATGCTTAAGAGGTTAGGTACATATTTACCTGATTCGTATATTATAAAGGGAATTAATACACCAATCCAATGTTTCAATGTCTGTTTTCATTCAAATTTTCTTGCTCGTGACACACGGAAGGACATTTTTATTTTACATACAGAACATGTCCTGAATAAATGATTAAAAAGATTATTTCATAAAAAAAACCGTATCTTTTTACAAGGGCATTTCATACTGCAATATGCAAAATTGCACGTCTTTCCGCGTGCCCAAATATTTTCGTCGAAGCGGTAATAATTTTTTTAATTTGCATAAATTGGCGAACTCGCCTCGCGTCGTTCGCTCGCTGGAAGCGAAACGTTCCGAAAATTCTGAGAAATTTTCGCCGTTTTTAATTTTAATAGCCAATAAGTGAGAATAGATTTAACGTGCTCGCGGGCCGAAATTATTAATTTTAAGCTTCCGTATATTGAGCGTGATTATCTGTAAACGCCGTCACCCATTTAACTCGGTTGTTACTTTATAACCGGGGATGTTATGTCGTAATATGGGCGCGAGATCTTGGCGAAAAGTCTCGATAAATTTTAACTTGATGACCGATAAATCATGGGACTTTCTATTTTTCTCGTCGTACGCCCACCTCGACGTACAGTAAATTGCGTCAAAAATACAGTGCGAGGAGTTACTCGTTTCATTTATTTGTTTACATTTATTCTGCAGATTATTATCAATATTGAGGTGTAATTACAACCCTGTAGATAATTCTAAAAGACATACAATACCTACTACTAACGAATATATAGAAATTGCCAAATAACGAAAAAAAATTCTCGACTTCTAGAGTAAAAAGTTTTTTAATTAGTTCTAATAAATTTTGGAAGAAAATAAATTGAAAAAAGGTTAATGAATGCAATCGTTTGAACTCAAACGAACAAAAGTTTTTAATTTATTTTAAATAATTATTACTCTTCTTCTTTTTCATTCACTTCTTTATTTACTTCTTCTTCTATTCATTCTCTTTATTTTTTTGTTATTGCATTTGATATTTCTATGTTAACCTGCTCAAATGTTACACCGTGTCTGGTTGACACTTATTGACAACGGTTGATCCTGTCTCCTATACCACAGGCCTCGGTATAGCTAGGGAGGCAGGGAACATCTTTTATATTACAACTCTGAATAAATAAGTACACCTTGTCAAATAAATCTTGTAATATGAATGATTATGTTTATATTAATTTATATAGCACCATTTTTGCGTAAGAGATGCTTCAAGGCCGCTTTACAGGTGCGACATCCCGAAAAAATGAGTTTTTAGGCTCTTCTTGAAGTGTTCCTGGTTTTCCATAGATCGCAGCACTGGAGGCAGCTGATTCCACATAGCTGGGCCCGCAAAGCTGAAAGCACGTTCCGCAAACTTGGTGGCTCCAGGTCTACTTGGTACTACCAGAGTGCCGTGAGAGAGCCGTGTGAGCCGTCTTCCAGTGATATTATCTGGGATACAGAGGTCGATCAAATATTTTGGTGCTTTTCTTTGAAGACTTTTGTACACCATCAGAGAGAATTTGAAATTTATCCGCTCCGGCACGCGAAGCCAATGTAGCTGCTTCAGCATTGAGGATATCCGCGAGAACTTTGATGCCTGAATATAAGCCTCGCCGCAGCATTCATCACTGACTGAAGTCTGTCGAGCTGAGTCCTAGGCTGTCCTGAGTTACAATAGTCCAGCCGCGAGATGACATACGCACTAATCAGTGACTTTGCTGCGTCTGGGGAAAGGCATTTTCTTACAGACTTGATCTGTCTTTAACCATGGAAACCAGCGCTGACAGCTTTGTTAATCTGATTTCTAAGGCTTATATCTTTCTTTACGTTGATTCCCAGGAGCTTTACTTGTGAAGTTATATATTTATGTATTTGACGTTTAATTAAAAAAAAAAATTCTCATCATCGTGGTCTTCTGATAGTTTTGAATTTAGTGCATGATGCGTTTCCGTTTCTTTCTTTTCCGACCATATGTATCTCTTCCGTCCTCTTCGTCTTCTTCCGGCCATATTAAATTTAGCATTAGAAAAATAACTGTTTTTTCTTTCATTTTGTAGGAGATCGCCTTATCCCTGTGATCACAATATTTTGGCAACATGGCTAAAGTAAATTATGGTACATTCGTAGACAGAAATTTTTAATACTAATATAGGACTAACCATTTTTCCTCTAAACTCCTTTCAAATAATTCCAAAAGATTTCCATTTTCATTTATTTCATTTTCAATTCCAACTAAAAATAATTCCAAAAGCAAGGCACATAGTTTCTAGGATCCTAAAATGACGTAAAATTATTTTCAACTCATAGATTTTTTCGAGTAGTGTGAATTTGATCGCAAGATGTAAGCAAGTACTAGATCATCAATCAATCAAGAAAAATTATACTTTTGTTCACTTCGGCTAGCAATTGATTTATTTACATACATTTAGGGGTTAGTCCGTCCTAGGACGTTGTGTATCTTTGAAAATTTTCTTGGATCATTATGTAAGAAAATTATACCACTTCACTTGGGTAGATAAACGACATTTTAAAACTTAACATTTAAACTTAAAATTACTTTTTGAAAATTCTTAAAAACGCAAAATATTCTCAGATTTAAATGAGGGTATATGTTTACTTACCGCAATCAATAGCGGATGTTTCAAAATATGGAAAAGAAAATTGAAAAATAACGTTTAAATACTTAATTTGTATTTCAGCAGTTTCCTTTTTAAATTACCTACAAAAAGATGGGCATTTTTGTTTTATGTCAAGCCCAGGACTTTTTTTCCACAGTTGTAGGTACATGACTTTCCAAATGTATATATTTTATTGTATGTGAAATGTAATACTTACAACTCGCTTGATGTATTTGAAATGCCGCGATGTGTCAAATAGGTACACCATGAGCGTACTTTAAACACCATCGTCTTACTCTCAATATTGAAAAAGTCTTGACCACTGGAAAAATTGAAGATGTAAGGACCAGAGAAAGGTCACGGTAGTTCTGTCCAATGATGTCCAAAATATCTAATAATTGGACCACGACCCTCAAAAATGAGGGTTCCTTAGAAAAATATGACTTAAACAATATTGTGGTGACGCTTCAAGGAGATACTAGTACCTAAAGCCTTGATCTAAGATGACAGATGACAGATGACAGTGGTGATTAGATGTTGCGTGTGAATAACGAATCCTTGGAGCAAGTAAATGAATTTATATCTAACAAGCGTGTTTAAGATTACGGACGAAGATAATATGAATTGCGTATTTTATTCTCTGTAGCGCGCGGCAGGGAAATGTGGCGGAGCATTAGAACGGTGAAATCAAATAGAACGTTATTAAACTATTTTTTCTTTTCACTTCCTTTATATTAACTCGTAGCGTCTGCTTGCTTGCCGGCTTGCCGGGTGAAAATTTTTTGGATCGATTTTTAACCCTTTTCCCGTGATCCAATCGAGCTGAAACTTGGCAAGTAGACTGGTGGCGACGATCAAGAAGATCTATCACATTTTCGTTGAAAAAATAATAATTATAGTATAATTTTGGATTTTTCAAATTTTTAATGGTTTTTTCATACAACTCAGTATGTTGAATGGAGATTCCGACGCATATGGTAGACAAGAAACCCAAAAATATGAAAGGGAATATTGTAAATACTTGGTTTTTATGGGTTATTTTTTTTGATATTTGAATCGATAAATTACTGGTTCGATATTTTCATAATTAATATTAAATAACTCTAAGAACAACCACTTGAGATATACCGTTTAAAACCATTCGGTTTTGAAAACTGACTTTAATTCGAGTACTTTAATATTATAAATTGAATTATAAATATATTACATCTTCTTCTTCTTCTTCCTTTTCCTTTTTTTCCATCCTTTCTTGTTGTTTGCTAATTGTAACTATTTCTTTCCCCCCACAGCGGCTATATCATCGGCCCATCTCTTTTGAGGTCTTCCGATGCCTCTTTTATTCTTCCAAGGTCTCCATTTTAGAACTCTGGGAGGCCATCTTGTAGCATCATGGCAGGATGCTAAATTTATTACATGATAATATAAAAATGTTACCAATTATCAAATATTTCGCAATAGCTTTAAAAATCTTTTTAGCACCAAAATACTGAACGTTCATGGAAAATATATAAAATATAATATAATATTATACTCATGACAAAATAATATGAAATAATATAAATGGGATATATTTGTTTGACTAGTTTTAAGCAATAATAAAGAACTAGCAGTTAAGCAATCGGGTATGGTCGATCTGGCTGCTAGGCCCCGCGGGAGGCTGTTTGGGCTGCTGCGCGGCTATTGATAACCGCTACGCGCTATTAGCTTGCTGCTTGATAGTGTGGTCGACTATGGTGGCCGCTTTGCGGTTGGTAGTGACCGCTGCGCGGCCATTGGTGTCTACAATCGGCTTTCGCCGATGGTGAATGTCAATGGACGGCCCAAAAAATCTCGAATAAAAAAAATCACATTTTAGAAAGGATATTCTAGCCCTAAATTCAAAGAAAGATCTAGCAAATACAATTTATTTTGAAAAACAATAATGGAAAGTTGCACAAAGTCTACTAATTTTACATTTTTTAATTTTGAGATCAACTTTCCTACAATGAAATATTTGTTCTTTATGCCGTGTCCACAAATTATTAATGCTCTGGAAAGTATAAAACTAAAATAAAAAAAATAAAAACAAACGAAAAAAGAGTACGCATATGGCGAGATTCAGAGATTATTCAAAACACATGTATTTAGGTATGTACATTGTAAATTTGTAAACGAGTATAAATATTAAATACGCTATTTTTATAAGTGACCAGTAGATAATATTTTATGTATATAATATTTGTACACATTAAATATTATCTGCATGTATTTTAAAACAATCTGTATTTCTCGCTACTTCATACGATTTCGCCATTTATTTGTAAGCCGGCAGGAGAAACACGTACAATACTTGCACCATTTATAGCGCATTCATATCATAAAGATTTCTGAGGTTGGGTCGAGCATATAAAACGAATGAATGAGGAGAAGATAGTGAGAAAAGACCTTGAAAATGTACCACATATTTAGAGAGGCCCCAGTTACGCACAGCAATAATCGAGGTGAATGTAGGATGTGCACTAGGCAAAAAAAGTTTAGAATATTTTGAGTTTGTTCAAATCTTTCAGAACAGTGCTGGATTTATGTCACAGAGACATTATTAATCAATTAGTGTATATTATAGATATCTCACAGAGACGAAACTGTATTAATTATGGGAAAGTAGGTATAGAAGTCATTTGGGTGTAACAGGACTTATGACCTGTCTTTTTATGGTTGGCTTAAGTGATCACTTTACACAATTGTAACATTCGCCATTTCCACCCATGATAGAATATACCATGCTTATTCATTTTGTTTTTTGGAAGTTGTATATATGTTCAAATTGCGTGAAGCTTTCATATATGAGTTGTAAGCGCCTTTTCCATGCGGCCTGTACAAAGCCATTTTCATTCCCCTAAATCCCCACAGATGTCGCTAATGAGAAAATCTACATTGATTACGGAATTTTGGGAGCAATATGCTTTATTGTGTGTAATGAAATTCATCCGAATACTTGCATTACAGTAGGATACGCCAGGAAATATTATTTCCAATTTTTGTTAAATTCCTTTTTTTACCAGTATTTACATATATGAAAGCTTCACGCAATTTGAACATATATACAACTTCCAAAAAAAAAATGAATAAGCATGGTATATTCTATCATGGGTGGAAATGGCGAATGTTACAATTGTGTAAAGTGATCACTTAAGCCAACCATAAAAAGACAGGTCGTAAGTCCTGTTACACCCAAATGACTTCTATACCTACTTTCCCATAATTAATACAGTTTCGTCTCTGTGAGATATCTATAATATACACTAATTAAAAAAAGTTTATTTAGACGGTTGTATGCATTGACGTGTTATTTACATACTAGCTATGTAGCAAATATTGCATTGACACAGACAAAAATCAGATAATTTGAAATCACGGTGACTAAAATAACATACTCATTCTTACAATAGTGTACGATACTGTATTCGTTTTTCCCCCGGACTTTTTTTTCGGCGTAGCGTCCGTTCGATAGCGAATGCAAAGAAGTCAATTACCTTAATTTTGAGTTGCCAAGATTTCACGCTTGCAAGGTATCTACAGTTTATTATATCATTGGTTGTATGCAGTTTCTTTACCTACACCTGCCAAGACATGGTGAGCCACCACAGTGAGCCACACCGACGAAGAGAAACCGTCCACATGCAACATTCAGTATTGCCGCTCGATAAACATGTCGTAAGGCCATGTTGCGGATTTTTAGAAGTCACGCTTGAACACGGGCTACCTTACGGATGTTAAGAGTTTCTCAGACTTTTAGATTTCCGTGATTTGCGCCGTGTACCTAACCTGAATCTTCTAAAACTTCATTTTGGGGTCGCTTCCGCTCCTTGTTTATATAATATAATAATAACAATAATATTGTATTATTTGTATAGCGCCATTTTTGTGAAAATTTCACCCCAAAGGCGCTTTACACACAAAAAACTCTTACATACTAAAATCACAGCATAACGAAATGAAAAATAAAATGAAAAAGAAAAGAGAAAAAAAAACAGCTCAAAACATAAAATAGTAAAAGAAAACAACGAATATTAAAAAGGTTCTGGGAAAGATTTTGTAAACAAGTACGTTTTAAGTCTTCTCTTGTATAAAGTCTCTGAATCCGTGTTTCTTATCAGGGAGGGCAAAGAGTTCCACGCTTTGGGGCCCGCCACCGCAAATGCCCGTTCGCTGAACCTAGCTTTCTGGAACTGACTTGCCGGTTCCACAACCCTTCCCACCGCTGAGGTGGACGCCGACCCAAAAGTTTGACGTCTCCCATTTATGTTGTCTAGAATACAAGTTGCCTTGTACATCAACCAACACAGTTTGAACTCTACTCTCTCAGGAAAACGAAGCCAGTACAATTCTCGCAGAAGGGATGTTATGTGCGAGAATTATATAATAATAATAATAATGATAAGTTTACTAACTATAATGGCATTTCACGGTTTCTCAGGTTTTCTGGGTTGTCTAAAGTATTTTAAAAAGTTCCCGGTAAAGTCGAGTGTTGGACACATTTATCATTTTTTTAAGCGAAACTTTGTCGTTGTCAATACAAAATTGTAATTCGTCAATGAAGACGAAGGCGCATTTTCCCCATTTTAGGCTATTTATTAGGCGAATGTATCGAGTTGTAGTGCGTAAGATATTAATATATGGAGTTATGAACTGATCAATAGTGACGAAAACTAATTGATGTGCTCGTTTGATTAGCCGCAAGAAACTCGCTTAGTGGCTGTTTCTATATACTACTTGTTTCTATATATATACTTTTTGTTGTGACTGGGCTTCTGTGGATATTCATAATGCTATCAAAAAAATTAAGATCATGTTATGAGCCACGAATAGTATAATTTTGATGAAAAATGAAAAAAATGGATAAATCGACTGCCTGGTGTTAAAAGACAAATAATAGTATTTATTTTATTCCACATGGCTTCCAGTGTTTCATTTCCTGGTCTCCGTGGACCGCTTTCTCCCGCGTCCATCTTATCAGCAGTCGTCTCTTGCGGTACATTTCATCTCAATGAGATGATTTTGTTCTCTGGACTCAAAATTTTTGTTTTCTTTACATTCATCGTAATCGGACACCGTGGATTATTACATTAATTTCAATTAAATTACATTTTTCAGAACTCAGTTCCATTATAATAAAATTATAAGAAGAATCACTCAAAAAATACACAACAAAATATAGTTGATGATGTATACGTTTATTCAAGCGTGACAGAGCATAGAGTAGGTATTCCATTTATAGGCGAATTCCATTTATGTTTAATGTAATAAGACAAGAGGATTTTATTGAATGAGAAATAAATATAAAAAAAACTATTTGATTATATATATTGAATAATCAACGTGATTCGGGGCCAACCATCATCGGGATCCTCATCAGAAAACAACAGACATTAACAAAAATAAATATATGGAAGTTGTATAAGCAACTAATGTAAAAACAAATTTAAAATGTGACTATTTGCATAAAGTATTGGGTTATATAAAATACTTAATATGCTATTAATACTTTTTCTAATTTATCTTACGGTAATCTTATGTTATTTTTAGGTAAAATTTCAAAGCCCTTGTTAGTATCAAAATAATGGTCTGTTTTCAAAACATGATTAAGAAATTCAGAAAAGTTATTTAGAAAGCTGTTTAAATACCTCATGTGCGCCTTAATTCTAATATCAATTTTTTTAAGTTTTACCTGTATAAAAATGATTTCAGTCATTACAAATCAATTTATAAACCGCAGATTTTTTAAAAAATATCATCCTTACTCTTATGATTCAATACATAATTCTTTAAAGAAAGCGTGTTGCGTAGAATTTGTTTTTTTTTTAATAGAGATTCGAACACGGAATATGTGTCGCATCTATATTCTTACTATTTTCATAATAAGCTAAACGCTTGTGCTATGAAAATAGGACTAACTTGCCGGTGTCCTGGAATGGAGCTCGAACCACCGACCACCAGATCATTAGGCGAGCATCATTACACTAACGAGCAACTTTTAATTATTGAGTTTGAAATATGATTACTTGGAATTATAATTTTTCTCCAATGCTTTTCAGTATCAACTATTGGTGGGTAAACAAAAACTTTGATTCTTGTGTGTGTAGTTTCCTGGGATATTCTGTCGTGTATTTTATGACCTCTCTGGCCAATATTTCGGATCACATTGCAGGGTCAATCATCAGGGCTGATGTGTGGACTGTTTGTCTGATGATGGAGCCTGCAATGGGATCCGAAACATCGGCCAGAGAGGTCACATATACATAGCATAATATCCCAGAAAACTACACATAACAGATTATGAGCGGCCGTGAAAACCTGAGAACATTTTTAAAAGCTTTGAGGATTATATTAAGGAACATATTAAGTATGAATTTAGTATAACGATTATTTTTTTATTTTTTTTAAACTATAAAATCATTGTAGTTGGCTTAAAGTCACACATATATGTATCTATTGCTGTGACTTTTGATAAAACATTATTTTCTTCATTTCTGTCTCCAGTGAAAAATATTTAACAATTTTTCTAACACATATTATTTTTTGCATATAAGACCATAGAATAAATTAGGTGTGTGTACTAGGGATGGGTCGTCGACGTATTTACCGTCGACGAAACGAGACCGTCCACGTCCATCCATCGACGAGACGATCAACTAGTTGAATTCGTCAACTAGTTGACGCGTCAACTTCGTTACGCGGACGTCGCGGACGTTCTATCTAAACATCGGGACGATGGTCAACTGTCTACGGTTCAACGCGACGCTTCTCGACGGCTCAACCGTTGGCTATTTTTATGACGTTAATTTTTAAAATTTAAAGAAGTTCGAAGGAATATAGTTTCGGGGAAAGTAAAACCGCTACTTGTGCTTATATGTAAAAAGAAATATTTTATTATTTATTTGTTTACGCACATTATAGGCTTTTACATATTGTTTTATATACTTCTTTCTATATATAACAAAGAAAGAAGTAGGTATACACAGCAATATCAGGTGTTAGCAGTAAAATATAAATATAAACTACATATATAAGCAGTGAAAGTATTGGGTATAAGCATTAAAATGTGAGTAAATAAAATGGAAGGAAACAATGATTTTGCGTAATAAAGGCACCAGTTATGAGGTGCGGTAAAAAATACTTTACATTTATTTATTATCTATAAATTTATAAATAAATACATAATTTAAAAATACTTTACATTTGAGATGTTATATAGAAATTTATTGAAGAATACATCTTTCAAAGTCAGGCTTTCACTTTGTGGTGACATTATTAATAAATAAATATATCTGTATTATTTGTCAACTTTAGTTTAAGGCTCAATCTGAGAAAAGGAACATTGTTCCCGAAACATGTAAAAACCAATAAAAAGTGGTGTAAACAAAATTATAATAGATTTATTTTTTTATCTATAAAGTTGAAAATAGGGAATTTTTAATAAAAATTAATTAAACCTAAATTCAAGATTATATTACATATATAATAATTAATGTTGGACTCCTGAATAAGGACCATAGTTAGGTATAGAAAATTTTATTCCCTACAAGTTTGTTTATCATTTATATGCTAAAGTTGAAAAGTAAGGAAATAACACAATAATTAAATTTTTGCATCCCTTTTCAGGTAGATATAAGAAGTCGAGATCAATCGAATAAAATATTGATTTTATAAAAAATCTAGCCGGCCTGTTAATTAATAATAGTTCAATAAAAAATAAAATAATTAAACAGAATTGTTTTATTTTATACAGCGTAAAATTGGGAATTCACCGAATCGTCGCACGCGACATCACAAAAAATCAAGTAAAAAAATTATAGATAATAGCTTATTAAGCCTATCTCGCCCTACGCATGTATTCAAATTTCAAATCTCTAGTCATAATTCGTGTACACAGATCTGCACTCTATGGTAGTGTACTTTAGAGTTGAAATAAAATTACCCGTCGAGCCGTCTATGATGTCTATGGCATCTACAAGTCGACAGCGAGAGATGAGAGAGAAATAAACGGAGACGTTTTGTCTTGCTCTCGCTCGTTGCTTTGCATTGCGTTAATCTCGAATCGTCCACCGACCACGACGTCCGCTGTCCACCGTCTACGAATTCAACTAGTCCATGCGATAAACGTAAACGGTCGACGCGTCGATGCAACGTCAACGGTTGATTTCAACTAGTCCGTCCATTCAACGCCCATCCCTAGTGTGTACAGAGATAGAGCTTGCCCAACGTAAATTGGCGTGCGGCGACTTTGGAACTAAAACCCGCCTCGCCCGCACCCGGCGGTAACCCCTCGCCCTGTCATTCAGTTCAATGTCGTATTTACGTGTGAGCTCTTACATCTTGATTTCCTATATACACTGAATAATGTCCAAAACAGTCTTGTAACACCTTGCAGGTGGTGCAAGAACAATTGCCAATGTAGTTTTAAAGTTTTGCGAAGCTGAAAAATCAAATAATCGGCCAATATTACCGTTTGACAGGTTGACAGATAGAGCGGCCGCCATTACTGGTTTGTTTCTTTAGTGTTGCCCTACCAAATTTCTATTAAAGGTCACCGGACACTCTGTATATTATGTATTGTGTAATAAATTTACACCCTGGCAACTTCTGTTTCGCGACAGAGACGCCCTCCCTCGCACGCCAATTTATACTGGTGGCACTCTACGTAATGTGTCCACCGATCATTGGAGATTCTTCGCCACTTACTGACAATCGGAAACTCTCCCAAGGGCCAGATGAGTAGCATCATCCCACTGGCACAGAGTTGCCTTCGTACTAAAGCATCTCCCAAAATATAAATTAATAATTGCATTTGTATTATATTATACATTATTTTGTACTACCGCAAATAAATTTCAAGCTAAAAGATCTTAACCCCCTAATGTTCGGTAAAACAATGTTTCATTTACAGTTTTCCTAGGTCTTGAATTCATTTAGGTTCATTTCGAAAAAATATACTCCAATATTTCAATCTTCATATTATTCAATCTCGTTAAAATGTAAATTAGATATTTATGATTCAAAATTCGGAAAATATTTACTACTTCATAGGGTAATAAGCAGTATATTGTGGAAAAGTTGATATTTTATACGAACTGTTTAGGTGTGTAGAGATTCGATTCTCGACGTTTCGCTGTAGTCATATCGCAGCATCTTCAGGAGAGTGCACAGGGGTCAAGGACGCACTGATTGTATCTCACGCAGCAGCAGATTGCAGGCGCATACAGTGATTATGTTGAAGCATGATTTTTATGCAGACATATATTTTGGAAAAAAACATTTAAATTTATATAATTAATAAGAATAAACATAGTTTTCGACACTTTTATATTGAAAATATCAACATGTTTCTGAGCCCATGGCCCCTTCGCCAGGATACAAATGTATAGTAACAAAATTAAATTAAAAAATCGAACTACTTAACATGAAAGTAAATTTAAAAGATAACTACTTGTAAAAAGGACCGGGTTAATTATAATATTCAATTTACTATTAACAATTTTTCATATTTCCAAAATTTCTAATTATCAAACTTTGATTCTATATAATTTGCATGTAAAGTTGATATGTAAAGTTAAGCCTTATTAATATCAGAAGAATGATCCATAGCCAAAACATGGTTAGAAATTAAGAATAATTATTGCAATATTCCTTAAATCTAACTCTAGCTCTGAAACATGTTGATATTTTCAATACAAAAGTGGTGAAAACTAAGTTTATTTTTATTAATTATATTAATAATGTCACCACAAAATTATTTTGCTGTTTTTAAAGAAGTAAAATATTTTTGTTACAGAATATTATATTACTTGAAAATCTAAATAATATGATAATAATTATGATAGGAATATTATTTTTTATAAATATATGCCTACGCAAAAGTCAGTCTTTAACATTGTATGTAGTAAGTGATATTTATCCTGGTAATTAAATTTTGACTAATTTTACACAATTGCATAAAAGAGTTTCAAATAAATATCCGTAAATTAATTGCATTACGTCGACTTGCTATGCGCAAAAGTTTGTTCTGCGGACTTGTCAAATAAAAAGACCAGCAGAAGCGATGCATCCGAATTACAAAAAAAAAAAAATGCCTCGAGTGCTGTTGCGCAAATCGCGACACAATTTCATCTCAAGTGCGCGCCGGCCCGAGTCTAGATATGGTCGCGGTGCCCGCGGAGGCATGCGCGGTATTTTAGGGTACGTCAGCGCGGTCGTGTCCAAACGGCGCGGTCATCAATTTCTAAGTACGCCCGGCTCAATGTCGGCGCTTCCCTTCGCGCCGGTGTCGCCTCGCGAGCCCGACTCTGCCGCTGCAGACCCCTCGTGTCCAGGGAAACCAATCCCGACCCGACACCGACATCCCGGGATTCCAGGACGCATCATCCCGGATTTTAAATAAATCGCTAGGTTCCAAACTGATAGCCATTGATTAAGACAAAACAACTGTTACATTTAAATAATAATAATAAAAATAAAGTTTTTATTCCAGCGTAACCAGGTTGTTAGTGGAAGATCTGGTCCGCCGTATAGATTGCAAATTACATATATGTTATATTGAGACAAATGGAGAGAAAATATAAAAAGGAGAAAAAGGAAGAAAAAGAGAAATAATCAAAATAATAAAGAAAAAAGAAGAAAAGGAAAAAGAACAGCTATTAAAATAAAATATACCATAAAAATTCGACAGTGAACGAACATACACATATATACCAATGAAGAATAATTCGAAGAACTTTATAATTATATTTATTAAAATTTAATTAATCTTCAATTTCGTATTTAATATTTAAACATAATTTTGGAAAAAATATCAATTTCTTTTTCTTTATTCTCGTTTCAGTCAGTCTTCTTTGAATTTCGTCGATATATATGAATTGTGAGGATGAACATTAATTAACAAAGTGTTATCTAGTGATGCAACGAATACGAATATTTGTATTCGCCGAATAATAGATATTTACGAAATATTCGTATTCGCCGAATATCATCAGGAATATTAAAATCAACCTATTTATAACTGAAACTCTTGCCGTAAAACTGCTGTGCTGTTTGGCATATGTATAATGTAATAAATATAAAAAAACTAATAAATATATTTAAAAAAAAACGCAACGCAAATTACGGTTTCGCTGTGCACCGTGTATCCGAACACACTTACACACTCTATTATCGGTGATTCCCCGAACATTGAATGAATAGATTTGTTGAGTTCTCAAGTTGTCAATTGTTACTTGTTTCACAGCATAACATATTTCATCTATTTTCGTTGAGTTATTAATAAGGTTAGGTGCTCATTTCATGTAGTTTTTATTTTGTAATATGTATTGTTAGTTTTTTTTAAAAAAAAATAGAGACGTTTTTTTTTTTAAAAAATAGAGATGCGAACACGGAATTCGTGTCACATCAATATTCTTACTATTTTCAAATTAAGCTAAACGCTTGTGCTATGAAAATAGGACTAACTTGCTTGTCTGGAGTGAGATTCGAACCTGCAACCTTTGGATCACGAGGCGAGAGTCCTAACCACAAGACCAACAAGCTACTATATTAGCTATTGTAATTCCGTTGTGTGTATAAGTGTTAACTCTTATAAAATAATTTCAAATTAAATCAAACAACACGACCTCTCGTAAGCGCGAAAAAGTGATATTTATTTTCGATCGCTGGGAATGTACAAAAAACGAATAAAATAAAACGCCTGAGAAATTACAAATGTAATTTACGTCGTTGTCGATATATACGAATTGTGAGAATGAACATCAACATAGTTATGTAGAACTGCGATCTCCAAATTGTTCGATGTGTACGTCTCGGAATTTATGAAAATCCCGATGTTTGCAAGTATTGCGGGATTTACGTAACCCGGTAATATCCCGGGTAGCATAACGGATATCCCGGGATAGTATTCCGCACTCGTGCCGACCGTCAATCAATCGGCTGTGCGGATCGCTTCAGATATATTGGGTACAGAATGTGCAGAAATAAGGAATTTGTCACAAATGTTACCCGGGCTTGCTCACGGGATACTGGTGTAACGTTAATTATTATGCGTTGACTTGAACCAGTACTCAAAAAACGTTTTAATTTTGAAGATTTGGATATCTTGTCATTTCTCGATGACATCTCAAAGTACTCGTTTATTATAATACTGTCACGTGGCATGGCTAGGAAGAAAATAAATGAAAACACTGAAAATTAATTAGTGATTTATTTAATAATTATTAAATAGACAACGTCACTTTACACGAATTTAACTTAAAGCTATTCTTTAAATAAACCTATTTTAAATATATCGCTATAAACACTTATTATCGCTGGGTAACACTATATTTATCACTTGTAGACCATTCAATTCTCGCAGGTAGTATTTATCGCATTTATTTATTTCGTCACTTAGGTAAGTACTCGCCCAATTATTTCGCTCGATATCTGTCGCTTCGCAATTCACGACTGGGCACATCTGGCGTCGTCCGTGACTCGCTTCGCACTGAACGATCTGTCAAAATATGACTCTCGTGGCGGCGTAGATCTGCGCTATTTGTACCAAAACGCTGGATTATCAGACCTCCTAGATTTTTCTAGTGTTTAGGAGAAGGTTTCCGTCGCTTTTAGACTGTTTTAGGTGTTTCTAGACGCTTCACGAGTGCTGTAGATAACCCTAGATTTCTGTAGACCGTTCTCAATGTTTCCATTGTATTATTCCAAGTGACATTACCAGGGATTCGGCCAGTGCATAAACTATTTTTTCAAATGGTTGAGCAACTTGGTAGATTAGATTAGAACACCCTGACGATGGAAAGGTTTTCCGAAACATGTAGGTGTAATTGAAATAATATATAAATAGATTAAAACAAATAATAACAGTATTTTTTTTAGTGCATTAATTCATTCTAGCAACATTGTAATGCAAAAAGATCTGTAAAAAAATATTAAGGTATGAAGTAGTGTATACTGTACGTAGACCCGATATTTATTATCACAATTTTTGAAGAAGGAAGAAGAAAGAGTGGTCCCAGGTGGAGAACTGACAAGGTGTAATAGAAAATTGTTATTCACAAGAGCATGTCAACAAAAGATATTAGCAGTAGGGTGTCAGCCACGCAAAGGAATTTCAACAGGGGGTTGTCAGCAAAGGGATGTCAACAATGGAATGTCAACAACAAAGTGTAAAAAATTAATGGATCTGTATTATTCCTTACCTTGCAGTAGTTTTCTATCTTTTTTCTGTCTTAGTACTGTTAATATGCTTGACTAAATCATATTATTGTATAAGTACTACAGTATTATATTATAACATTTCGGTTCTAGATTAATATAGATTAAAGAAATGCAACCTTTTTTGCATTTTTTTAATTTATATTTTTCAGTTTTTTTATATGGGAAGTAGGTACGGAAGTCTTTGAGTTTTCATAAGGCTTTCGACCTATCGTACAGCTGGCTTAAGTGATCACTTTATACAATGTAACGTTCACCATTTCCAAGCATGATATTATACCACATCTATAAAATTTTTGGATGTTGTATATAAATTTAAATTTTACAACCCTTTTCATGGTTGGTATGGTGTAATTATCATTCGCGCGACCGGCATCCAAAGTTCTTTCATTTCCCTTTATTAACCACAGATATCACTAATGAGATATCTTTTTTTGTTTGGAATTTTTAAAGCAATATCCTTTTATAAGTTTTATGAGATTCTTCCTAATTATTAGCATTATACTAGAATACGTCTGCATATATACGTGAATATATATAATTCTCTATGAGACATCCATAATATATCTACATTTATTCTTATAACATTTATTAACAACATTGATTCAAATTATTTACGGAAATAAATTCTGTCTTAAATAATAATCAAAATCACTCCTTTATAACTTTCGTTTGTCTCGACACAGATTACCCAGTCTAGTGGGACAGGCATAGTACAATGTTAAACTTAGAAATATTCGTATACAGATGTAGATAAAAAAATAAATAAAAATAAATTGTAAACTTATATGAAGTGTTTGATTATTTATTTTAATTTCTACTCCCATCGATGAGGGCGTTTTCTTCAGCAGGCAGCATTATCAAAGTGAATTATCTAGAGAAGAAATCTCTCGTACCACCGAGGCAACTGTTCTCGTCTTAAAATCGTAGCGTTCGATAAATGGGATACCTTATTCACCTGCCTTGCCTGTGCCGCTGGAGACATCCGATCTTTCAAGACAAACGATCATTGTCTGTTTACATTTCTGTCTCTACCTCTCCCGGAATGCTTTGAACTTTCTAGAAATTTCGCTGTAGAAGGAATAACTGTTCGGAGACAATGTTGCCAATTTGCATAATCCGTGGAGAATTAACAGTTTCCACTCGCATTATTCATGGCAGTGCAATATACATTTATAGACACTAAATAAATAACGCGATGCAGCCATGTTTAAATGTGAGTGCTTGCGATAAAATGTACGCAAGGACGTCATTTTTATTGATTGCTTTTTTACTTTGTATTAATTAATAAACTATTTCGTATTTTGATGATGCTCAATTATGAAGTTGCATAATCTGAGAGATGTAGTGTAATTTAGAAAATTACGTAATCTGTCAGACGATGCCCGATTATGAAAGTTAGTTTATCTGTCAGATGATATGCGATTGTGAAAATTACGTTATTGTTAATTGTCAGATGACGTGTGATTATGAAAATTATGATTATGAAAGTAAGATAATCTGAAAGTTGTTGTATGGTTATGATAATTAGCTAATTTCAAAATTACACTTCATCTCTCAGACTATGAAACTTCATAATTACGTTATATTGCTATTTTGTAGATGGGGCTGTGTGATTTAATAAGAGAGAAGCAGAAAGGGGCAGAGACGCACCCTATCCCGGAACCTATGGAAGTGTCTACCTTCTTATCAGTTCCTCTCAGTTAATCATCCCGTGAGTTTATTATTGGTCAAAGTTTACAAACTTCGACTTTCCATCCCTTTCTGCATCTGTTGGGTTTCAAGTTCAAGTCAAATAAATAAAAACAATACCTTGATATCTTATAATACGTGTACGTCTACTCGATAACCCGACAGAGAAGGAAGCAGTAAAGGCGACCATAGTATTCACAGCCACTCCCAGAAGGGGGGAAAGGACGTCACAGATATATTTTGGTCCCGCTACCGCGACCACGGACCAGTAGAAAATTCACTCTGTTCAGGTCACAAAAAAACCACAGGAGAGCGTCATAGAAATTGCTCTCTCAGCTCTCCCCGCCAGCCGGTCTTCCTAACATCTCCCAGCGGGAGACCCATACTCTAATGAACTCTCGGAAGAGTCTGAGGTTTCTTTCACAGCTCAGGAGATCGTTATTCCGGGGCGAACGATGACCTATTCCCATTGTGTGATTATGAAAATTACGTTATCTATCAGATAATGCGTAATTATGAAAGACACGTAACCTGAAAGCTACGTAAGTAAGTAGGTTTTGGCGCGTAAGCAAGTAGTGTCGCAAGTAAGAGTGAGCGTGGGTGTATTAGTAACAGAATGCGGCCTTCGTCGATCTCTGGGAGATGAATGAAAGTGTATCGACAATGACACGGCAGAATGATCTGGAATCACGTTGACACCTTCACTTAGATACGTGCGGTTATGATGTGTACACGAACCAGCGCTTACGTCCCTATGGTTCAGTTGCGTTTCTGGGGCAAGTTCCCGTCAGGATGCCTGTTGAATATTTCATCATAGAACACAATGTCGCCACACTTTTCCTAGATTCTGTTATATCTGTTAATCTTCTAAAACATGGTAATTGATTTTATATTCAGTAAGGGGAGTAATACTTAGAGCTAGAGATAAATATAAATAAATAGCTAGAAATAAATAGAGCTAAAATACATGAATGCTTTAATAGATCGTGGGTCGTAATTACAAGCACATTTTGAATCATCGTTATTCTATAAAGTATTGAAAATTCACTCGAGAATTTTACAGGAGGTTTATCCCATTATAAGAAATATTTCGCAAACAAAAAGAGGATTAAGAATGTTCGATTGTCTTAAAAAAGGAATCATTCCACAGAATATAAATATTTACAGAGATGAATTAAACCCGACCTTTAGGAAATGGAGTTGGGTCACCGCAGAAAAATGTCCCTCCTTGCGCCTTGTTTATGTCACATTTATACCGCAGATAAACCATTTATTCTTGCATAATTAAATCCCCTGGTAAACAAAACGCATTTCTTAACATAGACGTTGTTTTATTTAAAAAATTAATAAACCTGCAATTGTCAGTCACCATTGTAAATTCACTTCATTACTGTTGGGCTTGTATTTTCATAATTTTTTAATTTAATTAATTTATTGTATTGTTTATTTTACATTTTGTTGTTTGTTGTTGTAGCTTGTTGGTCTTGTGGTTAGGATACTCGCCTCGTGATCTAATGGTCGCGGGTTCGAATCTCAGCCCAGACTAGGAAGTTAGTCCTATTTTCATAGCACAAGCGTTTAGCTTAGTTTGAAAATAGTAAGAATATTGATGTGACACGTATTCCGTGTTCACATCTCTATTTATTTAAAAAAAAAAAAAAAAACATTTGTTTTAATATAAGTTACTAATAACTAACACACTAGGTAAAACTTGTTCTGTAACAGTTATTCTCATTTGATATTTATGTATTAGTAGCAAATGACAATCGCAAAGAAGTATAAACTTAAAAAAGAAAGCAGAAAGAATTTAGTAATATATACAATCATAAGAATACACAAATCTAAAAGAAAAGAAAATATACATATAAAATTAAGATAAACATTTAAGTATATACAAAAATTTTCATAATATTAACTATTTTTTCCTATACGCAGGTAGACCTATTTTCATTTAAGGAATACAACCGAATAAGTATGTGTAAGCCGTGCGTACGAAGTGCATTGTTTCTTTGTGTTGGTTTTTAAGCAACACAACAAAACAATGTGCGTTGTATTCACGGCTTACATACATTAATACGATTGTATTTCTTATAGGAGAATAGGTCTGAAATTCGATACGGAAATTATCACTTGAAATGTACAACATTTTAATGGGGATTATAAAAAATATTTATGGATAGTATTTCTTTAAGAAATATTCTTGAAAATAATTTGAATTACTCGGATAAGGTGAGCATTTTTATAATTAATTTCCTGAGACACTCTCAGTAGGATATGTTTACCATAAATCACATAAAATATTTAATATCAAATGAACGAATTCTGATTTATTCAATGATGCAAATTTGCAATGCGCCTTCATGACGCTATAAATAAAAAAAATGCTTCAATAAATCTGCGCATACAATGTGGGACGTCATCTCGGGCAATTCCGCAACATTTCCTGCGTAATACTGATCCACTTTCGTACACCATAAAAAATTGTCCAACAATTTATAACATGCACTGTTAGTATACGTAAGTTACATCGAATACCTGTGGAAATATAAAATGAGAAATTAATAAAAATGTTTCCTGTTAAATACGTCATGTTACGCTTATTGAGAATTTTAATAGAGACACAGAAATAGATATTTGGAATGCTACCTTGCAGAGTTAAAAAACGTCCTAACTAGCATTTTTATTAATAGTAAGGTTAATGCAGAAATATAACACATACACGCATAAACTTATGTTTTGTTCCCCATGAATTATACATATATATATATATATATATATATATAACGATAATTTCCTTGTGATTACGACACTATCAATTAGAACACAATTGAGTTTCTGTAAAGAAAGATTTATTTTATCAACTCATAAGATTTACATAGTGAAAGATAGGTATCTAGCAAAAAAAACATTACCTGTAAAGAAAGAAACGACATTTAATGTTACTAATTATAATGCCGGTTCCTTATTCACAATTACGATAGCAATCACTTTTTATTATTCAAACTAATCTTATCAAATTTCTCTATCATCAATCATAGATAATTTTTAAAAATGGTTTCTACTATCCACAGATAATAGCGACCACAGACAGTCTACGCTACATAGAGCCACAATGACGAGTGAAGCTTGGCATTGTTTCAAATGAAAGAAAATTATATTTTTCTTTACATATATTTATTTATTTTAAAGTGTCCTAATTATTGCTCATTTCCCTTTTAAATATGTTTTGATTTTATCTTTTATATTTATTTTTTGGTTTATTTTACTTTCTTATATTATTTATCTGGTATATTGGTTTAATTATCATTACTTTACTCTATTACTAATTTACTAAAGGTTTCTAATTATTACTGTTTGCTTTTGTACTAATCATCTTTTATATATATATTGTTTATTTATTTTATATTGTTGCATTTCATATTGTTCATTTATCTTTAACACGTTTTATTTATATTGTTATTTTTAAATTATTTACTGTAACATTAAAATTAATAATTTAATTTTCTTGTACTTTAAAAGCCCACTGGGGCGTTGATTAATTAATAAGTAAATAAATAAATAAATAATTCCATGAGATTCTTTGGAGACAAGTTTCGCATATCGTGCCTTACTTCACGATTGTTACAAGTCAGACGTCAAATGTCGCACTCTTTTTCATCCTCTGAGTTCGTTAATAGATGTTTGCGATCTTGCTAGCTATTCCGGCTTTGTCTAGAGCTGCCTGGAAAAGAAATTCAGTTGTCCGGTAGAACCATTGTCTAAGGTTTTTTCTTCTTCTGTCTGAACCTCGTCGAACCTTGATTTTTCCTTGTACGGCATGGTTCAGTTTCTCATAAGTCTCTAGATGTCTCGTGATACACCCCTTTGTTCGTTATTCATTTCCTTTTCCTAGCTCCCAGCCGCATTTCTACATAGCGCAGACATTTTAATACCAAGAATGTCTCATAGATTGTAGCAAAAATTTTACAGGTGGATTCCTGCCTTGATTATGAGTCGAAAAAGTTCAATCAACCATTACCATACCATACCGATAGTTATAGAGATATGTGATGTCAAAGTTTGCATTTTTTTTTCAATATTTATAACTTATGTGTAAAATAGAAACTCCTTAATCATTTTCCAAAAAATGATTTGAAAATTCAGAAAAACCATGATTATTTAGTCATAATGAATTAACTGATGTAAATAACGAATATAATTAGATTGCAAATAATAAAATTATTTTTTTTAAATGTTAATCTACAAAGTTGCTCAACCAATTGAAAAAATATTATAGAAGTGTTATTCAAAATGTCAACATTACAACTTTTGACTATGATAATGCAGTCTATGATAAAATACGGCCTTAACTACGACTCAACATTATTGACAAAAATGGTACTTATAATGTTATAATGCGCGACAAAGTATCATAATAGTCATAAGAGTTAAGTAAGATACCAATCTATCATAATAGTCTTATGACTATTATGATAGACAAAGTATCATAATAGTCATAAGAGTTAAGTAAGATACCAATCATAATGTTATAATAGTCATAAGAGTTAAGTAAGATACCAATCTAGGTAACAACCTACGCGGTTTACGGCTTTATTGATATCTTGTCAACGAATAATGACCATGTACTCCAGTCAGATTAGTGTATCATCTACGTTAAAAGTAAAAGTGTAGCACTGTAACATCTATAATATATACACATAGGAAAAAACACATTTATGTTATTTAATATAAAACCTGATGTTTTTGAACATGTACCTACATTTTTATTAAAATGAAATCATAATTTTAACTACACAATAGAAAAATACACATTTATGTTATTTAATATAAAACCTGATGTTTTTGAACATGTACCTACATTTTTATTAAAATGAAATCATAATTTTAACTACACAATAGAAAAATACACATTTATGTTATTTAATATAAAACCTGATGTTTTTGAACATGTACCTACATTTTTATTAAAATGAAATCATAATTTTAACTACACAATAGAAAAATAAACATTTATGTTATTTAATATAAAACCTGATGTTTTTGAACATGTACCTACATTTTTATTAAAATGAAATCATAATTTTAACTACACAATAGAAAAATATACATTTATGTTATTTAATATAAAACCTGATGTTTTTGAACATGTACCTACATTTTTATTAAAATGAAATCATAATTTTAACTACACAATAGAAAAATACACATTTATGTTATTTAATATAAAACCTGATGTTTTTGAACATGTACCTACATTTTTATTAAAATGAAATCATAATTTTAACTACACAATAGAAAAATACACATTTATGTTATTTAATATAAAACCTGATGTTTTTGAACATGTACCTACATTTTTATTAAAATGAAATCATAATTTTAACTACACAATAGAAAAATATACATTTATGTTATTTAATATAAAACCTGATGTTTTTGAACATGTACCTACATTTTTATTAAAATGAAATCATAATTTTAACTACACAATAGAAAAATACACATTTATGTTATTTAATATAAAACCTGATGTTTTTGAACATGTACCTACATTTTTATTAATATGAAATCATAATTTTAACTACACAATAGAAAAATATACATTTATGTTATTTAATATAAAACCTGATGTTTTTGAACATGTACCTACATTTTTATTAAAATGAAATCATAATTTTAACTACACAATAGAAAAATACACATTTATGTTATTTAATATAAAACCTGATGTTTTTGAACATGTACCTACATTTTTATTAAAATGAAATCATAATTTTAACTACACAATAGAAAAATACACATTTATGTTATTTAATACGAAGTATGATATTTTTGAACATGTAGGTACATTTTTAGTAAAATGAAATAATAATTTTAACTATTAGAAAGCAATCGTGTGATATCGTTTATGTAGCAACTAGGGAATGCAATCCCGATCCCGCGAGATCTCGAGGCATTTTACGAGGTCAATCCCGAACCGAAAAATCGGACGAGATTATCGGGATTGATCAACATTTTTTATATTTTGTATGTTTAATTGTGTATGTCTATAGAGATTTTAGTAATTACTTAAAACTTATGCTCATGTCACATTCAAATGATGAAAATAGCTTTGAATAATATTTTCTGTATTTCATCAACCTAACGTAGTAATAAAAACTACTACTAACTCTATTGCATTGACTGATTGATGCTAGGAAAAACGCCTACAAAATCTTTAATGCGTTGATTAATAATTCAAATTGTTAATAAAAATGTCCGGGTTATTTGTAGAATTGTATTGTAACAAATTGTATTTTAAAGTGGAACGAGTTACAAAGCAGTTTTTTAAGTAGTTAGTCCTACCAAAGTTTGTTTAAAATAAATTATTTGAACGCGTTGAGTATGAAGGATAGCTTAAACCTATTTGCTCGTATAAATAGGGTGAGTCAACCAAGTTATCGAAAAGATAAAGATAAAGATAACACAGATCTTGCATGCCGCATCAATATTACTATTTTAGAAATAAACTAAACGCTTGTGCAATGAAAATATGACTAACTTGTCGGTATCGTGGAGTGGATTGGGAATTTGGGAATACTAATTAAGTGTTGTGAGCATTGATGGTCCGAACGGGGCTGGAATATGTTTTAAAAAAAGTTGAACATATTGATATCGAGTTTACGATTCCTTTCAAGATCAATCGCTATATTATTATTTATGTTTTCATTTTCACGTCGGTGGTTGTGTTTTATGTGTGACTTTTGTCGCCGGCTTTCTCCCGAGGAATATGGCATATTTAATGCCCGAAGTCGTGCTGTTAATGCTGCCATCGAAGGGAATTTATCGACGCCATAAAAATTGCTTTTGCAGTCGAGACACCCACTCCGGTAGCCGTTACTCAGATATTCACCGGCGGACTTTTCCGAATAAAATCATAATTTGTTTGGAATATTCACAATTCCGATCCGACGGCCAGATAAAGCTTTTGTATCCAAGTAATTGAACGTTTCGGCGTTAACTTTGTGGAAATCCATTACTGACAAATTATGAAATAAAACACTGAACTTTGTTTTTTTCCACTATTTTATATTTGAGACTTGTTACACTACATATTTCGGAAACATCCGTTTCCTTCTTCAGGTGTGTTAAAACTGAGGTATGTGGGAGTGGTCGTCTGGTGTGTGGGTTGTGGATTCAGTAGAAGTGGAGGGGGTATCTAGGTAGTGGGAAATCGGGAACATTGTAAGAAGGGGTGATGTGAAGGGTTGTACTTGATAATTGATTATTGTATTTAGGTTTTTATGAATTTCAAGTGTTACTAAATTATTTTGTTTTAGGACGTATGTCTGTTTATGTAGGATGTGCATTTTTGCATTGTTGAATGTGTGGTTATTTTCTATAATATGATTAGAGTATTCTGAAAAATTATGATTTGTGAGGCACCTTTATGTTCTTTATATCTTGTTTTTATTGATCTGCCTGCCCGACCTATATATGTCATCTCACTTTTTTTGTATCCTATTTTTGTATCCCCACATCTTTTGTATCCTATTAGGAATATAGTGATGTAGGCCCACGTCAATGAGGTAACTGCCGATTGCGATTAATTTGATTGATGACTAATTTACGCATAAAATGATCATTATTAAAACAAATTAGATAAATCGCTTAAAGTGATAGCAGTTAAGCAATCGGCTATCGCCAATTGAATGAATGATACATTCACGCAAAAACTTAACCTAGAAACAGTAACTACGCATAGGGTAACGTGTGTGTTTTAACCTCACAATTTAGGCGCAAAATATAAATATGTAACCTCACGATATCAAAATGCGTTTTGCGTTCATTTATATGTAATCTAGGCGCATAATATAAAGATGTATCTAAACACGTTTCACCTTTCAAAAGGTCATATGTCAAAATTCAATATCGATATGATTTTCCAGGAATAAAAATAGAATTGATTGAAGAAAATGTGGTATGTCGTTATTTCTAATCAATAAAAAACTTCATTACGCATATAATATTTCTAAATATATCTAAATCTATTTTAAAGTGATCTGTAAAACTCAAAAAATCAATCTTTTTAATGTACTCTAAAATTTTTTTTTAACTGGCAACAGAAATCATCCACTTACCGCAACATCATCATTTTTAGCGTAATTAATATATAGATATTAATAAAAAGTATAAATTTAGCTGGTGTTCGGAACTAACACTTACCGGAAGAATGGGTTAACTTTAGCACAACGTCAACCATATACTTTCATGTCGAATTTTGAACCAATTGTTTTCTTAATCAAAATCAGAAAACTTAAATAAAATAACGGAAACTTTTATTTTAATTTATATAACATCCTCCCTTCTTCAGGAAAATAAATATTCAAGTATAAAAAAGATAAAGGAGATTTAAAAGGATGTAGTTACAAAATTAAATTGTTAAAAAAAATTTTAAAGGAAAAGAGAGGGCTATTTATATTAAAGTTTTTCTTAATACTTTTCACAATTTTCTAATATTTAAAGGTCATCCAAGTGAAAACCCCAGGTATTGATGTATATATTTTTAAAACCGCTACTAAAATCAAAAGCGTGATTATATTCAATTAGATAGTTCTTAAATTATGAATAATTATTATTGTTAAGACATCTTAAATGCTTATTGACTGTAATTATAAAATTTCATGAAGTTTTGCCTGTGTAAAAATATATGCAATCCTTATAATTTAATTCACAAATACCCGATTTTTTCATTGTCTAATCCTTATCCTTGTTATTTAAAATATGTATATATTTTTAATGATAATGAATACAACAAAACTTTGTATATATTTTTAATTTGTTATTCGTATAAAATATTGTCTCTATTATACATGGAATTTTTTGACTTAATGAATTAGAAGATTGATTATTAAACACATAAAAATGTTCTCCATTGTTTTCGTATGACCTACGAATTCTTTTATATATTTTTTATTTAATATACCGTCAATTAATTTGGAGTTATAACAATCGTTAGTGGCAATTGGTTTCATGTTGTTAAGTTCTTTTCAATTAATTTTTGGACATGGGGACACTATTTTTGGTAACACAAAACCGGTTTCGAAACCACCATTACTTCTTAAAAATAAACTACAAACTAAACATTACTACAATTAGAGTCATTTTTAAAATTAGAAGTTATTAAAACAAATACTCTTAACAGACAATAAAACAAGTACAAACAAAATCAAATTTCAAAAACATATAATTGTCCATTCCAAAAATATGGTGGTTTAAAGCAGGTGAATTTTTGAGTTTAATTTAATTAAGTTACTTCATTTTAATTAATTAATTATGTCATCACAAGGTAAAAACCTATATTCAGAAAAAATATTCTTTGTTACGTGAACATTTGAAAACTAATAATTTTAGTAGAAATCTCCCTGTAAAGTATGGTGGTTTAGCTCTGAATATATACAAGACTTCCGTGGTAGATAATATTAGGTCCTTACATATGAAATTGGCGTTTTGCCGTACTGGCAAATTTGATCTCAAATATCTTCTCTTTGGTTAGGAATTCCAAATCCAAATTTATACAGCTATTTACTCATGTATTTGTGTTTTGAAAATTATAATTCATTTGTTTTTTCCTCAATTGTGTTTTTCTTTGCGTCACTCAGTTTACAAAATGAAAAACTTGAAATATCGCGTTATTTACGAGTACGAGTTCCACCGTGGCACCAGTGCTGCAGAAACGGCTCGAAGGATTAATGATGTGTATGGCGACGGTGCCGCAAAAGAAAACACAGTGCGTTTTTGGTTCCAACGTTTTCGTTCTGGAAATTTCGACCTGCAGAACAAGCCCCGTGGACGGCCGGAGACCAAAGTTGATAATGAAGAATTGAAGGCTATTGTGGAAGCGGATCCATCGCAAACCACATCCGAGTTAGCTGCAGGCTGCGGTGTTAGTGATAAAACTGTTTTAATCCACTTGAAGCAAATTGGTAAGGTGAAAAAGCTTGAAAGGTGGGTACCTCACGAATTGAGTGAAGCAAATCAACAAACGCGCGTTGACTGCTGCGTTGCATTACTCAACCGGCACAATAATGAAGGGATTTTAAATCGAATCATTACCTGTGATGAAAAGTGGATCCTGTACGATAATCGGAAGCGCTCATCGCAATGGCTGAACCCTGCCGAATCAGCCAAACCATGCCCCAAGCGAAAATTGACTCCAAAAAAGTTACTTGTGAGCGTTTGGTGGACTAGTGCTGGTGTCGTTCACTACAGCTTTCTTAAATCTGGCCAGACGATTACGGCAGATGTCTATTGTCAGCAACTGCAAACCATGATGGAAAAGCTAGCTGCTAAACAACCGAGGCTGGTTAATCGCTCTAGGCCACTGCTGCTTCATGATAACGCTAGACCACACACTGCACAACAGACGGCTACCAAATTAGAGGAGCTTCAATTGGAATGTCTAAGACATCCACCGTACTCTCCGGACCTTGCCCCAACAGATTACCATTTTTTTCGAAATTTGGATAACTTCTTGCAAAGGAAAAAATTAAACTCCGATGGGGCAGTCCAAACCGCCTTCAAAGATTTTATTGATTCCCGTCCGAATGGTTTTTTTAGTAAAGGGATCGATGAACTACCTATGAGATGGCAAAAGTGCATAGATAGCAATGGTACATACTTTGATTAAATAAATATATTATAATAAAAAAAAATCGGCTTTATGTTCCTCCCATACTAAACGCCAATTTCATATGTAAGGACCTAATATTTTGAGAAAATTATAATTATTTTTTTATCACAGATGTTACAAGGGTTTGCACAATATTCTACGCTAAAAATTATTGTAAACAATGATAAAATGTGTAGATTTAACGGTATTTTTACTCCCTTTCTTTTACGTCGTAGCGTCTGCTTGTCTGCCGAAAAAACTTCGGATCGATTTTTAATGATCCAATTGAGCTGAAACTTTGCAGGCAGACTCGTGGGACGATAAAAATGATGTGACAAATTTTCGTTTGAAAAAATTAATTATAGTATTATTTTGAATTTTTCCAAATTTAAACGGTTTTTACGAATGAGAAACCATACAAATGAGAAAGGAGCCCAACGCGAGGAGAAGGCGCGAAAGCTGTTTTAACTAGTCTGACTCGAGCCTTGGGTTCGATCAGACGGTTTCGCCGACGCCGTGCCCCCCTATACCAATTATTACGTTTTCAATAATCTATAAGTTTTAAGGATAATAATATACATGGAATAGATTTTCCCCATGGACTTAAAGCATGGGGAAAATCTATTCCATGTATGTTAAAGGGAGTATAGTAAAAACTTGGTTTTTATGGGTTAGTTTTTTCACTTGTTTTTATCATTTCCAAAAAATGTTTTAAAACACTTGTAGATTCAATATTCTACATTTATGATAGTCCAACGTTTTAAAGAAGGTAAGTCAGTAATATTCGTAATAATAATAATTTTAATATCGCTTATCTGCATAACTTGTTATTAGGATACTGATGCTACGACATTTTCGACTCATAAATTAGGTAGAAATCTACTTGTAAAGTATAATAGTTTGAACGAGATTTATTACTCACTGTATATTATTTTATTTTTATTGTATTTTGAAAAATAAACTATTTTTTTACTGAAACTGAAAAATTTCCACGCGCATAAATGCTGGCGCGTAAGTTTTAATCGTTTAAAATTCCGCATACGAAATAAATTATATACTATCGTTTTCAGTGTAATATATTGTCTCTCATTTATTTTGATTGAGTATTCTTTATCTATGGTTTATGCGCGGTACTATTATTTATGGAAGCTGTCGAGCAATGACGAACTGTTTGCCGCGTTTTTTGTCTATCTGTCATCCGCTTAACGTTTTTTAGAACATTTTAATCATTGAATTATTATAACTTAAGTGTTCCTAATGCATTAATGTATTTATAACCTACCTAAAGTGTAATAAAAAACAAGGAAATGGTTCATTTCTATGGTTGAGAACCGTTATCCAATGACGGAAATGTGTCAAATTCCATCTTCCGAGTCGACAGCCCCGAATATTGATGTTGTGGTTTAGATTTAGACATTAATATTGATGATGTCATTTATTATCGAAGAATAATGTTTTGTCAATCGGTGAGCATAAATTTATATTAACTTTGTTAATTACTTATAGCTTATTTATTACCATAAAACATTTTACTGTATTTGTGAATTGTGAATTAGCTCGAAGGCTTTATACCTGGTCTGACAGCTTCCCGCCACGGCCCAGTGACGGATATACAAGTATTCGGCATTTAATATTTACTATTTATTTATTTATCTATTTAATATTCGAGTGTTCGGCATTTAATCTATACTATTTATTTATTTATTTAATATTCCTGGAAGACCAACAGCACAACAAAGAAGCGTAGAAAACATTAATATAATATAGATATCGGAAATATCTTTGCACGTTATCTTGGCATTTGTGTTGTGACACCTAACGGTGACCATACTTCTCCCTAAATACAACAACATATTAGGTCCTTACATATGAAATTGGCGTTTAGTATGGGAGGAACATAAAGCCGATTTTTTTTTATTATAATATTTTTATTTAATCAAAGTATGTACCATTGCTATCTATGCACTTTTGCCATCTCATAGGTAGTTCATCGATCCCTTTACTAAAAAAACCATTCGGACGGGAATCAATAAAATCTTTGAAGGCGGTTTGGACTGCCCCATCGGAGTTGAATTTTTTCCTTTGCAAGAAGTTATCCAAATTTCGAAAAAAATGGTAATCTGTTGGGGCAAGGTCCGGAGAGTACGGTGGATGTCTTAGACATTCCAATTGAAGCTCCTCTAATTTGGTAGCCGTCTGTTGTGCAGTGTGTGGTCTAGCGTTATCATGAAGCAGCAGTGGCCTAGAGCGATTAACCAGCCTCGGTTGTTTAGCAGCTATCTTTTCCATCATGGTTTGCAGTTGCTGACAATAGACATCTGCCGTAATCATATGGCCAGATTTAAGATTTAAAATCCCTTCATTATTGTGCTGGTTGAGTAATGCAACGCAGCAGTCAACGCGCGTTTGTTGATTTGCTTCACTCAATTCGTGAGGTACCCACCTTTCAAGCTTTTTCACCTTACCAATTTGCTTCAAGTGGATTAAAACAGTTTTATCACTAACACCGCAGCCTGCAGCTAACTCGGATGTGGTTTGCGATGGATCCGCTTCCACAATAGCCTTCAATTCTTCTTTATCAACTTTGGTCTCCGGCCGTCCACGGGGCTTGTTCTGCAGGTCGAAATTTCCAGAACGAAAACGTTGGAACCAAAAACGCACCGTGTTTTCTTTAGCGGCACCGTCGCCATACACATCATTAATCCTTCGAGCCGTTTCTGCAGCACTGGTGCCACGGTGGAACTCGTACTCATAAATAACGCGATGTTTCAAGTTTTTCATTTTGTAAACTGAGTGACGCAAAGAAAAAAACAATTGAGGAAAAAACAAATGAATTATAATTTTCCAAACACAAATACATGAGTAAATAGCTGTATAAATTTGAATTTGGAATTCCTAACCAAAGAGAAGATATTTGAGATCAAATTTGCCAGTACGGCAAAACATCAATTTCATATGTAAGGACCTAATATATAAGAACATAATGAATATTGAATTTAGAATATATGTGTTTGACAGTGTGCTCATTATTCGTAGACAATTTTTGGTCCTGTGATACCAGATCTGTATTGTAAATGTTATCGATTTGTCGGATATTACGAATTATTTCAATTATAAATATTGATATAACTATCTGGAAGTATTTTCGCAAATTGTAAAAATGCTTATAGAGAAATCCGTTATTTTTGAGAAAAGTATAATATTTCTAAATTATAATTATTTGTTTTGTTTCATATTTAGATTTTAGCCGACGATATATTTAGTTTTTTTTTTCTTTAATTGATTCAGCAACATTGTAGATTAAAAAAAATATTGGTTGTATTATTTGTATGTACCTATCTACTATTTTATTTGATTCATTTCTCCAGCAACCATTACATCGCCAGGGTGTTTTATAACTCATGTTGGTGTAATTAATCAAATAAAATAGTAGATACATACAAATAATACAATCAATATTTTATATATATAGTTGATGTGGGGTGGAGGAATAAATGGCTAAAATAAGCTAACAACAAAGAAGATTGGAAGGTCATGGAAGAGACCTATATCCAACAGTGGGGAGATGAAGGCTGAAGAAGAAGAAAATATTTAGGCTGTAAACATATTTGCAAAAAGTATGTGGAATATTAGGCTCTTATTAGAAGAACATTTATCTCTCTCCTATACGAGTTTTGAATGATGACATTATTATGTCATATTGATAGTTGTAATTCAATTGTAAGATAGTAGACACCATAGGTAAAATTTAATCAGAGTAATATACTCGGCAGTAGGAAAAATAGTTTCCAAAATAATAAATGCATACGATTCAATTACATTTAATAGAAAGAAACGCTATTAGCCTCTTACTGACAATAGAGACAATGAACACCACAACCACAACTACTACCCTGGGCTCCCGCATTCGTAGTGCATTCAAATATATAGATTTTTTAATGATATGCCTGATTTTTTAATAATTGACAAAAAAGCCAGTCAAATATTTAAAATTGAATAGTGCAAATCGAAGAAATGTGATATTTTATTAATATATTCCAGTATTTCCTATCATCAGCCCTGATGATGAAGCCGGAAATGAGATCCGAAAGTTCTCTCAGAAACGTCGTATACACACAGCAGAATACCCCAGAGAACTCTTACCAGAAAAATGAGATAAACATATAAACATCATATTTACGTATTGTCGTCAATTGCAGAGTGGCAGTTTTGATTCTGTACCCTTCACTATTGTTCACACCACTAGAGAAATATGTATTTTTACCAGCGTACCCCAGTTTTTACGAAAACGAGCAAATTTAATGTATATCTGGGTCAGGTTAACTAGCCTGATCTGTTATCTTGTTTCACAAAGGCGTCTGTTCGAAACCTTAAACTCAGATAATATTGGTCCTACAGAAAAGCAAAGATGTTTCATACTCTTATTTTTCTGCTTTATTCGGTTTAATATCGTATATTGGATAACTCCGAACATCTTTAATATTGGACCAAGAAAAAAAAAACAAACGTTCATGCTAGGGATTTTTCATTATCGCCACGTACTTCCTTTGTTATTTTTTGTGTGATGCCATGTATGGAAAAACGACTGTGCACTTATTAACAGGTGTCGAATTATTTATAAAAAAAATATTAATCGTTTTTATTTTCGTACGGCGCGTTCAAGATTTTTGTGGTTAAATTTGAATAATCTCACGTTCGCTCCGAGATTCTGTCACGACTCCACATAAAAAAATGTTATAAAAACTGTCCCGGAGTAAGTCTTCTAAACACCTGTCTGGACTTTTTTTATTTTATAGGAGTACCTACCTGAGGAAGAGATTTTAATGTTGTCTTAGTCCTAAGCCAACTTGCTCAGTGCGACCCACTTTTATTGCGCGTATTTTAACACTGTTTTTATATCACTTCCCACGCGTGATATATCAGGAGGTAGTTGTCAAGAGTGGCCAACTTCAATTTATTTTTTTTTACTAACAATGCCACAATCACAATCACAATCAAGGCAAATGATATGTTGAAAAAATGGCATTTTAAAATTCGGCCTCAATCGACTTCAAATCATTTTAAAAAACCTTCTCAATAAAGAAATTAATTTTTATTTATTTATTTACATATATAAACGGCTCTAAAGCCATTTACTTTATAAGTTGTACAAAGTTGATAAATAATAGACAATAGAAATAATATATAAATCTAAATACAAATATGAACATAAATTATTTAGAATCATAATCAAGAACAATATAAATGTAAAATTAATTAAAGGAAACAATAAAACAATAACAGTAATTCGATAAAATTAGAAATATTAATAATAATTTTACACAATATATATCAATGAAATTAAATTTAAAAATAGTTATTTTAGATAATAGGCGATTCAATAGGCAACTCAATAAATTATAGAAGAATAAATAAAACAATAAATATTTATTCAATAAAAAAAATACGTAGTAAAAATATTTTTTAGAAATAATAATTATATTAAAAGGCGAGTTAATAAAATAATATATATATATATATATATGCGCGTATATGTTATATTTCTGCATTAACCCTGCTATTAACCAAAATGCTAGTTAGGAGCTTCTTGTAACTGTGCAAGGTAGCATTTCAAATATCTGTTTCTGCGTATTCATTGCCTAGATTTTGTTATTTTAGTAATTGGCGAGTTCCTTTGTGCTATGGTCGCAGTATTGTCACAGAAGTACGTTTATACTGTTCTGGTATACCTAGCAGGTACATGAATGCTTATTACCTAATTGTATTAATATTTACTAATGTCAGGGCTGTTAAAATAATTGCGTAGAATTTTTAAAAGGCATATTAAATCTGAAATGGTTCTTCTTTCGCTGTAATAAACACATTAAAATTAACAGGGAATAATAATTTAATTGTTCCCTTGGAATAAATAATTTATAATTGACAGCTCTTAAAAATTTATTTTGTACCAGTTCTATTGTTTTTAATGTGTCGAGGTTCCTGAAATCTTTTGCCGCCCTCAGTACAAATCCTAAAATTTTCAACAACTTATTCGCAATATTGTTGATATGTTGTGCAAATGACAGTTTTTCATCAAATAATACACCGAGGTCATTAATTTCCGATACAGATTTAATGCGATTTTTGTCATTATTCGTCCGAATTTTTAATATTATAATATATAAATTTAATAAAGGACAAATCTAGACATGTTTATTTTCAAAAAGCATGAAATCCATTTCAATCACTCACGTCATTACAAAGGCATGACGTGAATTCGACATCCTTACGACGTTGTGACCATATGTTCGTTTTTAGCAGTCCAAAATTAGTAAATTTATTTTTAAATTGCTATTAAATTATTGTCAAAGAGTGGATTTGACCAAAATTGAAAATACCTCCTGACATATCGAATGATCAAATATTTTCAATACTTCCCATAAATTGTAGAAACTATATCGACCGTATAAGATCGTGATGATATGACCAAAATACCAAACTTTCAGGGGAACACTTTGTAAGTTTTCGATACTTATCATAAATCGCAGAAACTATACATAAAAACAAATTTTAAGAAATGTACTGTCTACCATTCTAAATATGTTTTTCGATTTATTTGACTGACAAGTTCGCTTAAGTCACGAGTGTTCTATAAATATTATTAGAAAGGATTTGTAATATTTATATTTTGCACTGTCAAAAAAATTAGTATGTGTAACTTGTGTGGTCTAAAATAGTATTTTAAATGAACAAAGTCGCAGTCATTACTCATAACTCTGGTCTCTCGCGTGACAGGCGAGAATATTAACCACTGTTATACTGAAGAACATAATGAAAAAAAACACTCGAATACTTTAATAAATAGCTGTATTACGCTTGTTACAAAATATATAAGTTTAAAATTTTTATTTTAAGTGTGTGTAGGTAATTGAGAGTAAATAAATGTTTTCCAGAGCATGTAGGATAATTATTTCATACTTTGTAGTTGTTATCATTAAGAATATACAAAGACAGAAGGAGAAATGTTCATATCTGATGAGAATAATTTTTTTTTTCAATCTTCCAATCAAAAAAAATATACTAAATACAAAACAACTGAAATACAAATTAAGAGAACATCTCAATAAAAACAACTAGACATCATTACTCTCAAAATTAAAAACATTTCACTCCACTACTTCATCCCATATATATAATATAATGTAAAATAATCAATCAATATATATATATATAAAAAGAAACCCGTGTTTCCCTATCCGCCAAGTTTTCTCCACAACCAGCCACAACCACCCACCGGTAGTTATGGTGGTGGATAGCCCTTGGTGTCACATCGAGAATATGCGAGTTTGGTGGGGGTGGCTGTGCGTCGGTGGGAGTGGGTGATGAAAATGTGCTTTCTAGCACATTGTTTTATTATGGGAAGGCCGCAAATGTTTCAGATTATTTCAAAATAGGCGCGCCGACTGTGTCGGTGAGTCTAGAAGGTTCCGGAAATACCTGCTCTAGAAAATTCTGGAAGGAGAAGGTTCTAGAAAATTCCCGTAATTTCTGTAAGGTTCTTAACTGCGTGGCGGAAAATATCGGTGTGTCTAGAAGATTCCTGTACATTTGATACATTTCTTGAAAGTTCTAGAAGGTTCGCGAAAATGCTATGACGATCCAAACAGTGTATAAAAATTTACGCGTGCGAAGCCGCGCGGGCACAGCTAGTTATATATATAATTTAAAATAATTCTATGTAACAATGCAAAGTACCTCGTCCGAGCACAAGAGCAATGCTCTTAAATGGAGAGGTACTATGTATAACACAATTAAATAAGTTGTGTATTTTATTGTTTTAATAGTTTAATGTTTTAATGTTTTAATGTAGAAAATTATATGTTTTAACGTGGAAAAAAAATTGTTATAAAAATTATAATAAACTGTATGCAATACTAAAATAAATGAAGAATAAAAAACTAATTATGCCAGAGGCATCAGAGGCATGAGCGGAACTTCGCTAATCGTTGCACTAAATAAGGTCCAGGATCGCGATGATTGGAGCTAGCCCTTCGCGCTGTAAAAGCGGAAAGAAATACGATGCCTGTGAGAAAAATAAATACGGAATCATTCTTAATTATTTTAATTGCTGCTTTGGAATTTTAATGTTAATTTCATGGCTTTAATCAAAAAATTTGCACTAGCTACTATACCAAAAAGAGCTGTCTGCCGATATTTATATCGGCAAACAGGTATAATATTAGTGTATATTATAGATATCTCACAGAGACGAAACTGTATTAATTATGGGAAAGTAGGTATAGAAGTCATTTGGGTGTACACAGGACTTATGACCTGTCTTTTTATGGTTGGCTTAAGTGATCACTTTACACAATTGTAACATTCCCCATTTCCACCCATGATAGAATATACCATGCTTATTCATTTTTTGGAAGTTGTATATATGTTCAAATTGCGTGGAAAGCTTTCATATATGAGTTGTAAGCGCCTTTTCCATGCGGCCTGTACAAAGCCATTTTCATTCCCCTAAATCCCATATACAGTTTCGATACAGTTTCGTCTCTGTGAGATATCTATAATACAGTTTCGTCTCTGTGAGATATCTATAATATACACTAATTGATTAATAATGTCTCTGTGACATAAATCCAGCACTGTTCTGAAAGATTTGAACAAACTCAAAATATTCTGAGGTATAATATTTACTGTTTTCATGCAATATTAAAATTCGTGAATAGATAACCATTTTTTTTTGTAAATTGACTTAATTTTCTTAAAGTTAAAACTATAAATACAATAAAATAATAATTTTAAAATGTCAAGCCCGTGTAATTTAGACCCTTGCGTGTTACTTGAGCCGCGCGCTAATTGCGTATCACAATCTAATTGTCTGATTCCAGCAAGTCACGGACTTTACGGACCGACAGACAGGCAGACATACAACGAAATGATTATATTTAGATATAATACTGAAGCAGGCAGGGCGCCTTACGCAGTTTTTTACGCTGCACCAAAATCCTTAGCAAAAATGGTCAATTTCTGTGTGCAGGGTGAAACAGAGCTAAATTTTTATTTTAAACTCCTTGTACAATAATGTCCTAATATCAATAGTCATAGAGAGAAACGACTTCAAAGATTGAATTTTTTAAAAATATTTCCGGCACTTTTCTGTGAAACGTTGGACTATCATTACACTAACATATACAGAATACTAAAAATTCATTCGCTTCAAAACAAGTATAATAAAATTAAAACCTTGCAAAAATTTGAAAAATATTTTTGTCAGATTTTTTCATTTACTTTGACTTGTAAGTGAATGAATTTTTAATATTTTATATAAATTACCTTTATACCTAATAATATATCCCCTTGGGACAAAGAACAACTAAAGCTACCAAATAAATAATATATTTTTATTATTATATTTTTAACCCAACCATATCACAGATCTAGAAACAGTGAAGATAAGATAAATGCATTCTACCTTGTACCTATGAACGGCCACTAAGGCGCTTGTGTGGAAAATCTTTGGTAGATAGAGTGAGGAAAGAACGAATTCGAAGTTATTGTAGTGCTGGTCGTAGTGTGGTAGATAGAATGTAGAAAGGAGTGCTGAGATGGTTTGGTCATGTAGAACGTATGAGCGAGGAAAGGATGGTTAAGAAAATATATGGTGCCTATTCGTCTATTCGTGTTGCCTTCAACCTTGAATGTTGAAGGCAACACGAATAGAGGGCGTCCTGGAACGATCAGATACTGCAAGTATTGGAGGATGGCCCTATTAACAACAACCGTAGAGCGTGTATGAGAAGATGTATGTATGTAACCGAAGCAAAAGAATGTCAAGAATGGTATATCAAGATAGAAGAATATGGTGTTGTAATATTATGGAAGTCTTCTCTGACTCACCATGTGGTGAAACGGCGTGGTGGTTATTAAGTTAGTCTATTATTTAATGTAGGTACTCATTGATAGCTAAATCTTTGATTTATACAAAGTGGAGCCATATTTGAGTAAAACAAAAATTGTATTTTTCAACAATTCCCCCAAAAATTAACACTTTATTTATTTTATTTTATTTCTACGGTTTACACCTATTACAATAAAATAAAAATCCTATAAATATCTAGATAATTGTTGTATTGTTGTTTTTTTGTTTGCTAGGGGATTTGATTATGTAAGAATAATGCGTATGTAAAATGTGCCTTAAATAGATGCAAGGTGGACATTCTTTTGCTCTGATCCAATCCCCTCTCATAAAAACGGGGTTTTGTTCATTACTTTACAATTTTATACTGTGAGAGAATGTTTTAAAAAAAAATTTTTGCTAAATATATCCCAAATTTAGTGCAGACAATTAAAAAGTGTATATCAGTATGAAAAAAGACATATATTCAATACTAGCTGTTCGTACCCGGCGTTGCACGGGTTAAGGATTAAGTTAAAAATAAATTTGTGGGGGGAAACAAAGGTTTGATTCGAACGGTATAGATTTGCATTGAAAATATATCAGGGGGAGGAGAAAAGATAAAAGGGGAGGGGGGGAAATATAGCCTATGTTACCTGCCGAGTCCTAAAGAATAAGTTTCCTAATTTTGAGTCCGATCGGTCGAACGGTATCGATTTGCATCGAAAATATATCATGGGGAGGGGAAGGGGTATGAGAATAGGGGGAAATATCGCTTATGTTACTCGCCGAGTCCTAAAGAATAAGTTTTCAAATTTTGAGTCCGATCGATTTGCATTGCACAGATTTGCATCGAAAATATGTCAGAGGTGGGGAAGGGGTATGAGAATAGGGGGGAAATGTTGCCTATGTTACCCGCCGGGTCCCAAAGCATAATTTTGCAAAATTTGAATCGAATCGGACAAACGGTGTGGTATAGAGGACAGACAGACATTGAGTTTTATAGGTATTCAATATGTATTAACAAAGTTAAACAAATAAATTAACGGTAAAATGTTCGTTAACGAGATATCGGTAACGGCTTAGGTTCACGCTGAGAATATCTGCTATTTGTGCATACTCGATTCCTAGGATGGAAAGTCTGTCGATCGTGGAGTATTTTTTGCGAAATTGCTTTGACCGATAATGATTGTTTCTCAATTCGGTATCAATTCTTTAAGCTTTCGTTTCCAGCGCCCGGCGAGTCTCGGCCGCGTCCGTTATCTCGCGGCCGGATGAACGCGACACTTTCAAAATAAATCCGTACATAAAAGCAAAAACACTGGCGGCTCTCTTTACAGGTTCCTTAATTAAGGCTCTCGGGCAGAATATCGGTATCGACATGTCCGCATTATCGCGACAACGTCCATACATTCGAGTATTTGTTATATTTTTTAATGCGGAGAAAGTTGGATTTACGTATCGGGCCATACTCGCCGCAGGATGTACCGCGCTGTTCACGATGTTTCAAGTCGAATACCTTTTCCAAATCCAGATCGAAAATATTCAAGCTTCACGTGCAAAAACTCAAATAAATATAAGCTTGTCATTTTACATATCTTGCCAAAATTTGTTTTGTTATTAAATTTGTATTTTCTTTATTTAAACAAAATTTGTGTTTATATTTACTTATTGGCTTATGAAGTGGAGTGAATGAAATGGAAAGGTTATCACATGATCGTACATGTGGCAAATCTATGTCTTACATATAAAACTTTGTTATAAAATTTGGCAAATCTATGTCTTACATATAACACTCACTCTAACACTTTTTAACACATATAACACTAAAAAAACATGTGGCAAATCTATGTCTTACGTATAACACTTTATTATAAAATCGCATTTAGTGGTTAAAGACGCTCCCAATAATCAATAAGGTGTTTGAAATCAATGAAACTGAACGTGAATCCTTTAACGTAAATAATTTATTTTAATTTCTGAACTTAATTATTCTGTTGTGCGTATATTCATGTCATGTGAAATAATTTCAGAGGTTTTAGGCATATGAGGCTTGCTCCAAAATCTAAACATAAGCACTTACGTTTAAAAAATTTAAAAATAATAATTACGTAATATTAAATAGAAGTAAACAATCAGAAATAGTTACGTTCAAATTTTTCAGCGGAAATATTAGTAAATAAATATAACTGAATGATTTTATAAAGTAATAGAAAAATAATAAGTATTGATCCTAGCTTAGAGAACTGGATTAAAAAGGGTCATTGAGGTTTGAGTGTGAGGAGAAAATGGTAAGAACGATATATAATTCGAGGGTTGTTGGCTTCTGAAATAGATGACGTTCACGGAAAACTTGGCATGATCGGGAAAACCAGACACTGGGACGTGCTCCTGTCACAAGCCTCAACAATCCTTCGATTGTTGAGCTCTTCAGCTTGCAGAGAAGATGTATAAATGTGATTATTTAAGTGAGAAATGCCAAAACACCTTGTTAAATCTAAATATTTTTACCATAGATAGATTAAGCGTTTATACTGTAGAGATTATTCATGATGATCAATAATAATACTAACCTTGTTACCCCTACGTGAGTTTAATAATACATAAAAAATTTTTCGCTACTTAAGTTTCGAGAGAAACAGAATCTCTCGAGATTGAGAGAAATGAGACATTCCGTTTCTCTCGAAAATTAAGTAAGGAAAAAAATATATAAAATATTATTAAACTCCAATAGGGTTAATATTATTTAAAGATCTCGATATTTTTCTCATTATAGCGGTGATATTGGCCACAATTTCATATTTGAAGAAATTATTAGATGTGTGTTAAAAAAACTGATTTATACAACTTTTTATAATAATATTTGAACTTATTTGAATTTATTATTCTTTTTTTTAATATTTAAAGCATTACCTTTGTGGTAAGATATCATAACAGAATGTTAGATAAATTAGTATATACCACTACCAGATTTTAGATCTACGTTTTCTAGACGTACCCGTCTCTTCGTCAGGACCAACACTACACTACTACGTTCACAGCACTATACATCACAGCCATATTATTGTTAAACTTTCACCAATATAATCACATGCGTGTTAATCTTATCAAGGGCTAACATGCACCGGTACACCTAAAATCTAGTCGTGGTTTATACTAATTTAACTAACTTTCTATTATTTGAATTAATTGTCAAAAATTAGGAAATGTACAATATTTATAGATAACAGAGGTCAAGACATCATTGTTATGATACACAAAACCAACGAGAATACACTCATATGTATGTTATATTCTGTATTTGGTTCCACATATAAAACTGAATTACATGTACTAAAGTATACAGGCGTTGGCAATTATTTTGCAATAAAAATAATTGCTTTCATTAAGACATGCTGGAAAATTAAGAGAGAGAGAAAGGGAAATAATTCCGTCATCTTTTATCTTTGAAAGAAATCTGATTTTTATTGGCAAATAAATTTGTTTGAATTCGTACGGCCAACGGAAACGCGAAATCATATAATACCTACAATTATGCTGACACTTTTGGCAGAAATGTGAACATTTTATTTGCTGTCCACATTCCTGCCAAAAGTGTCAGCATAATTATTGTAGCTGACACTTTTGGCAGGAATGTGAACATTTTATTTGCTGTCCCGACGGCTTCTTCTGCACTAGTCTTCTGTATGTGACATGTGTCACTGCTTCTCAGTGTTGCTGAGAAAATATGCTTCAGATTTGAAAATAAATTTAAAAAGTATATTAGGTATAATAAAATATAAACAAATATTATAATAAATATAAGCATCTCAAGGAAACTGACCACAAGGAGGACCACCTAAAAGATGGATTGACAGTCATAGTAGTCAGATTCCCAAGAGGAAAATGAAGCAGCAGGTCAATAGACCTAAACAAAGATGAAAAAGAAAATACAGGGTGTGAGAGAGCTAGTCCACAATACTTTACAGGTGGATTCTTCTGCCTTGATTGTGAGTCAAAAATTTTCAAGCAACCATGACAATAGGTATGGAGTTATGCAATATCAAAGTTTTGCATTTTTTTCAATATTTCTGACTTATTTTATACAAAACGTTAAAGTATCATTACAGTAACATATATCGATTACGAAAAATTCATTCGTTTCAATAAAATTTAAATAAAATAATAAAAACCATGAAAAAATTATAATTGGAACTGGAAGGTTTTTATCATTTTATTTGACTTGTATTAAAGGAATGAATTTTTCATTTTACATATGAGTTACAGTATTAAAAGTGCAACGTTTTGCAAAAACTAAGGGAGAAATATCAAAAAAAAAATAAACTTTCATATTGCATAACTCCATAAGTATTGATCATGGTTGTGGTGGTGATATTGGTCATGGTTGCTTGAACATTTTTGACTCATAATCAAGGCAGGAATCTACCAGTAAAATATTGTGGACTAGCTCTGTTACACCCTGTATAATAGGAGTAACATTTCAGAATTTGCAAAGCAACTAATATCAATTGATTCTATTAACTCGACAGAGAAATGATATAAGAAAAATGAACAGTGTAATGCTGACACACGAATATTTAAGTACATTATGAGTAATAAAAAACTTATTAAATATTAATACTACAATGAATAGTTTTACGATTATTATAAATAACCGTAGCCAGCCAGTAGGGATTCGAAAAAACCTTTCAACGCATCTCAGTTACGGGGCATTATGTTTTTCTGATTCGATCGAAAGCATTAAGTTTGAGGGTCGGTTTCACTTTCAAACGGAGGTTCGTTACGGTGTTCCGTGAGCCATCTGGTACTTTGACCCGACGGTATGAATAAACCATCGATGTTTATGGTATTGAGATGAAACTAATGTGTCGGGTCAACCGTGGAAGGTACATTTTTTACTGTAAATAATAGGACAAGATGCAGAACGTCGTATACTTGGTCATGAAAAACTGCTTGATTTCAAGCTTATGGTGACGGTGATTAGGGAATTCAATCCCGATCCCGCGAGATCGGGATCCCGTGAGATCTCGAGGCATTTTACGAGATCAATCCCGAACCGAAAAATCGGACGAGATTATCGGGATTGATCAACATTTTTTATGTTTTGTGTGTTTAATGTGCATGTCTATAGAGCTTTTAGTAAGTACTTAAAAATTATGTTCATGTCACATTCAAATAATGAAAATTGCTTTGAATAATATTTGCTGTATTTTATCAACCTAGCTAGTAATAAAAATTTCTACTAACTCTACTGCATTGACTGATTGATGCTTGGAAAAACACCTACAAAAATTTTAATGCAATGATTAATAATAAACATTTTATTAAAATTGCTGATATAAAAATGCAAGGCGTTGTCTTTGATTGCTATTCAGCTCTATAAACAAAAAATACACAAAAGCATTCGGGATCCCGATCCCTAGGGATCCCGCGGCACTGGAAATTCTAATCTCGAGGGATCCCGAAATGGCAATCCCGACTCGGGATTGCATTCCCTAACGGTGATCGAGAAGGATAAAGGTGGTATGAAATGTATGTGCAAATAATAACATGAATAATTAAAGCTTGAAGCAAATTATTGAACATTCCTATTAATACTGTGAAAATTCTATAGATTTTAATTATTTATCTCATGTCCTGTTCGGGTCGGGGACCCATTGCATCGACAAGGCGCCTCCATTCGTCCCTGTCTTGCGCTGATTGTGCGGCCTCCGTCCATTGTATTCCCATCCTTTCCTCACACAGTTTCTGGAGTTGCCTCGCCCAACTGTATCTGGGGCGGCCCACTGGACGTCTTCCCTCAGATCGCACTCAGTATCTTCCTAGGAATTCGGTTATCAGACATTCTTAGTATCTACGTGCCCAAGCCACTTAAGTTGCGATATTCTATGAAGAGTAGCGGTGGTTCAATGTTTAGATTGTCTCGGATCGTCGAGTTTCTTATTCGATCCCATTTTGTAATCCCTGCCACTCCTCTCAAGTACTTCATTTCGGCCGCTTGGACTCTAGAGCGTGTTTTTTTTTGAGAATCCATATCTGGTGACCATACATAAGCGTCAGGTGGTAAAACCGTTTTGAACACCTTATCACTGAGCTGTAGAGAGGACGCAACACACCGCTTGCCGCATCTATTCTTCTTCTTCTATTCTCCATCTTGCCGTTCATCGCTGGAGAAATCGACCCCGAGGTATTTGAATCTGTCAAACTGTTTCAGCTGTATCCCTTTAATTATTTATAAAAAATATAATTATTTTGCCTCATTTAGTTTGATTTAACTATGAGGTATTACAGTTTGCTTGAATTTTGATTTTTTTTTTACAACTCTTGTTTTAAATGCTTTGTACTGTAATATTAGATTTATACAAATTTCATGATGATATTTGATCAATCCACTGTAAAACGAAGGTTTGTGCATTTTCTACTCGTCTTGGTTCTTAGCGATTATCTATCAGGACTTCCTCACGTTTTGGCGAATCTTTGCCAGCGAGCGCTCGTTTTCTTATTGTTTTATTATTTATTTATGTTTATTATATTATACTCGTTTTCTTGTTGTTTTATTATTTATCTATATTTACGCATATTGTTTTCTTCCTTTTTTTATTACACCCTGCATTTAAATCTTATGCAAACTCTCCAACAATTCATGTTATCAAAGGTGCCGGATAGAAGCAAGGCTTTAGGACGCAGGCAGTAAAAATAATTATAAATAATTTTATTAAAAATATTTTTATTTGTATGTTCAATGTTATCTATTTAAATATACACAGGTACTCTTACCAGAGGCGAAAATCTATGTCATGTGAAGGAATATAGATGTCTGTAGTACAGTCCATTGTAATTTATAAATGAAACTGCTTTGGAACATATTATATATACAATATTTAAAAAACTGATAATGTGTGGATGTTTTTGCGCTGGAATTATAAAGACTTACATACAAAGACATACAAGTTTCCTTTATAAATAGCTACGTTTCTTTGAGACTTCTGTAATTTATTTTAATTAATTATAAATTAATGTATTGTAAGAGATTCGTAAAATATGGTATTTTATATATGTAATATTAACTCTCATGTAACTTTTTAAATAAGTATCTACACATGTAACATAATAAGATATACAATATTTAAAAGCATTTAAAAATTAAAATGTTGAATAAAATTTTATATGAAATCATTACTGGTCGATTTCATTAAACCATTCAAATGAAATCGACGGACACTACGTATAGTGTCGATCTGCAAAAATTCAATATGGTTTTAGTATCTATCTTAAGATACCATCCGATTTTCAGATTGTGTAAAAAAGAAGTTCGATTTTGGTTTAATACATGCTTTGCTTCAAACGAAATTTTTTTTTTTTTCAACACTATCCGAAACTATAGAGGAACTTTAGAGGATGATTTAAAACAGTAAAAAGATAAAATAATTTTTGCAGGTTCGACCGTAGGGATCTTCGAAATGAAAAAATAATTTGCCTTGTCGCTTTCTAAATGTTCGTTTATGAATATAATATACTTACAACGTTTTTCAGTTTTCCATTTTTGTCGAGGGACAAGTCCCTCGTACAATCCCCCAAGTACAATACATATTTTTTAATCTTTTCGGGTGGTTGCATGCGCACGGAGTAAAGTAGGCGACCCATCGCTGACCACCCGTCAGACGAACTTCTTTTCTATAACTCGTCACACTAGGTAATCGTAAATGTGCGTACAATTTATTAATATTATTAATTTAAAACAGAATGTTACATAGACAGGTAAAAATAGCCATACTGTATAACACATCCGACTGCCTTAAACTATTTGTGTGAGTCAAACGTTCCGTATTACATTATCTAATTATATGCGGGGATTTTAATATGAAATGTTATAATTTTAAAGAATATTCGAAAGATTTATAATTAATATAAATAAACTTTGTTAACACCACTTTTTTATTGAAAAAAATTCAACATATTTCAGAGCCCATGTCCCCTTCACCGGGATAAAAATGTGTAGGTACTAACAAAAATTAAATTTAAAAATCGAAGTATAGAAAATCAAAATATTAAAAAGCTATAATGGAAAATGAATAATAATAAAGTACCTACTTAACATGAAAATAAATTTAAAAGATAACTATTTGTAAAAAGGACCTGGTTATTTATAATATTCAATTTACCTAGTATTTACTTTATTTACTTTTTCTTATTTTCAAAATTTCTAATTTATCAAACTGTTATTCTGTATAATTTGTATGTAATTGTTAAACCCTTATTCATATCAAAAGAATGATCCATAGCCAAAATATGGTTAGCAAATTCAGAATAAGTATTGCTATTTAAACACCTTCATAACTTCAAAATTTCTAAACGTTTTTCCTATATAAAAATAATCACAATCATTACAAATCAATTTATAAACACCCGATTTTTTTAAAAAATTATCCCTATCCTTATTATTTAATATGTATTTTTTAAATTCATTATTAGTATAAAAAGCTGAAAAAAGATTTTTTATATTATTTTCAAACTCTTAATGTAAAACTGGAGACCATAACGCAAATCGCAGGTTAACGCAAAAAGCGTGATAATAGATCAAGCGGCAGATGTGTCATTTTTCATATTTTTTAATATTTGCCGCGTGAGAATTTGCAGTGCTAGCTAAAATGTCTTGCTGCCCTTGTTTATATATTTTAATTTATAGTTTAGATAGGTATATCATACTACCACCTCTGATCAGCAGAAATACATTTATTTATACCTGTAATGTAGTCCTCCTGGTAACGCACGCATCTCCCAGCCGTCCTGCCATTGTTCTGAAATACTTCTGGAACGCATATTTTGAAATGGTGTTCAGCTGGGCCGTCGCGTTCCGCATAATGTCTTCTCTTGATTCAAAGCAGGTCCGTTTCAGCGGAATGTACTTGGGGATTAGCCAAAAATCAAACTGAGATATATCAGGACAGTAGGGAGTCTGAAGTAAGGCGTAAAGGAATGCAGTGTTTGGTCAAGAAATCATGTGAAGAAACCACGAATCAGATGCGAAGAATGGGCAGGTACCTATCGTGTTGGAGCTGCTACGTAATATCGTTAGCAGTTATGCACGAATTTTGCCAATCCATGGTCTTAAACCATCCACGGTCAGAATTTAATGTTCCATACCAATGCTTACCACCATCTCGTTGGTAAGTTCTCGGATGATACGAAGATTCTGTTTGACCAAACTTTGTCCTTCTGAGGATATTACTCTATTCCCCTCTGCGAACCAAAATATTCTATGGTTGTCTTATTTTCAACTCCAACTTAATTTTTATGCCTTTCTTATGCCTTCACTTTCAATGTCCCTTCTTCTTAAAAATATCGAAAATATGAATCTTCCCAATTAATATTGCACTACATAATGCTTGGTTAACAACATTTAGATGTGTAAAACCAGCATAGTTAGATTTTGAAACTTATTGAATTGAGAAATAAAATACAAATTATTGTACGTAGTAAAACATACCATCCAGGACTCGTGACCCAGGAATCGAACCCCGAACACTTGTGAGTATGAAAAGTCAATATTAAATACACTTGGGTACAGGGGCCGCTTTTGCAGTAGTGTTTCTGGTTTCTTGTTATTTTCTTTGTGTATAGTTAATAATATAGTTTAACAAGTGCACAGTACTATGATTATCTAATAAAACGATTGCTTGCATAGTGCTCGTAGCACCAGGCTGTTCGTTTTGACCCTTTGTGAATACCGTACACAAAATTTTAACAGTCGAATACCGACCACCGCATGGCCGTGGTCGGCAGGGGAGATTGAGGCAAGATGTTACAGGGCAAGTGTTAAATCTTTTATGATGCTTATGAATTGTGACTTGCATCATGCTTTGCAGTATTTTCTGTTATAAGAATAGAAATAGAAATATACTCGTAAAAATCAGCATAATCACATTGTACACTAGCCCTCTATCTGTTACGTGATGGATAGATAACATCAGCAACGTAAAAAATTATAAGTAAAATAAAAGAGGCAGGAAGCCATAGATATCAAAATATAAGGTAGGTTATCTATTTAAAACTAGCCAGGTCGGTAGAAGAATATAGGTAAAAAGTTAAAATTATGATGATTTTAAATACACCTACAATAAATAAGAATTTATTATTATATTTATTAGTCTAATGATAATTATGTAAATTTTCACACGAAGTAAACATATTCTGGTGAGACATAATATCTTTAAATAAAATAACTTTTTGTTTAACACCACTTTATTGAATTTAAACCAACTAGTTTCGACTCACAACTGAGTCTTCATCAGGGTTCAGTATTAACTGAACCGTTAAGTTCGTTCAGTATTAACTGAACCGTTAACAGGTAAAACTGAACCCTGATGAAGACTCAGTTGTGAGTCGAAACTAGTTGGTTTAAACTCAATAAATTGGTGTTAAACAAAAAGTTATTTTATTTAAAGATAATTATGTACCTACTGATAGAAAACTGAAGACAAATTAACAATCTATTATATTAACTGTCATTTTTCAGGCTTGAGATTAAAACAACAAATATATCTACAACAAATAGATTTTAAAACCTCAGCGGGAATCCAACACGGAACTTACTGTGTAGGTACTTGAGTTTAAACTGTGTACATGTGTGTATGTACTGCGCGTTTATAAATAAAGTATTAGTAAAAAAACCAAATGCATTGAGATTTAAATAAATATTTAATGTAATTTAGAAAGAAACATTTGTGAGTAGGTATCAAATACTGAAGAAAGGTTTTCCACTACAAAGAAGAAATGGCGAAAACTTGAAAAATTAATCCTTATTGGGACTGTAAAAGGACAAAAAAATGCGAGAGGTAGATCCCCAATAAAATGACCAGAGCTGACTATTATACGGTTATACGTAAACATGCTCCAGGATGGGGAAGTGTCTGACCAAGAAGAGTCAAGTCCGATCGTACGTTCGGGTGGTCCTGTCGCTGGAAAGCAGCAAGTTGGTCCTATTTTCATAAGAGCTTGCCCAACGTAAATTGGCGTGCGGCGACTTTGGAACAAAAACCCGCCCCGCCCGCACCCGGTGGTAACCCCTCGCCCTGTCATTCAATTCAATCTCGTATTTGCGCGCGAGCTGTGACATCTTGATTTCCAATATGCACTGAATTATGTCCAAAACAGTCTTGCAACACCTTGCAGGTGGTGCAAGAGCAATTGCCAATGTAGTTTTAAAGTTTTGCGAAGCTGAAAAAGCAAATAATGGACCAATATTATCGTCTGACATGACTCATCGGACACTCTGTGTATTATGTATTGTGTGATAAATTTACACCCTGGCAACTTCTGTTTCGCGACAGGCACGCCCTCCCTCGCACGCCAATTCATGCTGGTGGCACTCTACCTTAGTTTGAAGAAGTAAATTTATTGAGGTGACATCTCTATTTTAAAAAAAAGTGACGACTTGCCCCGGTCCCCCCAGTCTGATGAGTCGGTTGAAATTTCCCTCATTCATCAGCGGCCAAGTACCGCTGCCGTAATGACACGGCAGCGTTTTGGTTTTTTGTTGCTATCCCCCGAATGGTCCGGACATTAAATTACCCACTAATGCACGGTAAATATGTCCGTTTTTGTACGACAAACAAATGTTAACATTTAAGCTAATGACACATTTAATAAACGGCGCGACTTGATATAATAATTGAGTGATGAAATTGTTGTGGTTTCGTATCTTTATAGTGTTTAGTTTTAATGTCTACTTTCAATATCATAACTAGGTTGTATTTTGATGACAAACCTAAATGGTACATTCATAATGCATTGTTAAACCAGCACTAATATCAATTGAAGGTATGCGGTTATCAGTGGAGGTCGGTTACATTTTATAGAAGGGATGCTCGAAAATAATTTTATACCTACTATCAAATATTTCCAATAACACAAAACATTTACGTATTAATGATTCAATTATACACTCACAAAATTCACTATTTTTGGTATCACAAACTGTCAAAAATAAGCCACACAAACAAATTTCTTAAATCAAACCGCTCGCTTTGTAATATGTATGCTATTTTCTGCATTATAGCAATGATCATTAAAGTTTTTTTTGAAATCCGTATATAGTATTCGAAGACCTTGATAGGTGGAACTGAATACGCATGCGTGAAAGTCGAATACTTTCAGACATTGTGGATATGGAATGAATATAGAATCCACTGTTGCTATATCTGTGTGTTTATGCGATTCATAGATGTTAGAAGGTTGAGAATGTATATGTATTTAGAGTCGTAATATGTGTTATGATTGGTCTGTAAAGGACGTGATGAATTTATGTAAAGCAGTGCTATTTTCGGCTAGAAAGAAAAAGTCCAAAGCTTTTTGCCTCTAAAATACAAGAGATGCGGAGAATCCAAAGCATTTATATGATAATATATAAGCACCTGGTGCTTATATATTATCTTATTTTTTCTTTTTTTCTTTCTACGTAGGTATTTGGAAGGTATTTTATTTTAATTTCTTGTTTGCTTACCATGAATATGTGTGTTACATATGATTTTATTTTTATTGATTATTGTATCAGTCCTCAAAGTCGTTAGTGCCTCAATTTGCCAATGTAGCTTTAAATTCAAAATAATCAAGTTAATAAATTGCATAAATTGGTTGTCTGTAAAAGCAATTTTATTTTTTTAAATTTTCTGCCAAATTACTTAAATTATTAATATTTTGGAATGTCTTAATTGTAATACTACACCTTTATAAACAATTTCTTCAATTATTATTTATTCATTATATTTTTTTTGAAGTCGTTAATGGACGAATCTTTGGAGCAAATAACCACAAACCTAATTTTATCATTTTTAGAATGGAATAATGAAAAAAACAAAACAAAAATTATTTGCGAAATCCTATAAAGACTTTAATTTAAAGCGTAATTTCATGCAGATTTTTAATCTGGTAAAAGACCTCCTAAAATAACAATAAACCTTGTATTTTGATGACTGTTCCCTTTGGGAGCCGTAATTTGATTTTATATTCTGGGGTGCGATGCGAGCAAGGATGGCCCGATAACGCTGCCGAATATGGACTCTGAATATGTAATAATTATTAAATTAAATATTTCTGTGCTGGCGCCTCCTGAACGAAGACAGTATTAGTGCTTGTTCAGACACAGCGGGAACCGCGCAGTTTCAGAATCACGTGGGATCCGCGCGGGTCTTATTTACGTAGGTTTGTATGTGATCGTTCAGACACAACCGCGCGATGTCCGCCACCCAACCGCTAAATAATAGGCTCGAGCGGCGTCCGCGCGATCCTATTACTATGGAGCCTTACGAGAGCGTTCAGTTGCGTTGCGGGTACCGCGCGGTTCCCATGTCACAACAGGAGCGCGTGTGGATTATATTCTCTTTTCTATGGTCATGGATCGCTTTGACACTGAACTTTTTATTGATGAAGTGGAGAAAAGACCTGCAATGTGGGATCTTCAGTGTGAGGATTAACAAATATGCCAAGAACCAAGCTTGGCAGGAGTTGGTGGATATATTTTGAAATGGTGAAGACGAGTTGGAAGATGGAGAACGGCATCGGAGCTGTCAAACTGATGTTTATTTTCGCGCGCACAAATCGCTTATTAACCGCGGCTGTGTGAACACATGACACAAATCGCGTGTTTTGAAACACGCGATTCGCAATCGCACGATTCCCGCCTGTCTGAACAAGCCCTTAATCGTCATCAATTGTAAACTAAGTGTTTCAATTTCAATTTATAAAGTTCGACATCTTTAAATGAATTTTTTTACGACTTAAAGTTATTTTTGTTTGGTCGTGCATATTTGCGTTGGCTCTGTTACCACCCTTCAACTATAATTCGTTGGGTTCTCGGCCGGGATCCCACATAAGGCCGCTAATTACAGTCGCGAAATAAAAATACGCAAAATTGCAAATAATAAAGGATATAATTGCATGTTGGTCCATAAAAGTGCTAAAATCATAAACCTGTTTGAAGCTTACCGAAACGTATTTATACTCGGATTAACGTATTTATTCTCGGAGAAACGTATTCATACTCGAAGAAACGTATTTATACTCGGATTAATGTATTTATTCTAGGAGAAACGTATTTATACTCGGAGAAACGTATTTATACTTGAAGAAACGTACTTACACTCGGATTAACGTATTTATACTCGGAGAAACGTATTCATACTCGAAGAAAAGTATTTACACTCGAATTAACGTATTTATTCTCGGAGAAACGAATTTATACTCGGATTAGCGTATTTATACTCGGAGAAACGTATTTATACTCGGTGAACTGTATTTATACTCGCATTAAGCTAACTTCAAGATAATACTTTTTGTCAGAAGACTATATACTGCTCCTATTTTTAATAAAATTACATTTCCAATAACACCCGAAAACATTACAGAGTATAAAATTTCACAGAGATGAACTAAACCCTACCTTTAGACTAGGGGATTGGGTTAAAGCGGAAGAATATCCTCCCTTGCATTGTCTCCCCTCGCCACTATATTTTAAAATAGACGTTGTAATTTTAAATTTTGAAAAAATTCGTTCCAAACCGAGACTCTTCAAGTAAAACGACTTTTTGACTAAGACATTCTACTTTTTAAGACTCAAATCAAATTGAACCATTTCATAATTGTTTCAAAATTTACAAGCTTCTACAGTAAATTTTTTTCATAAATAAAATTAACATTTGCAAGTTCCTACTTGCATAAATAATAATAATACAATTCTTGTTCAATAAAACAAGCACGTAATATAGAAACAATATCAATTTCGAAGACATTTTCATTATGCACACCATTTGGCAAATTCTTTGTAAAAGTTGAAGTTTTAAAAATTAGCATAAGAATGAAATATTTTGGAAGAAACAACAACATTAATAAGTTAATACTACGAGAATATAAATACTAGAAATGAAAGAACAAAGCCACTGCCTAAAAATAATAATTTTTTAACCACATAATTTATATTAATCATTAGTTCAATGGTCGTAAATTAAAATTTCTCCACTAGCTACCTCATAAAGGATTGATAATGAATGTCTCACAAAGCTAGTGATAATTGTTTTTACAGTTAGTGAGACGTTTTTAAATTTAAAATCTATAACATTTAGGTATCTGAATCATAGAAAATTAGTTTTTAAAACCTGTACAATTATATATTAAGTGATCTAAAAATATATCTAAATATGCATTTCACGAATAAAAATACAATTAAAATATTGAGATATTTGGTTATCCTTGTAAGGTAAATATTAAAATAATTAATTGATTTTACGCCCAGAGTCCATAATCATTCCATGACTCCTCGCAGTGCCCAAGCTAAATTACGTGGTGCAATAACTGACACCCACATAAATAATAATCACTCTGTATCTTATCCTTATCATTATCCTGTATGATAATATCTATTACGATTAAATGACGTATTTGAAATGCAATGTACGTGTACATAATATAAATCTAACATCATTTTACCGAAATTTTTAATGCATTTACGTTTGTGGATTAATATTACGAAAAATACAATAAAATACGATTTGATTTAATAAGAAATATTATAAAATGTTTGCGTTGCACACACTTATACACACTTTATAAGACAAACGTTTTTTTATACGTGTTTAACTGTCCCCAGTAAAGTAAAACTTGTGTTTGGGGACAGGAGTACATGATGCATAATTTGAGAGCATGAATGATAAGTGTGGTTGAATGTAATAAGTAAAATATTAAGCTCGACATAAAAGAAACCGGTGTAAAAAATATATACGAGTAAAAACAATAAGGAATTAAAACAAAATCAACTCAACTAAGTTGCTTTTTAATGAGAGGAGGAACCGTCAACTTAAATCTTCTCAATCCTTTGGTGTTATGCTTTAAGTTATTGTTCACACGCAATGCATGTCTTCTAATAATAGCTTGAGGAACACCAAATGTTTTCGCTACTAAACACCAGCCCATTTTATTTGGTTGGACAGCTTCGATTGCCTTCTGCATTGATTCACGGCTCCAACATTGACAATTGGTTGTATTTTTGCAATTGCGTGGTACTCTGTCACTGGTGATGGAAAATAAAAAACAAAATATATTTTTTTATCTTAAAAAAACAGTTGTTGATACACAGAGAAAATTAATAGAAAATAGATGTTTGCAAGAGGGTCGATATAAAAACAAAACAAAATATATATTTAAAAATACATGATAATATAATGCTTAGAAATATTAAAAATATATATATTATTCGACAAAATAATGTATATTATAATATACACTTGAAAAATAATGAATATACTAATATTTCGACACGTTAAATAAACTATATGTATATTTCAAAATAATATCTGCATCTCGCCATTTTTTCGCTGTTTGTCGCAGCAAAAGGCCAATGTCAAAGTTGAAATACTATTCGTCACTAAGAGGAGCGCGAAGAAACATTGGACAGAGTGAATGTAGAAAGAAGAAATACGCAATACGGATTATCATCCCCTCATATTGCGTTTTAGAAGAATTTTATCACAATAATATTAATTTTATGTCTTTTATCTAAATATAGCCTAACAGTAAGAAGTCAACGAGAGCCAGAATTACAAATGTCATTGGCCGCGCAGTGGTCACCACCAGCCGCGAAGCAGCCACCATAACTGAACACAGGGCCAAGCAGATATGGCCGCGTAATAGCTACTTACAGCAAACAAGCAGCGATAGTCGATTGCTTAATTGATTGTATAATTTATTTAAACTATTGAATAATACAAAAATTTTAATCCTGTAAAGAAGTTCCTCTCCAATCTGAAAAATTGTTGTATGACAAAGTTAGGGCCATTTTGTTCTTAATTGTAGGTTTTATATATTTCTGGCCAATTAAGTATTTTTAATACGTATAACCACAATTGGCAGTAGAGTCGAGGGAAGATGACTGATTATATGGCAGCATCTGGTGGATGCATGAATGCTGCAGTTCGGAGCAGATGGCGATAGATTGTTAAGGCTGTACTGCAATAGCAACCCCGACCGTTTTACCAAGAGCATAAAAAAGGAGAAGAATAATTTACAATTAAGAAGTTGCTTTCCAAATAAGCATACTGATTAAAAGGAAAATGAAAATAATATAAAGTAAAGTTTTCGATGAATTTACATAAACAGCTATCTGTCGGAATTCAAAAGCCATTCTTCTTAGCCATCCCTTGACCCTTCCTGACCTCTAATTTGAATATTTGTACGTTTCCTGTAACTTAACTTTTCAGTTGTAATTCATTATATTCTATCGGTTGAGATAAACATGGGCGTCGCTGGCCGCAAGAGATTAGCATGTGCGGGATGGACAACTACGACTTAGGTGCGGCTCTGTGAGGCTGTGCTGTTGTTGGATAATTTTCCATTTGGTCTTTGTTTTCTGTAAACGAATAAGCGGTAATTTATCTACAATTGATTATTCAACAGCCAAGTTTACAATAATTATCTTACTTTTTGCAATTGAAGAAAATATTTTTCTTAGTCGGTGAATATCAACAATTATTGAATAACAATATTTTAAGATTGTAATATTTTTTTGTTTACATATTTATTTATATTACATATTTCAGGTACCTACGTATTGAAAAATATTTAATAAAAATCTTGGAATTAAATTAATTTAAAATATTTAATAAAAATAAGAAAAAACCAACATGAACTTGACCATTATACAAGAAAAAAAGATGAAATAAGATTGCCATTCAGAAAGAAAAAAGATCGCGAACTTCTGTGATGTACAGTGGGATGAAGTTGTATGTGAGTCTGCCTGAGGATATTAGGGACGAAAAAAATATATAAACTTTTAGGAAAACACTAAGAAAGTTCGTGATACGTGCTTTTGATTACAAATTTGATACACTGATATTTTAAATTGTATATATTAGGAAATACAAAGGTTATTATATTACCTATTTAAAAAAAAAAACTAAAAAATCTAAGGACAATAATAGAATAAATATTTTTTCGTATATTATACATCTCTCTCTCGTAGTTAGTAGCATAAATATGTGGCTATCTGCCTTGATAGTGAATGAAAATATTCAAGGAACTATGACCGTCCTATCAAAGTTTGGATTTTTTTGTGCTTTCAGTTTATTCATGTTCAACTATTCACAGTAAGGTACAGAAAATTTCGAAAGAAGGGAAGGTGTAGGAGGAGGTTAGGGAATTAAATCTGAATAAAAAAAAATAGTGATGTGGAGTGAGGTCTATTAAGATTAACGTATTGAGTTTAGATTTAAATATGTTAATTGAAGAATTAAAGATACCGAATTCATTGAAATATGAATTGATGTAAAGGGAGGCTCGGTGGATAAACGAATTTTGTTAGGCTTTAGTTTTGCAATCAGGAAGACTTACATGAGATCTTGTTGACCAAAGGCACTCTAAAAAAAATTTTTAAAAATTCTACAACGTACACCTAAACTTGTTTTATTTCAAATACATTTTTCCAACTTAGATGTTGATTAATTGAGAACTATTATATCGGTTTTAATATATAATTACGAAATTCTATTGGTGTGTTAAAATCATATATTATAATAAATAATATAAAATATTGCGTTTTAAAATGAATACAATTTTTAAATACATGGCTGCTAGGCTAAGCTGGTGGTGCAATAAAAATTCTCTTCCACAATAAAATTTTATGGTCCATTTCAAAGTGACGATAAAGTATAATGCTGAGGTAAAATCACCATGATTTTCTCCCTACTCGCTCCATACACTCAACAAATTGGACTGCGTTAAAATCATTACTCTCTTTTCTATGCATAATACAATAGGTTCTGTAAAACATTAAATATTCGATAAATATAACTTAAAGAATTTTCGATGTTCATAGCGTTAACATTGTGGTTGGACATAATTATTAATTTTATTTAAACAACTTTGTATTAACCACTTAACTAGAAACTCTTACGTCTACCGGCTTCGATACCACCGTACCTTCATCAGGACGGACGCAAACTAACTATCCATTATCTATTCTATCAAACAAATCAATTTTGAACGGGGGCGTGGCTACAGCTATGGTGGGGAAATGAGGAATATATCAAGTAACGGGCTGCTCAGAAGATTTTATTCATAAAAAAAATTATGAATAGCCCGTTATTTGACATATTCCCTATTTCGGCGTCCACTTCTCAATTACCCCCACCATAGCTGTAACTACATACCCTTTAAAATTGATTTGATTGCTAGAATACATAATGGATAGTTAGTTTGCGTCCTTCCTGATGAAGATACGGTGGTATCAAAACCGGTAAACGTAGAGTTACTAGTTAAATGGTTTATACAAAGTTGTTTAATTAAAATTAAAAGTACTTGATAACTTATACTTTAATAAGTGTCTTTTTAATTTTTTCATCAAAGAACTTTCCTGACAAACAAATTAGGCAATTCAATGCGTATATTGAAATAATTACCAAAGTCGTTTATCTTCTGACGCCGACCAGCTCTGATGCGAACCTTTCGCGGTTTTACATAATTAATCCTTCATTTATTATATTGTCTACTTACTAACGACACTAAATAACCATTAATATAGATAGTATTAAAAATTAAGGCTTAATTTTACATTGCCATGAAGGAGTGCATCGGTATTAAAATATAAATCACCAGCACTTCAATACAAACTTGGTTTAATAGCTTAAATGCCTATCCTCAGAGTTACTGCTTCAACATTTAACAAACACAATTTAAACCGCATAGTTAATCGATGAGTAAAGAATAGAAATATAATTAAATATATAGGTTCCATTTAGTAACATTGTGCACAAAGTATGATAGTAACCAACCGGGTAATGGAGGTGGATAATCATTTTTAACTTTGAGATTCGTCCAGAATAAATCAAACGTAAAACTTTACTTTTTCAGCTGACTGAATCAGTCTCAATGTTTCGACTGAATAAATTATCAGCCATAAATCACTCGCGGGTATTAGGATTGCAATCTCGGTTCACTTTTTGAATCCCGGGATGGTAATCTCAGATCACTTTTATCAATCCCGGGATAATTTGTGTAGTAAAGGATTTACGATGCAAATAATTTATATATTTTATAATTGTTAAGATTCTGTGAGTCCGCTTTGATATTTTAGCATTTATTTTTTATTTTCTACGTCATATCGGCGTAACGGTGGTACGATTGTCTAAACTTTCAAGGGATTTTTTTTTTCTTCATTTAATATTGGCTAAAATTTTATTACATTTTTTCTTAGTCTATTAAAACTATAAAATACATTGCTTGTATCGCTGTTCTTTTCCAAAAAGTGACCTTGTGTTTGGCGAAATAGAATTAAAATTTTTTAATTTGCAATATCATAAATCGCCGAAACTGTACATGAAAGTGAAGTTTTAGATAGTAGAATTACTTTTATAACCATATCTTTGAACAGTTTATTTTTTGATATTGTTTTTAAGCAATATAAACATTATTAATAAGAGCTTGTAAATGTATTTTGTACTACTAAAAAATGAGTCATATTTTAATAATATTTGGGTAATTTTGAAAAATTTGAGGATTTGATCATGAGAAGTGAACAAAGGCTAATGGTTACGATGAAAATGATATACATATGTGAAATTTCAACTTCTACTTCCTCATCCCATTTCTCTCCACTGCTGGACGTAGGCCTCTTTCATTTTCCTCCACTCATCTCTGTTTCTCCCCCTTCGTATCCAGGCTTTTCCTGCTTGCTGGACTATGTCATCAAACCTCTTTTTGGGTGGTCTTCCGACGCTTTTTTTTCGTCCAGGGCCTCCACTGTAGGGTTCTGGGTGCCCATCTAGTATACTCCTGTCGAGCCATATGTCCAGCCCACTGCCATTTTAGTTTTGCAATACGGTCCAAAATATCGTCAACTTTTGTTCGGCGTCTTATTTCTTCATTTCTGATTTTATCTCAAAGGCTCACGCTGAGCATCTGCCTTTTCATGGCCCGCTGTGTACACTTTAATTTGTCTATGCTTTTTTATGTTAGTATTGCTGTTTCTAGGCCATATGTCAACATCGATAGGATACATGAATCGAACATTTTTCTTTACAGGCATACTGGGATTTCTTTATTTTCAAACAAGTGTTTACTTTACCAAATGCTGCCCAGCCCAGACCTATTCTTCTTGGTAGTTCTGCTGTTTGGTTTTCTTTTCCCAGCTTTATCTTATGACCAAGGTATACATATTCGTCAACTGTTTCTATTTTCCAATTGTTTATTGAGAATTTATGTTTGGATGTGGTTGAAATTTTTGTTTTTTGTAAGTCCATTTCCAAACCCGTTGCTTTCGATGCTTCATGCAATTCTCTGGTCATGGTTTCCAATTCTCTTATATTATTGCTGACAATCACTATATCGTCTGCAAACCTGAGGTAGCTCAGATAGGTGCCGTTTATCTTCACTCCTTTATTTTTCCAATTTTTTTTTTTGAAAATGTCATCCAATGCAAGTGTAAAGAGTTTTGGTGAGATATATCACCTTGTCGTATTGTAAATTTCAACACAATAGTTTTATAACGTATAAGATATCCCGAGAATATTAGACTAAATAAAAGACTGTTCGGGATTCCGGTGTCCCGGGATTGCAATGCCTGCTGAATGTAATGGGCGCTGCGAAGTAATTCGTTTGCTTTCGCCTTTACCCACCTTTTGAGCATCTCAATTTTGAGAAACAATGCCGTTACAAGCCCCGGAGCCGGAAATTAAAGATGATTGATTGTTGCAATTACTGTGGGCTCACCAAAGCCAAAATGGCCATTTTAAATATGATTTAAAAGGTGTTCACTTCGCAAATTATATATTGATGAACGCTTTTGATCAATGATTTAAGCCGAATGCACTGATGTCGAAATATTAACTTAATTTTATTAAAATATTTATTTCTATATGGGTGATTTTGCATACTAATTTAAAAATACTTGGACTATGGTGATTTAATTATTATTTTTGCCAACTTATTAGGTTATTAGTTTTACTGCACGTATTTGTTTTTATCTTAAATAACCACACTACTTCATTTTCCAAAACTTTAAATTCACAGTTTGCCTAAAAAAATACAGCAAAAATGTAGCCTTCTGTGTTTTGTTTTCGAAGATATTTTGCCGTGTGTTTTTGATATTTATTGACCGACGATACTGCGACATCAGCTCCGACGATGACTTCGTTATGTGATCCGAAGCGTCATCGGTCGGCTTGATTGGTCAGAGTGATTGGAGACAAGACAGAATAGCCCAGTATATTCCAGACTAGATTCGAAGGGTTGTGAAAAAACAAGAACATTAAAAAAATTATTCATTTGTTAATCAATCAGTCGTCTTATTTTCAATATTAATAAAAAAAATTATTGCATAACATGAGTAGCTTGTTGGTGTAGTGGTCATGACACTCGCTCAGTGATCTGATGATCGGTGGTTCGAGCCCCATTTCAGGACACCAGCAAATTAGTGCTATTTTCATAGCAGAAGCATTTATTAAGCGAAAATGGACGGATTCACCTCCTGCCTGCTATATGCAGACGATGCAGCATTAGTGGCTTACAGTGAAGCTGATCTGCAGTGCCTGGTAATCAGGATATCCGATGTATGCATGCAGAGTGAACTTCTGATGAATGTCAGCAAATCGAAAGTGATGGTATTCGAGAGAGACGAAAGAGTGACTAAGTGTGATGTAATTATAAATAACGAATGCTTAGAACAAGTGAACGAGTTTATGTATTTGGGAAGTATGTTTAGTAGAGACGGCAGGGCTGAGAATGATATCGAACGGAGAGTGAATGCGGGAAACAAATTTAATGATGCTCTAAATGCAATTATGGCCAATAAGAATCTGTCAAAGGAAGCAAGACTAGCGGTACATAATGGCGTTCTAGTGCCAACCCTGGTGTATGGAAGTGAAGTCTGGAATTGGCAAAAGAGGAATGAAAGTAGACTGAAGGCGGTGGAAATGCGCACTAAGACGCTTGTGTGGAAAATCTTTGGTCGACAGAGTGAGGAATGAGCAAATTAGAAGTGAATGCAATGCTGGCTGTGGTGTGGTAGATAGAATAAAGAAAGGAGTGCTGAGATGGTTTGGTCATGTGGAACGTAGATCGAGGAAAGGATGGTTAAGAAAATATATGAGGCGAGTGTTGAAGGTAACAGGAATAGAGGGCGTCTGCGAAAGACCTGGCATGATCAGGTACTACAAGTATTTGAGGATGGCCCTGTTAAAAGCCGCAACAACCGTAGAACTTGGATGAGAAGATGTATGAATGTGGCGGAAGCAAAAGTGGTGTGCCAGAATATAAGAGTATGGCGTTCAATCCTCCCTGCCGACCCCTGCGGGGAAATGTGATGGTTAGTAAATTAGTAAGCATTTATTTCATTGTACAAGCTAATTTAGAATATTGATATGACATACATTCTTTGTTCGTATCTATATTAAAAAAAAATTGTAATAATGAGAGAGGAAAAAGAGGGGAGAAAATTCAATTATGTGGGAAAGGGAATGTAAACTGCGTATCCAGATATAGTTACTAGATACAGCTAATGTAAATCCGGGTTCGATTCCTGGTGATGTCACAATTAATCTATGTGATTCACTAAATGAGTGTTTTGTGATGTATTTCGCTTCATTCAAGAAAAATAAAAATTATGTATGTAATCGGGAGAAAGCACGTGGAGTACAAATTTGTATTCGATAGTCTTTTGATCCTGACATTCGAAATATTTTTATATAATTTATTTACAAATATCGTTTAAGTGATCGAAGTAAAATAGTATTATAGTAATTCACAGTTTGATAATTAATCAATTAATATTTGGATAATTTATACGGCGCAGTTTTAGTGAGAACTCACCTCAAGGGCACTTTACTCATTAAAATTATTTTTCAAAACAATTTACTGGCTAATGTACTTTTGTACTATGATTTATGACTATAACACTGCACGATAGGCAAAAAAATGGAATTTCAAGTTAAAACTATAGTTGAGAGGGTTAGGAAGAATTAGGTGTTTTCGCGGAGTACATACTTGGAGTGGAAAAAATTAGGTATAGGTCTTTTCATATAAGCTGGCAAACGAGTTGGTGTGGGTAAAATGCGTAACACACACATGTTTCCTTGTGTTAAGTTTACGAATACGCCCCTCTCGTATCCGCAAACTAAACATAACGAAACAATGCGCGTATTACGCACTGTACCCACACTAACTCATTTGCAAGCTTATATGAAAAGACTTATATCTAAATAACTGCGTTTTTAGTTATTTTATGCACTGTAGTAATCTGTTAATGATATTTAATCAAGTCAATCAATAATAGAAACACTTTGTTTAAAAATTAAAGACTAGAAATTGCAGTTTATTATTTACTGATTTTATTTTAATAATATAAAATTATTTAATACACGAACATAAAATATTATCACTGTGGTAGATCATAAAATGAATTTAAAAAAAATTCTTCTTCTAAAACAGCAATATAATTTTGTGGTAAGATTATTAATATAATCAATGAAAATAAGCTTAGTTTTCACCACTTTCGTATTGAAAATATCAACATATTTCAGAGCCCATGGCCCCAATTGTATACTAACGAGATTGAATTCAAAAAATAATTTCCATAGGTATATAACTTTTTTAATATTTTGATTGTCTATATTTCGATTTTAGAATTTAATTTTGTTAGTATACAATTGTATCCTGACAAAGGGGCCATGGGCTCTGAACCATGTTGATATTTTCAATACAAAAGTGGTGAAAACTAAGTTTATTTTCATTAATTATATTTTTAAAAAAATCCCGAACTCTACTTTTGTACGTTGAAAAAAGACGTGCGTCCTAGTAAACCATTAATAAAATTCTACATTCTTATGTTGATTTAGATAAATAAGTAGCGATAAAAATAAAATGTCCAATCGAAAGCAGTGGCGCACCCGCTCAATGGACCGAAAACTTTTACCTTTGTTGGGTCCCTTCTCTTCCGACGGACCTTTCCCTCTACTCTTTTATTTATTTTTCTTATTTATTCTCAGATTGATTTTTTATTTAACATCCAACCTTTCAAGTCCGATCTCCTCCGGCGCACGTGTCCTCCGATAAGACCGTCTCTCTCCTGCACTCGGAAGGCAAAAAGGCGAAGGACCGCAGTGACGTCAGCGGGAAGAAATGGGATTATTAAATTAATAAATATTATGTATAAGCGATTCTGAACTATTGAAGGCATGTGAACATTTGTTTGTTTGTATATTTTTTATTTAGCTGTAAAAACAACACATTTTTACATCTAGTAATTAAAACGTAAATTAACATGGCAGAATAAACATTCCATATATAAGAATAAGAAGAATAAGAATAGAAGAAGAAGGCAGAATAAATATTCCAAAAATATATCAACATAAATGAACATAAATACTCAGAAACATATTTTGACATCTGGCATAAAGCAATAAATGTTCTTTATCTGATCTGTAAATTGAATAAAAGATATATTATAATGTAAAAGAGAAAATAAACATAAAAAAACAACATAGCATAATCACACATTAAAGTTGCTTTTCACACATTTTGAACTTAAACTACGAAAAGTAGTGAGACAATTTACTCCTTTTCCATTTGCTGGCAGTTCATTGAACAGTTTAAGACCTTTATAGTACAAACTATTTTGTGTTCCTGCCAGTTTCGTATGTGGAAGCCTAAAATACCCCCTACTTACTACTACTTACTCGTAGGATAATTGTGGACCTCGAAATTGTGTTTCATATTTTTATACATGTTTTTTATTTTATGTATCAAGACTAGGACACTTTGTATTGTTGCCAAATTGTCATTACCTTTAGTTGCTTGACCATATTGCTAATTCTTGCATATTTGTTACATCTTTAATTTGAATTTTTTCATTTACGATTTGACTAAACACAACTACGCACATGGCACATTCCTATCGTCGCATACATCCGTATACCTTCTTTAACATGCTCGATGGTAAGTACAGTGGTACCTTGACATATGAGTGCCCTAACATACGAGTTTTTTGAGATACAAGTGCGCAGGGCGCACTCGCTACGGTTCGCGTTCTGCATTCCGCGTTCGCATCCCTATTTAAAAAAAAAAAAAAAACACCCCGAAAAAGTTGCAACTGGTCGTGCATCGGAGCTATTTAATAATACTTGCCTAACTCATTTCCGCAACATTCCGAAAGCGAGGAAGGAACAAACCTCTTTGGACATGTGTTTTTAAACGGCCTGCTGGTAAAAGTGAGGAAAGCGTGGCGAAAAAGACAAAGACCAGCGAAGAGAACAGTGACGAAAATCAAACGAATGTAACACTTTATAAAACCAGTTTATTTTTTTACGATCTCTTTTATTATGTTTTCATACAACATGTGTAATTTAATACCCAATAAATACATATTTAATAATCAATAAATACACTTTTATTACTCAAAAACATGTAACAAAAACAAATGGCATTTCAATAAATTTCAATGAGGAAAATTCCTTTGAGATACGAGCAAAGTTACGGAATGAATTAAACTCATATGTCGAGGTACTGCTATACTTAGGTTACTTGGTTATTTTTCTTGTATCATCCACATTCGCTCAAACAGAATACTTTCACATTCTATACTCTCATACTCATATTAAATATCCACATCTCTTCTGCGTGAGCCAATGCGGACTTCGTTTCCATAAAATAGTCGAATTTAATATGCATTGTTTGATCTGGCTCTTCTATATCTCCAAGATTTCTGAATATCACTAGCGTTAACAAAGCTTTAGTCACAGGGAATTTGTAGAATCGATCAACTATTATCAGACGACCGAGAATTGTAAATGGGCGTTTATTTGGCTGGCTTGATAGCTCGTGTACATGGATGAGTATTATGAGGACTAAGATACAACTCACTCTGAGGTAGTTTCTACAAAAAAGTTCTTACAAAAAAAAAATTACAAAAAAATATCTACTAAAAATGACACAAATAATGCATACCAATCGTTCAGATACATTTCTGAAACCAGAAATCAAAGTCTCACTATTCGAAAAGACGAAGTTGCAATGATTTGATTTCTGATGTCGTTTAGATGCAGAAAGGGCATTACAAAGAATATTTAAAAAACACAGGATTTCAGTTTTAGTGTGTGGTGTTTTTTGAGTTATTCTGCCGTGTGTCTCCGACCTTTTAAGTTGAAGTTTAGATCCAATGTCGTATCCCATTATCACGGTTGACGTCGCTGATGCTGGAGACGTACGGAAATCCCGGATGATTAAAAAAATAATGATATGTATGCAAAGATATAAGAAATAAATGACGCTGATGTTATTATATTGTTTTTAATTGAGATAGATATATATTTGAATTAAAATAGGAACATAGAATACGTGTCACATCAATACCTTTATTTATTTCTAATTAAGCTCAATGCTTGTGCTTAAAACTAGGATTAGCTTGCTGGTGTCTTGAAATAGAACTCGAACCAGCAACCACTGGATCACTAAGCCAGAGTCGTAACCACTATACCAATAAGCTACTCATGTTACTTCTATAAACACGGTTAATTAATCATTCGTTCCACTTTAATTGAATCATTCTTTATTGCATCGTATTCACCTGGGCTGCATTTTATGCTTGATTGATTTTTTTATACACTGCATATAACTAAGTATTATTAAATTTAATTAAGAAACTATAAAAAATGTGTACGCCAGAGATAATGTGTAGGTTCCTCTGTATATTGCAGAATGATTTATAGCATTTATAATTATTTCTTTCCAACCATGCCATTTTAATATTCTGGTACAGAAAATAAAGAAAACAATCACGAATCAATGTATTATCGATTGGTACAATAATTAATTAGGTTTTTATGAAAAAAAATTAAACTTGATTACTTTCGTATTCCAAAAATTCTTTACACGTAGGTTACTGCTTAAATTATAAATTACTTCAAAAATTTTTACATTAAAATTATTTTTTAAATTTCTTCATGGTTTTAATAATTTTATTTGACTTGTATTAAAGCGACTGAATTTTAGATAGTCGATTTCTAATATTTTCAACTCATAACTTAGGTAGAAATCCACTTGTAAAGTCTCCGCAATTTAGAGATGCCAAAGCTCAAAGCGCCCTTGAGGTGAGTATTCGCGAAAACGGCGCTATATAAATTATCCAAATATTATTATTATTATAGAGTGACCATGGTGTAAAAATGCAAGAATATTTGATTTTATTTTTAACGTTACCACATAGCTTTATTTTTTTAAATCATGTTCATAAATTTAGATTCAGGGTAAAGGACCACTTGAATAAAATAATTACTTTATTATTTTTTTACAAAAATAATTTAAAAATCAAAATACTTTATATGAAAAAGTGTATTGAAAATGGAAAAAAATATTAACTAGGAAAAATGACAAAAATAAAATAAATATTTTAACGAATCTCAAAAATTATATGTACGCATCACAAAAAAAATTATTTTCATCGTTGAAATCCTCAAATGCAATGTCTCGTTCCCTATATTGGCGTTCTATTTTGCATACATGACTGTATGACTGGAAAATAAAGATTTTCGAGTAATCTAAGCATTTTTCTTTTATGCTTTTGAGATATATTTTCTTCAAAATCTTATACAATTCACAACATAATTCAATTCAATTCAAGACGGTTTAATAAAAAGGCCAATCCGAGATATGCAGTCCCCTAAAGCCCTAAAGTAGTGCTAAATTTTTTTTATACATATATATATATATATATAAAAGTAGAGATACGTGTCACATCAATATTGTTACTATTTTCAAACTAAGCTAAACGCTTGTGCTATGAAAATAAGACTAGCTTGCTGGTCCGGAGTGAGATTCGAACACACGACCTTTGGATCACGAGGCCAGAATTCTAACCACAAGACCAACAAGCTACTCAATCCTATGATAATTGTTTTTAAGAATTTATATTCAAAACACTCAATGCAAAAATATTATGTTAGTTTGGCAAATTAATGTGTTCATTGCCTTATATTTATTGATTGTTAGTAAATATCGAATAAAATATTTTTGATTGTGGTTGGTACGATGATATATTATGTTATATATACTTGTTACTTATATAATCGAACCAGTGTTTAAAAAATAATTTCTTAAATCTTGATTTTTATTTTATGTAAATTTCCAATTATCTTCGAGGTTTCTCTTGTAAACAGTAAGAGAAAACAGTAAAATTGGTCGTAAATAAAGAAAATTTAATAGTTAATAAATCATTTTTCCAGGTATATCACACTACGAGCAGCTGGGTACACATAAAAAATAACGAACCACCTTATACCAAAAAGTGGAGCCCGAAAAAGTCTTCTCTCTGTTCAACCCCGAGCTTTCCGAAAGCGTCGTCCCTTTCGCACTCGCACACGTATTCCGTAGTGATTTTTTAACCGGGCGACCATTAGCTGAATGTTTTTTATTATTTTATTTTTGATACTTATATGGACTTTGTGTGTTAACCCTTTGGAGCGTTATTTATCGCGGCTTTCAAAACGACACAACCGCCGATCCGGCCGCACGCGATAGTGGCATCTACGGAAGGCACATTGGGGCTTAAAATTACTTACGGTCGATTTTTACTCTATTATATTTTTAATTCAATCGCCCTTCTCGTGAAGATTTGCCCACAAATATTATAGTATGGTAATTTTAAACATTTTTATTGAACAGTCATGTTGACCGACATTCGGGGGATATAAAAAAGTATCGCAAAGGTTCTAAGAGAGGGTTTTTAAGGGAAGGTGCTTTCACGATCATTTGGGTACGCCAAACAAACCAAAGGGCTGGAAAAATATGCGGAGTAGTTAAATAGCTATGTTTTATCGGAGAACTTTAAATTGATGCTGCATTGTGTTTCCAAAAAAATTTTTTTTTCAATATATTTTTTATGTAAATACAAAAAAAGGGTTGGTAGATTTTAACATTTTTATTCCGTATGATTTTTTTAATTCACTGAGCATTTTTAACGAATAACAGAATGATTTTAAAATAAAAAAGTCAAAAAGAAAGACTAATATGATAAAAACAATATACAATTTATGCAAAATTTACAATTACAAATTACAATTTGAAAAGTAATCGCAAAAATATTTTTATTTTTATTAGATAATGTCAATAATATTACAAAATAGTATTATTGTGTATTAAGCGTTTATTTACTTATTTTATGTTAATTCGGGATTTTGCCAAAATCGTTCACTTTTACAGTTTTTTTTTTACTATAGCTCCGATATTTTAATATGAGAAGAGGCGTTTTGGTGTGTCGAGCTGCTAACCTTTCAAGTATTATTATAATAGGTCCCTTGGGTGTGTTACCGTGTTGGTGAGGATGTGTGGGTTGTCATGTGGATAACACTTCTGGTGTCTTTCTTACGGATGGTCAACAACAAATAAAATATTGACCGAAGGGTCCTGAGCATCAGAAGGTCCCTTGCACGTTCTAAGGGTTCTCAATCTTCTACAAAAAAAAATCAGATTTTTTTTCTAATAAACTCAGCTTTGTACTATGCACGCGTTGTGTGTTTTCGTCATTACTATAGTTTCGACAAGCGCAGTATCTGTCTTCATGAGGCGGTCCCCGTAGTCCATTGGGCATGACACTGACCTCTCATACCGGAGGTTACAGGTTCGATTCCTGGTGAGGTCACATTACATCTTGGTGTTATTGTAAAGTGTTTCGCTATGTTAATAGGGCTTTATGACCTGTTGTTGTGTTAGTTTTTATTTTATTTGTTCTTATTAAATTTGTTCAATTTTGTTCTTTCTGATGTTATCACCATCTCTGAGTTATCCATTATACCTGATTACGATAGTGATTGCACGCCTCGGAAATATAGTTGTGATGAGTTAAGTCAAAAGAGTAACTCAAGGTGGGTATTAAAATGTTTAGTATTTTGAGAAAAGGGATGCTATATAATTTTAAGACTTAATGTAGGTATTAATTCTTAAAATTATATAGCATCTCTTCTCAATAGTTTTCATATAAATACGAGTTATTGAATGTAAAAATATTTAAATTGATAATATGATAGATAATCTTTTTGAACCAGAAAGGAACTACCACATCAATGAATTATTTTTTGTTTCTGGGCCTACAGCTAGAATAGATTGCCTCCATCCTTTCCGATCCTGGACCTTGTTTAATGCAACGAATAGCCAATTCTCGGGCTTAGTTTTTCATTCTATTCCAGATCACCTCTCTTGTCCTAATTTTAAGATGCGCGCTCATACGATTTAGCATCACACCGTACACCAAAAAATATAGCGCGCACCCAATTATTCACCCGTTTTCCTGCGCTGGCATCTTTCGAAGTTTGGTGATAAAGCTGCGGAATGTTGATTTATCCTATATAAGGTTACTGACATTTTTGACATTGAAGCACTCTCTAAAGTAACGTAGCCATGATAATCTTTTTATGCTTTCGTCTTCCGCATAATGCAAGTCATTATATTTCTAACAATATTTTTAAATGTATTTTCTGAGAACCCAATTACTGGATTTTGGGATAATTATAATTATTAATTAAGATAAATTGTAGAAGTCTCACAGAGATAAAGCTATTTTATATACAATACATGTGTGGAAGTTTTTATAGGGTGGCCCAGGGCTTATGACCTGTATGAGCTGGCTTAAGTGATCACTTTACACCAATTCCACTGAGAGAAAATTCACACACTCATGAAAGTTGTAGATGTGTTTTAAATCAGTTTCTTTCATAAATTCGTATATACTATGCTAGAGATATCTGTAGTCCTTCCCGTGATATAGTAAACATAGATTTTGCAGATGGTAATTTTTTCAATTTTTCAATATTTAAATTTTTATTTTTTGTATATAACATTTACATAACAAAAGTACATTCAAGTCCTAAATGTTATAAATAATGAGTAAACATAATTATATGAAACGTTTTAATTAACATATATATTCATATCAAAGGTGTAGGAGAATCCTATTTCGGAAAACTCTTTCAGAGATATGGAACAGATCAATGTCCAAAGACATATTGTTCAGCATAGCGGTAGCTCTTCCAACAGGCATAACCATCGGCAGGTTGGTCCTGTATATTGGAATATGAAACAATCTATGATGACACTATTGAAGGTAACTATTAGGAACATACAAATAAATGCTCCGCATAATTTCAGCATTATCGATCATACCATTATGATACCTCTACATTTTTAAATATTATACATTATATTTCTCATTGCGGAGAAGGTGTTCGAAGTATGCGGCTTTCCTTCCTTTGATAGTTGTTATCTGTTTTCTTAAATTATTCATTCGACTTCAGTACTTCTTAAATGGTAATATAGTCATCCCAGGAGAATTTTAACGTATGTCTATATAGGCGTAAGACACAAACTTATTTGGACCTTAAAATTGCACTAAGATTTTTATGACATACAGTGATCCTACGCAAAATACGACGCCAACACTATATTTTAAAATAAAACCACCACCACCATAAAGTGTTATTTTAAAAATAATGTCACCACAAAGTTCAAGCCTTCTTCCAGAGGAAAAAATATCCTTCGAACAACTAAACATCGAAAGCATTACAAAAATCGAAACACTTGAAAACATTCACAGACTAGCAATTGGCGAAATACAAAACGAAGACATAAAATTACACAAAATACACGAAAAACACCAACACAACACTAGAATGGCTCAAAACTATCACATAACACACGCCAAAACAGAAACAGGACAATCCCGACTAATTTGCAACGGATTAAAACTATACAATGACCTGCCACAACAGACCAAACAACTGACCACTGACAAATTCAAAACAGACGTGACAAAAATGCTAAAACTCGGCCAAGCATTGTTTTCTGCATGCTGAATTATCTTTGTTCGCGGATGATGCAAAAATTTACAAACAGATAAAGTCTCCCACTGATTGTTTGTTGCTTCAAGATGACATTAATAGACTCTTAAAGTACTGCAAAAATAACCAACTTTTCCTAAATATCGATAAATGTCATATCATTTCATTCTCCAAAAAAAGAAAAAATTTATGCTTTAATTATCATCTCAACAATAAGCAACTCAACATCTGCTGTCATCTTAGATTCTAAATAAACATTCATCCCACATATGGAATCGGTAATTGCTAAAGCATATCGACTCCTTGGTTTCATTGCCAGAACGTCAAACCCATTTCAATGAACGTATACATTAATCTCTTTATATTTTTCATTTGTACGCAGTCAACTGGAGTTTGGATCAGTAGTCTGGAACACTCATTATTCCACATACAGTGAGCGACTTGAAAATATCCAACACAAATTTTTCAATATTTTAAATTTCCGTTCCCGTTTAGAATTCAACTCATACACAGAAAGCGAGTGTTACCATAAAATCCCTCCTCTATCATATCGAAGATGCATACAAGATCTGTGTTATCTTTATAAAATCTTGAATAACTTGGTTGACTCGCCCTATATATTAGAGCAAATAGGTTTAAGTTGTCCTACATACTCAACGCGTTCAAATAATTTATTTTACGCAAACTTTGGTAGGACTAATTACTTAAAAAACTGCTTTGTAATTCGTTGCACCTCAAAATACAATATGTTAAATTCTACAAATAATCTAGACATTTTTACTGACAATTTGCGTTTATTTAAAATGAAACTCCGTAATTTCATTTATGACTATCGATTTGATACTTCTTTAATTGAATACCATTCCCTCCCTCTCCCCACCCCTCCCATTTTATGCATTATCATAATTTAAATCTTTGAAATATTTATTATTTATCACATATTCTTTATCATTGTTTTTTATTTAGTTTTTTTATTTTTTATTACCAGCTTCGAGGAAACTTTACTGGTCATATTCACAAATATTTTTTGACATTATATAAAAAAAATTAAAATTGTACTGTATGTTTCCCAAATAAAATAAATTAAAACTATTAAAAAATGACTTTGTATCTAAATTATATTATTATTATATTCCTATATTGAACCATGTAAAAATATTATCCATAAACCTTTTAGTTTTCTATTATATTTTAAATAAAAAAAAAAAAAAAATATTTTAAAAAATGAAGAAAACAACGGTGTGATGAATAAAGGAAAGCTCTGTTTGACCTTTAGGATTAACGATATCGGTATCGTTGTATGAAGGTCTGCCTTCTTGTATGACTGATGAAAGGGTATTCGGACAGTTACAAGGCGTGCGTGCAAAAGGCCGAAGGCTACCACGAGATATCTAGTTTGGTCTTGTAAAGCAGACTTTATCGGAGGGCATTGTCAGAAGACCGAACAAGGGGCTAAATTAAATTGTCTTTACGTAGATTTGTTCCAATATTTTTTGATTTATATTTTGATTCCGTACAGTGTGTATTTTACACATTACCTTAGAGAGATTTTTTTCTTCGATGGGCTGTAATCACTGAATGTAGGAGAGCATGGAGACGCGGAAATATCTCGATTTTTATATTTTATAGAGATAAACTTTGTTTACACCACTTTTTAATTGAAAAAAATTCGACATGTTTCAGAGCCCATGGCCCCTTCGTCAGTATAACAAATGTATACTAACAAAATTAAATTTAAAAATCGAAGTATAGATTATTATTAAAACTTTACTATTAAAACTTTTTCTTATTTCCAAAATTTCTAATTTATTAAGATGTGATTCTGTATAATTTGTATGTAAAATTTGTAAACCATTAATATCAAAAGAATAATCCATAGCCAAAAGATGCTTGAAGAAGAAATTATATATTTTTATTTAGTTAATAGGACAATTTATTCAGAGTATTTTTAGAATATTAAAAATTAACATCATTACATCATTAATCAAGATTTATTTTAGAAAATTTATTTATTTTTTCAATTGATTGAGCAACATACATACAAATATATAAATAATACAATCAATATTTAATTTATCTATTTATTCATATTAACCATCGATATTTTCACTTTCATATATTCTTCTATTCTGATTTTATTTTATTCTGTGATGTGACGTTTGAATTTCTTCTTGAACATGTTGACATTTCTCAGTTTTTTCGTATTTTATTATATTTCTTTAGTCCTTTATAATATAATATAAAGTTTTGCACTAGATCGAGATGAGTAGAGGAAAATTATTGAGGAGGCCAAGACCCACCAAGGGTTGTAGTGCCAAGAATGATGATGATGATGAAAGTTTTGTGTATTTCTTATATAGTGGAGCAATATTAAAAATGAGAAGGTTTCTTGAGTACATTTATTTCTTGTATATTCAACTTGTTTTTTTAATAATAATTTATGGATCCTCTTACCCTCCCATATAAAGGTGTAGTAATTGAAAAGATTAAGTTATTTTAATATAATATATACTGTTTTTCTTTTTTCAGATCTCCTTATTCTTCATGTGCTGTCTTCTAGCGGAGGGTGGTGCTGATGTGAAAGAAGTATTTTCATTACCGGGGATAAATTATAGACCATAAACTAAACGTTCCATTGAACAGAAAATATAGCAAAACGAATTTCACTCGTAGGAAGAATGTGTAGAAATATCAAAATAGAATTGTTCAAAAGTATGTATAACATAATAATAGTTAACCACATCAACTACTGCAGCAGTCTACTATTTCTGGTTATTGAAGAAAAATTAAAATCATAACAATACTTAAAATAAAGCATTAAAAATTACACTAAAAAAAAGCTAGAATGCTTAGAAATGATAATATTTAGACAAATAATACAATTTAATGTACTTCAATTTAAATATGAAATTATTAATGGGTATAACACCTTTGATTTTTTATGGAAAAAAAACCATCATGGACATGATCACTGCGCAAGAAGTACTAGTAAGAAGAAATGATCGAAAATTGATTTTATTTTCCCGTTATTTTTATGTGTATGCTTATTTTGCACAAAGTTTCAATCGATCAGATACGTACATAATGAAATAACATGTCATTTCTGACTGCAGTGCTACCGAGGTAACCACTGTACTCAGCGATATGGGAGATTTTTATCAAACGAGAAAGGTAAATTGATTCAAAATGTAATAATGCGTCTAACAATGTAGGCAAATACTTCCTCAAGCCTAAGGTGACCGCGAATCTTAGAAAATACCATGTTCAGAGCGTTCATGTGTAAGATAAGAGTAATATGATCATCATCATCATCCGTGTCAGTTCCTCATGACTGGAGGACCGTGATCTTCGTAATCTCTTGACTATTTATCTTGACTGTACTCTACTTTTCTTCCCATCCCGCAGCTCTGAGGGTTGTCACCAAAGAATTTCCGTACGCTTTTTCTACTTGGTCAGTCTAAATAGAGGCCACTACGCACTTTGACATGTTTCTTCAATATATATATTTTTTTAAATTAATTTTTTATTTATTCTTAAAATAGGTAATATAATAACATTTATATTTCCTAATATATACATTGTAAAAATCAGTATATCAAATTTCTAATCAAAAGTACGTATCACAAACTTTCTTAGTTTTTTCTTTAAAATTTTCTTATTTTTTCGTCTCTAACATCTTCTGGCAGACTCACATACAACTTCATCTCACTGTACATCACAGAAGTTTGCGATCTTTTTTTCTTTCTGAATGGCAATCTTATTTCATCTTTTTTTCTTGTATAATGGTCATGTTCATGTTGGTTTTCTCTTATTTTTCTAACTAATTCAAATGTATTGTTGTGTTAACAATATTGTATATAAATAGAAGTACATTAAATTTAATCATTTGTCTAAATGTCATTATTTGTAGACTTTCTAACATCAAATTGATTCTTGGGTATCGATTTCTTTTTAGTATTATTCTTAATGCTTTATTTTGGAGTATTGTTAATTTTTTCAATTCTCTTCTATTGGTTGAAACTGTAACCTTTGTATGAGACCAGGAATAGTAAAAATAAATATAAAAATACAATAGCGAGGATTAGGTATGGAGATATCAATCATAAGGTCAAAGTAGATAGTACTGTCCAACAAAAAATGAAGCTAAAAGTTTAGTGGAAGCTATAGATTAAAGTGTCTTCTAGCTTACTGACCAACCATATTCTTAAAATTATAGAAAGTAGATGAATGTGAAGAATAGCAGAAGGATGTAGAAGTTCGGTAATGAATGGACCTGTTCTGAAGAACAAAAGTGCGTAGGTATTGATATCGCAAGATTGCTCATATTGAATAAAAGTCTCGTCTATATTTGCTAATACGATAATTTGTGTCGTATAAATAAAACTAACTTACGAAATTAAAATGCCATTAAAATGCATACTAAGAATTGTTTAAATTTACAGGCCATCTCGAGCTTACATGTTGGCGTATTTTTAGCATAAAAAGGCTGGTATTTTAATGAATATTCCCGACAAGAGATTCAAACGTTAAATGAGATTGTCTGAGACAGATACGAATTGATATCTAATTTTTTAAGGATTGATATTATAAAAATATATTATGTAGCTATATGCTATCGTAAGAGTGCACGATACAGATATTTTTTATTTTATTCGAAGTTTTTATGTCTTTTGTAGATCCATTTTGCACTTTTATTAAGGCTCTGATTATATTTTTCTAATGCGGAGCTTGCTTCACCTATCCTATCCTGATAAACATATTTCTTTTCAAGAACACGTTCTTATTGTGAAGTTGCGATTTTTTCAGAACAAAGTTCTGTGAAATTTAAAACCAAATTTATTAATCAAAGAAAGACATACAAAAAAATCAAATCAACGAAAAGGTATTTGGCTGCTACCGGAATTCTAACCACGGATCTCCTCCTATCCGAGGCAGGCGCGTTATCTAATTACGCTATACAGCCTCCTACGTTTCCGTGAATATATCGACCTTATCTGTAAGTCTCATTTATTAATTGATTTCACAGAACTTTGTTTTAAAAAATTGCAACTTCACAATAAGAATGTGTTCTTGAATATAATATGTGTGTATTGTATCAAATGTGTCCAAAAAATAAAAATGAATTACAACGGTTGATGATCTAAAACTCATTTCTAAAATGGATTTGGTGGTTTTCAACAAGATTTTTCTGAATATTATTTATAATTTCCTTACTATAAAAATCTTTCAAATCTTCTAAATATGCATAATGTATTAAGTTTTACTCTTGGGCCATCTTACTGAGTATTGACTGATGGCCTATTTCTTAAAAAAAATAGAATAAAATATAAAAATTCAAATGTTTTAGATACATCCCGTTCAGTACGGCAATCAACAAAAATGAAACCAAGCAGTAACAATACAAATAAAACCATATAATATGATAAATATTTTGGTGGTACGCCTGCATACCACTGTGGTGTGTCATTACACAGATGATGATTGGTACAATTTGCAATTTCTGCTCTGTAAACAACCGTAAACCGCATTACGGAAAATAGATTTTATCACGGAATTGCTGCATAGGAGTTCAATCCAATGTTCATAGTCCTTTTTTATGAGATATATCTTCTGAATAATACCAACCGGGGTTCGTATAAATCCCCGCATTCTGTGATGAAGGAATGATGACGATCCCTGACTCTTTATACTAATAAGAAACATAACTTCAGGACAGGAAATATAGAAACTGTGTTCAGTTATGCCATACTGATTTTTTGCTGCACATACGAGCGAGTAGGTACACATCACATATGATCAAAAGCGTTGAAACCAATGTTTATCTTGAGTCAATATTGCGTTTATTTATAGTTAATAACCAACCTCAAAGACGTTAAAAAGAAACGTAGGCGATTTTACGGTTGTACTAAACCTATTTATTAGCAGTGATTAATCTACTCTGTAATATTATAACTACAAATCAGGAGAACATGTAGGCGAACTAATCTAGCAAAAATTAAATAAGCTTATGATAAATATAATTTGATGTAAAAACAGAATATTAATATTTCTCGAATTTTAAAATAAGTATTTTTTCTTTATTTAAGTTTATTTGTATTTTTTTAAATAAAGATTCGAACGCGAAGCATGTGTCATATCAATATTATTACTATTTTCACACTAAGCTCAACGCTTAAGCTACGAAAATAGGATTAACTCGCTGATCTTCCGGAATATGTCTCGAACCCCAAACCACTGGAACACTAGGCGAGCGTCTTGAGCGTGACACCCACAAACACGCCGTTATTATTTTTTTATTTTTGTTTTTAATAAAACTTAATTATTTTTCCTAAATAGTTATAAAAAAGGTCTGGGATAATTTTCGGCATTTCAGTTGTTAACAAATAGAAGAATGATTAAAAATTATACACGTAATGTTGAGTCGGAAAGTGCGTGCTAAATATGTCGCTTGTAGACTTATGTACCATCAGCACTAGATAAGTCATAGGTATCTTAAATACCAATCGTTGATACATTCGGATACAAATCCCTAGCAATTGTACCTACCGAAAAAAACCGGTTAAAATAACGATTTGACCATCGCTACTAGACCCGTGAATTGCTGACTCCAAGATGTGATAGTCTTTCTTTGTCTTCTTCTCAGTGAGCAGCGATTTTGGGGAGTGCGCTTCTTGCATACACATCTAAGGCCTGGCCGTAGAAGCCGATCTACCGCAATTTCTATGAATTCCCGTCTTCTTGTCTATACTTCTCCTCTTCTCGGCATCCCGCAGATATGAGGGCTGACACCAGAGAATTGAGAATATTTGGTCCGAAGGGTGGGAAATCTTCATCATCCTTCCTATTCACCCATCTTTCGTTTAACTCACTACAATAAGCAAATAAGTTTAATTTTTGGTGCAGTCAACATTAAGTAATCATTAAAAGTATCTATCTAAATCTTTAAATCTCAAGAATTTCACTATCTAAGACACATGTATAATGAGATATTAAAAGTTACAGAATTGGCAAATCATAATATAAGGAAAGAGTACTCGAAATCGGGGCCCTGAATCAAGGAGTACTTTATTATATGTATTAATATTAAATTAAATTTAATATTAATACAGGCTTAAGACACAGATAAATAATCTACTAAGAAATACTTGAAATTAGGAAGAGTGTCAATATTAATTCAAATATAATAAATAAACAGATAAAATTTGTGCACAACCCACAATTAAACACATTTCCACCTAAGAATCTATCCTCTTCCAATGACTTGTGACGACAATAAGTGATTTGTGTTTTATTTTAATAATAATGTCACCACAAAGTTCAAACGTTCATTTAGAAGAAAAAATATTCTTCGAACAATCAACATGTTATATTTAAATCGGAATATCGAGTTTATCTGGATCCTCGGCTTCCTATATGATTCTCCTCCTTAAAGAAAATAACTTCACAATTTATAATGTACGCACTATTTAAAGAATAAAAAATATAAATATATAATCAAATTAGTCGGATAAAAAATATGAAATAAATCCATACATGTTTTGCTATTACCTACGGTAGATTCATAGAAGTTTTTTAATATTTTTATTGGGTAATTCATTTAATAATAACAGTCATATTGCTCCAGTCCCAAGATCATAAAAAGAAACCTAAATATTGAACTTCAATTTATTGGAAATTGTTAGTTACCATAAATCTAAATTATCGGTTGTGCTGCCACTGTTCAGGGAGCGATTAAAAATAAATGCTCGGATGTTCGTTCACATCATGTGTGCTTTACGTTTTTTAATCTCTGGATTATTTAATATCAGAGATTAAAAATTCGCTACGGGAGATATTGCTTGTTTAATCATAGCTCGGGTAAGCGATGTAGTTGTACAAACTTTGTAGTAAACAAACATTATTTATGCAATGGAAGATTATTTATTCTTCACCGCGATTCAACAGCAAATGATTATCGATGTTACTTTTCTCTGATGAAGGGAATAACAAAGCACGGAATATGGCGTGGGAACGCGAGGTTCCCGCTTCTAGTTTTATATGTATGATACATTATAGAAGTCTTACAGAGATGAAGAATTATATGGGTGACGTGTATGGAGGTCTTTATAGAAATTGGCCCAGGGATTTTGACCTTATGAGCAGACTTAGATGATAACTCTGAGACTTCAATAATTTATGAGAACCCTTTTCAACACCTTGGTGTGAAGTAGACTCGAGAGCGGCCACATTAGCTTATGTACTTTTTTATGGTAGAGAGAGTACAAAAAAGTTTCTAAGATATCTGGTAGAGAGAGTACGGGCATTGTCCTTGGCTTTAACTAACCGAGTTTCTCCAGGGCAATTTGGCTACAATACTTTTGAGTCTAGAAGGAATGTGTATTTATAATCCAGAAATTATGCGGAGCATTGGTTTATATGTTCCTGATAATTAATTACCTTAGGCAGCATCAGCATTGATTGTTTCACATTCCAATATACAGGACCAACTTGAGGTAGAGAAAGTAGAAAAAAAGTTTCTAAGATATCTCTACATGAGAGAGTACGGGCATTGTCCTTGACTTTAACTAACCGAGTTCTCCAGGGCGATTTGGCTACAACAGTTTAGAGTCTAGAAGGAATGTGTATTTATAATCCTGAAATCATGCGGAGCATTGGTTTATATGTTCCTGATAAATAATTACCTTAGGCAGCATCAGCATTGATTGTTTCACATTCCAATATACAGGACCAACTTGAGGTAGAGAAAGTAGAAAAAAAGTTTCTAAGATATCTCTACATGAGAGAGTACGGGCATTGTCCTTGACTTTAACTAACCGAGTTCTCCAGGGCGATTTGGCTACAACAGTTTAGAGTCTAGAAGGAATGTGTATTTATAATCCTGAAATCATGCGGAGCATTGGTTTATATGTTCCTGATAATTAATTACCTTAGACAGCATCAGCATTGATTGTTTCACAATCCAATATACAGGACCAACTTGCCAATGGTTGTGCCTGTTGGTAGAGTTGTCTGCCTGGTATATTGCTATGCTGAATATTATCCCTCTGTCGACAAAATCCAGCAATTATGTTCTTAGAACATACACATAAAAATATTGTTGTGTATTTCATTGTAAATTACCTATATATATACACATCATTCGCAAAAATGCAATGTACGGGAATCATATTGTGCATAATTTTGAATATACATATATACACAATTCTCTCTTACAAAGTCCATCACTAACGCTACTGAGTGGGGAAAAAGTATAAAAGGCAAAAAATGCAAGATTCTCTATGCAAGAATGTACATCACTAACGCTAGCAGATGGCGAATATAATGAGCTATTCAAATAAATTATGAGGTACAGGAGACGGGTTCAGATTTTTTAGTGATTTTATTTTTGTTGTTACTTTTCTCTATGCAACAATGTCCTTCACTAAGGATACCAGGGAACATAATTATACTAGTATTTTGCGTTTGATTTTATTTGGCATTTTGTGAAAAACCGCAGCAAATTTATTAGAATATAAGAAAATGTTTTGAAATAAATAAATAATTTTTCTCATAAAAAATTAATATAAAAATAGCTTTGGAGGTGAGAATTGCGTGTTTTGATATGTATACCACTACTAAGACAAAGAGATATCCAATAATTGTAAAGCTGAAATTCAAACATAAAACTCCATCATTTTTGATGGGTTATATTGAGATTTAATATAAAAATAACACTCAATAACTCACCTTCTTCAAAATCCGTATTATTATTATAATAGTGATAACATTAATACATTAGGTAGTCTTATATTCATCAATTTTCAAACAATAAAAAATTAGTAGAACACATTTTTTTAGCTGTTTTAAATAAATGAACTTTTTCTTATATCCTCTGCCATTTCATTTGAGATATTTATCACCCTGCACATCGTAGATTGTTGCAATTCGGTTCTATTCCTGACATCTTGTATCATGTTCGTGTTCATGTTGATTTATTTAAATTTTTCTCATGAATTCTATTGTTATAGTAAGCATTTTAATAGTAAAAGAATACGGAAAGATTGATTGGTTATTCGGTGGTTAACTTAGGTAATCGTAGGTTATGTTAGATAGGTCATTTGATTGCGATGGTTCTGATTGGTTCTACAGTCGTAATGAACTCCTTTATATATAAAAATAATAGTTTTGTGTGCAATGGAATACTTAAATTAAATAATATAACAATTAAAATTATTCGTATACTAAAAATATTTTATTTAATGCTATCTGTTTAGCCAGGCAGGTTAGTTTAAACTATAATAAAACTATTATTCATTGTTTATTGAATTGGCGTTAACTTTGTGGAATGACATATTATAATTATATATAAATATATCACTTGTATAAGACCACTAGTGAGTTTAGGAATACACGAATAGTTTCGACAACTAAAGATGTTTTCATCAACGGGTGATTATTTTATATAATCACCCGTTGATGACAACATCTGCAGTTGTCGAAAGTAGTAATAAAACATTAAGATACGTCCTGGTACATAATAAAACCATTAAGATACGTCCTGGTTCGGGCACGGAATGTGGCGAAAGTTGTACGTCGGGGCTGAATAGTATGTCGTTTTATCCTCTATGCCTATCCTCACATACTCGTATTAATATGTTAGTAGAATAATAAGATGATTGATAACATATTTATCATATTATTTGCAAGAAAATTAAATGGTTTTCAAAATTCAACTTATGAAAAAAATCTTTATTGGGGAAGCAAAAAGTATCTTTGATTTCAGAAAGATAATACTAGAAGCAACAAAGTCAGAAATGTCTTTAGGGAAATGATAAAGACCATCTCAAATTTCTCCCTCTGCTCCCTATATTCCTACAACCTTCCAATCTTCTCCCACACAAACAGATGAAATGTGTGGCGTGTTGTCAGAAGATAGCACCTCCGGTATTTGAGTAACGATCCAATTATGTTTCAAGATTTAAATCTATCTTATCCGTCTTGCTATGTTGTAGTATTGGTAACATAAATTTTGCAAGAGAGATAATTTCATTTCGAAGAGAACATTTCGATATTTAAAAAAAGGTTTAGGTCACCTCTTTGACTTTTGCAGGTAACCTAACATTTCTCCAAATTTCTGATGACCCTTTAACTCTAATGATTTTCTACTTCTAAATTTTCTTTATCAATCATTTTCAGGTATCTTCGAGTATATGCCACCCTCAAAATCTCCCATACTTACTTTTTTGTCACTGTTTTGTAAAGTTCTCTTCCACGCAAAGCCAGCATTTCATTTCAGTCAGGTCGTCGATTTTTGCATTCCTGCCCAAGCATAGATGGCATAGCAAAATCCTCCAGGCCCATCTCTCATCTGTAAGGTTTACTAAAGGATGAGCATGGTTTCTATTTAGCTTGGGGATAGACGAGGCACTTTGATAAACTTTGTTTTTTGTCTTACCACTCGTTGAGCTTTCTGTTGCTGAGTGAGATAGATACCCGATGTTGCATGTTCGATAGGACTTTAATCACTTTTAATGTCATCTGCTAGAAGAGTCCATGTCTGCGCTGGGCGACGCCCAGTGGGCGTGTCAAATTACTGTGCCTATTTAAATATTATAATAATATATATAATTCATAATAGATGCCTCAATTTAAAAATATTATGTAGAGGAAATTTGAAGACAATATCTTCCGGCAATAGAATATTTTAGTTTATTATATTTTAATTTTTAAGGCTACAACAGGCTGTAAGGCTCAATCGAGGTATAGAAACGCATTAAAAAACGCCCAGGTTTCAGAGAATGACATGAATATGTAGATGTATTGTTACCTCATTGGGAATGAACCCGGAATCGTCGGTATAAGAGGACACTAGATACGAGGACGAACTTTTGGCTTTCGGATTCCGGATTCGAACCCGAGTTGTAAATAATTTTTTACTGTATATTTTTAGTGATTTATCTAATATGTATGCTTACTTTAATTATACTATTTATAGTTGTTACAGCACACCTGTAGTTAAATAACATTATCGTAAAAGGTCATGACACTAAAAAAGCCCCCTGCTGAAGTAGCATACTAATGTAAAAATCATTATGTATTACGTATTAGTATATTTACCACTCATTTATTTTATTTCCATTGCTGAGGAATCGGCGTTTATTTTACATATCTTTTTCTTCTTCCTTTTCAGGTCCCCCCGATGTTGGCGACCACTTGTGCGAAAATCTCCCAGTCCTACACTGGCCGGAACAAATTTTCCACCTGTATCATTCATATTTTACACATAAACAAACAATTTTACTAATTTTTTTTACTTACAATTTAAGTAAGTTTAAGCAAAAAAATAAATAGTTTATTGTACGTTTTCGCTCCTTATAAATTATTTTTTTGTAATTATTTATTGAAAATAAAATAAATACATATTACAGTGATTTATATACTTGTTTAACTATCCCCAGAAAAGTTAAAACTTGTGTTTGGGGACAGGAGTACATAATGCATAATGTTAAAGAATGAATGATGTGTAAGTCAATAAATGGAACAGTGTAGAAAAATTATAAATATCATAAAAAATAAATATAGTGAATCAAGGATACAAATTATTTTCGGAACACAATTATTTTTTAAATTATAACTATTTTTTATCTTGATTATATATTATTTTTTATGTATTTCTTGAATTTAGTGTATTGTTCTTCAGTTCTGACATTCATTGTTAAATTATCGAAAAATTTAATACCTAGTTGAGTGGCTGTTTTGTTGTATTTGGGAATGTTTAAACATTCTATTATTTGCGCTCTTTGGCTATGAATATGAGAATTATTATTATTACACTTTGTAATGAAATATATGTTCTGTATAAAGTTGCCATAGTTTCTGACAATATGAGTTACATTGGTTAAATGTTTTTTTAGTGCTGTAATTTGATTATTTTTTCTTGGGAAGTGGCGAATTCTAAAATCATTTTTAATACTTTCAAATTGCTTCCTATCTAATCCTATTAGCTGTTTGCTGACACTTGGTTTTATTCGTAATCTATTTTAGTATGTTCTTGTAAATATATGGAGTTAAATTTATTTTGTGTCGCTGCGCAAATATTTCGGTACCATGTAATAGTTTTTCACTTTAGCGCAAGAAATAAGATCTCCAAAAAAAGTCTTACGCGCGCTTTACGGCCCCATACGTGAAAACTTAATCGGAGAATGGAGGTGGTAAAAGAATTTAGATCTTCGGGAAAGGTCTTCCGCTCCAGATATCCTGAGGAAGGCGAAAAAAAGGCTGCAGTGGGCGGGTGGTGGAAGCGCTCGAGTCCCGTAACACGTTCAATGGCCTCGTAAGCGAGCTAACATCATCGGGATCCAGGAGAAGACCAAAACGCAGGTGGGCAGACAAAATCAAGGCCAAGCATACCGGACCATAAAGGAGAAGACTTGAAGAAGAAGAAGATGGATTACTACATGAATTTTTTTTCATTAGGTCGACAGAAAGTTTTTTTTATGGAAATGCATTAATTTTGCTTTATAAATTGGAATTCCAACAGGAAATGGAATTCCTAATGGTGTCTATGTTAAATCGTTCTTATAGCACTTGGAAGGTTGTGGCTGTCCGCTTCTCCGTCATTCGAGAGGGCTCGCGATGCTGCGGAGAGATACCCACTACACAGTCTTCCTTGGCCATAACTGTCTCTACGAGCCTCCAATCACTGTCCTGGGAGTGTGTTGTCTATACCGCGTGTATGTGTTGGTCTACAAATGGCCCAGAGGCATTATGTTAATACTTAATACAAGTCCGTCATGTGTGTACATACATACCTCTCTACATAACCGTCCACCGATACACTGCTCTTGTAGCGTACGCACCGTTCGATACTTAACAGCATAAATATATCGACGTCCAAAGGTAGGTTTACACAGGACGAAGAAAAAAAATATCGGGAAATTTTAAAACATAAACAACACTAATTTATAATATACCGTAAATCATTATTTAAAAACTTACCTTGCTTCGTAAGAATGGTGTCTCATGCTTTTATTCTTAAAAAAAAAATAGAGATAGTAATACATGGAATAAGTGTCATATCGATTTTCTTATTTTTTTTAAACTAAGCTAAACGATTGTGCTATGAAAATAGGACTAACTTGCTGGTGTCCTGAAAGAGGGCTCTAACCACTGACCACCAGATCACTAGGCTAACGTCATGACCACTGTCAACAAGCTACCCTAAATTACTTTCGGAATGAATTTTTTCAAATTTTCTAAATAATTAAAAAATATTTAAATATGTAGGTATGTTAAATTGAATTATTATTTTAAAATATTGAATAATTTATTTACTATTTTTTAATTGATTCAGCAACATTGTAGATTGATATTTAAAAAAATATTGATTGTATTATTTGCATAAATCTACTTATACTATTTGATTAATTACACCAACATGTTTCGAAAATACCTTAAATTTATTTACTTTCTATTTTATACCTACATGTCGGTGATGAACTCGAAACGCATACACAAGGTTTAAACAAGATTTAAAATATATTATAAATATTAATATTTGTAAAACTAAAATAAAATAATTTGAGTAGCTTGGTGATGTAATGGTCATGACGCTCGCCTGGTGATCTGGTGGTCGGTGTCAGGATACCAGCTATTTTAATAGCACAGGCGTTTAGCTTATTGTGAAAATAGTAAGAATATTGATGTAAAAAATGGTTAAATATGATCACAACACGTAATATGTGTTATGATCATATTAACCCATTTTTTACACATTTTCAAACACCTTTAGGTACATTAATATACCTACCTTAGATACATTGTATTAAAATTAAAGTCTTTTACGCAAATTCTTTATTAAATGTAGTAAAATTGCAATATACAAAAGCAAAGATTAACAATTTTATTTTTAATCTCATAGTTGTTCATTTTTATTTTACATTATAAATTAATCCAGTCTTATGCATGATTAGAAATAATCCTGGGGCAAGAAAAGTTATTATAAAAACGAGAGTATAAAATAGACAATTTTTTTCAATTCCGTTAATGACTTGAAGATGTAAACTTGACATTATGTGCAAATATGTTAGTATGCCTCCATACGGACACGTACCCGTGCACACTCATACACGCTCACCGGCGGTGAGTGTTTTTAATGTGTGCCCACAGCGTATGTATTGTGTATCAGTAGAAGGTACCTCCGTGCGCGAGTGTGGGTGTCGGCATAATAACATAACACTCACACCGGAGACGGCGGTGCGCAGACAATGTGTGTGACTTGAGTCATTGGCGTTCATTGTCGGGAGGGACCAATCATGTGGCGGACTTGCCTTCCCCGGTAGCACACACGAGTCAAGTGCTTGCCTTCATATTATTGTTATTATTTTATTATCATTCCTGGGCTCGAGATGCCATTCCAGGTCTCCTTAACCCTCGGGTACCGGAAGATCGAAAAAAGGATCGGGGTCCGGGGTGGGGTAAAGTAACCCCAGTCAATTTTCCCCACAAGGACTTCACTGAAGAAGCCGTGAAAGCAGAATGACGTAAGCGTGTCGTATAGAATATTGACGATTGTCTATGGAAAAACATTATTTCTTCTACTTTTGGGATATTTATGAAGATTCTAAAGAAAACCAGCTCAATATCATTAATAATTATTAAACAAGATTTTTGGGGTTAAGTTATAACCCCATTCCAGAACGGAAGTTTTATGTTACCTTCAAGGGTAGAATTTTTATTTTTGTGAAGATTTAATAAATAATTTATTTTTTATTTAAAAAAAAATAGAGATGCGAACACGGATTACGTGTCACCTCAATATTCTTACTATTTTCAAACTAAGCTAAACATTTGTTGTGCTATGAAAATAGGATTAACTTGCTGGTCTGGAGTGATATTCGAACCCGCGACCTTTGGATCACGAAGCGAGAGTCCTAACGACAAGACCAACAAGCTGCTCATAATAATACATTATTATACAGTGTACTTACGATTATCTGGGGTGGCAGAGAAAAAAGTTACCTGGAAAATCAAACAAACTCAAACAAAAAATATTTTATCCCTTATTCATCATCTAAGGCCCTGTCCTCCTAAAAACAACTTGGATACTCCGAGTCCCCCGCTGTATTTTTACAGATTCCGACTGCACGCGCATACTGTTACCGCTTCCACCACCGCAGCTGGAATTTCCTAAAATGTTGCTCACACCTTTTATACGTGTTTTCACAACTTTTTACATAAACCAAATGTACAAATACCATGCTTTTAGGTAGGTGTAATGATATAGTTTTTAATTTATTTTTTTTAAATAGAGACGTGAACACGGAATACGTGTCACATCAACATTCTTACAATTTTCAAATTAAGCTAAACGCTTGTGCTATGAAAATAGGACTTGCTGGTCTGGAGTGAGATTAGAACCTGCGACCTTTGGATCACTAGGCGAGAGTCCTAAACACAATACCAACAAGCTACTTCGTATTTTCACTTATCACACAATACTTCGTATTTTTACTGTATCATCTATGTTGACTGCACATTTTGATACAAAAGAGCCTTGTTGTACATGATCATGACAAATAAATATTTTTACATTCGGTTTCAGATTAATTGAAATAGACAGCCACTTATTCTAGTCATTTATATACTTCAGAAAGAAGATTTGCAACTTTCTGCATGCCGTTTATAATATTATACCATCATAGTTCAGATAATAGTGTTTTGTGTGATTTGTAATACACTTGGAATGTGACAGAATTCGTTGTGTACAATATTCTACGATGAATAACTTACATTTGAAACATATTTTTAGTACATAAAAATATTGGGACCCTAGCATGTTTTTCGTGTACGTAGATAAACGGGTTACAAAATATAGTATTAAACTGTATTTTTAAATAGATTTAAACTGTTGCATGTGCATGTTTTTATCAACTGAGACAGATTAAAAGTATTCGCAGACATCTGCCCTCTGAGGCAGCCCGTTTACTCATTAATGCATTTGTTGTATCACGTGTGGACAACTACAATGGTATCTACGCTGGCCTACCGATATTTCAGCTCGATAGACTACAATCTATTCTAAACGCTGCAGCATGGATAATTCTCATTCAAAATTCTAGCACATAACATGCCTTCTGCGAGAATTGCACCGGCTTCATTTCTTTGAGAGAGCAGAGTACAAACTGTGTTGGTTGATGTACAAGGCAACTCATAACATGGCGCCTCTGTACCTTCAGGAGCTCTGTATTCCAGACAACATAAATGGAAGACGTCAAACTCTCAGGTCAGCGTCTACTTAAGCGGTAGGAAGGGTTGTGGAACCGGCAAGTCAGTTCCAGAAAACTAGGTTCAGCGAACGGGCATTTGCGGTGGCGGGCCCCAAAGCGTGGAACTCTTTGCACTCCCTAATAAGAAACGCGGATTCAGAGACTTTGAAAAGACTTAAAACGCACCTGTTTACAAAATTTTTTACAGAACATTTTTAATATTTGTTGTTTTCTTTCACTATTTTATGTTTTGAGCCGTTTTCCTTTCTCTTTTCTTTTTCATTTTGTTATTCTTTGCTTTTAGTATGTAAGAGTTTTTTGAAGAAATTTAAAATAATCCAAATTTTTCAGGCCGGCCCTGTGCATACTTTTAGTGATTAATATTTTTTGCAATTGAAGTAGATAAAGCACTCCGCGTTTAACGATGTTTTCCTAGGAATATCAAAAGTTTAACTACACGATTGAAATTCTTTTGTTTAAAAACCTTATGCTCGACACCTCATTACGAGCCGCTCACGTATTGCAGGTGTCACAAGTCGGTGAGTTGATAGGCATCCCGACAAAACCACCGCGAAAATGTTGCACTTGTTGCACTTGTTGCACTTGTTGTTTCCTGCGTATCCTTCGCCTGGACCTGAATACCCTGCTAATGGTCGCCGCCGGACCGCCTCATGGCCGAGAAATTGGTCAACCAGACGTGTTTTTGAATGAATTGCGCAATTTTCCCTGGCTTTCCATAACCTGATCTTTCGCGTGCTCTCGTTTCGATATAAAGTATGCGACTCTTGAATTCAAGAAACTGGACGAAAGCGATTTCAAAATGAATCCATACAGATACTGACATTAAAATACTTACTGACAAACCTGCAAAATATACGGTATAAGAGATTATACAATAAGTGTATATTATAGATATCTCACAGAGACGAAACTGTATTAATTATGGGAAAGTAGGTATAGAAGTCATTTGGGTGTAACAGGACTTATGACCTGTCTTTTTATGGTTGGCTTAAGTGATCACTTTACACAATTGTAACATTCGCCATTTCACCCATGATAGAATATACCATGCTTATTCATTTTTTTTGGAAGTTGTATATATGTTCAAATTGCGTGAAGCTTTCATATGTGAGTTGTAAGTGCCTTTTCCATGCGGCCTGTACAAAGCCATTTTCATTCCCCTAAATCCCCACAGATGTCGCTAATGAGAAAATCTACAATTGATTTACGGAATTTTGGTAGCAATATACTTTATAGTATGTAATGAAATTCATCCGAATACTTGCATTACACTAGGATACGCCAGGAAATATTATTTCCAATTTTTGTTAAATTCCTTTTTTACCAGTATTTACTGATTATACAATAACTGTATCCAGTTTTAATTTCAGTGGCGATAAATTGACGTTTATTAGACATACGATTATTAAATGTTTGATACATACAGATTCCTAAAAAATATAAACATAAAATATTGTTAAAGGAAATACATTATTTTTGTGAAGTTGCAATTTCAGAACAAAGTTCTGTTAATTATTAAACAATTTTTATTAATCAATTAGAAAAGACATACAGAAAAAATAAAATTAACGAAAAAATATTTTAACTGTCACCGGAACTCGAACCATGGACCTTCAATTCTATCCGGGAATGGCGCATTATCCAATTTCGCCATGACAGTTTGGTAAGTTAACATATTTATTTATATTTTTTATTTATTTAGGTGATAGTTAAAATATTTTTTCGTTAATTTGATTTTTTTTGTATGTCTTTTCTAATTGATTAATAAAAATTGTTTTTATAAAATAGTGTGTAGAAAGTTACTACCACCTCGCTAGTGATAGTGATATACCTACATATATCTACCTATCTCAAAAACACCTGTTCTGAGATAGGTAGAAAGATGTATTTTGTGAATTGCATGATGATAATAATAGCAAGCATGGACAAACAAGAAACAGCAAGCATGACAGTGCTTATTGCAGACCAATCCCAGGATTGCAACCCAAAATAAATAAAATAATAGCATATATACGTTTAATTTTTGTGTTTGGATAGTATTGATGACGGGATTTTAATTATTTATGGAGAATATGGTAAAGAGAAGGTTCATTGGATAGAGTTTGGATTTATGAATTCAATCCCGACCCTAAATTGCAATCTCCGGATCCGGAATTCGATTTTGATGACAATCCGGGATCCTTACCGGCATTAAAAAATACGATTGTGAATAATTAAATAATAAAGGGCAGAAAGTACCTACAAATGCAGATTATGTAAGATACTTATACAGGGTGTACCAGAGCTAGCAGCAGAAACTTGGCAGGTAGATTCCTGACTATGTTATGAGTCTTAAATGTTCAAGCAACCATGGCCTAATATCAATAGTTATGGAGATATGCAATATCAAAGTTTGCATTTTTTTTCAATTTTTCTTTCTTCTTTTTTGCATAAAGATGAACTATCATTACAGTAACTTATGTCGATTATGAAAAATTCATTCGATTTAATACAAGTCGAATAAACATGATAAAAACCTTGCAAAAAATGAAAAAAGTTATTTTTTACAAGGTTTTTATCATTTTATTTAAGTTGTATTTATGTAAATTAATTTTTCACAAACGATATAAGTTATTGTAATGATAGTTCAACTGTTAGCAAAAAGTAAGTGAGAAATATTGAAAAAAAAATGCAAACTTTGATATTGCATATCTCCATAACTATTGATATTAGGTCATGGTTGCTTGAACATTTTAGACTCATAACATAAGCAGGAATCTAACGGCAAAGTTTCTGCTGCTAGCTCTGGTACACCCTGTATATAAGGAATCTTTAAACGTAAATATTAATGTAAGATTGACGATTTGATTGATTTGAATGTGAAACAATTTTATTTATACGAATAACATATTACAATGTTTTATAATTTAGTCGTAATCACGCGTTGGTACCCCTAATTAAAGCAAAATTCATTATGAAACTTTCGTGTTACATATACAGGGTTATTTGTAAAACATTAATAACCTCGCATTGCTATATTCCTGCCTTGATTATGAGTCGAAAATGTTCAAGCTATTATGACCTAATATCAATAGTTATGGAGATATGCGACATCAAAGTTTGCATTTTTTTTCAATATTTCTGACTTATTTTTTGTAAAACGTATTACATCAAATATGATAAATTCATTCCCTTTAACATAAGGAAATAAAAAAATAAAATCCTTCGAATTCCAATTGGAAAACATTCCTATTGGAATTTTTCAGGGTTTTTATCATTTTATTTAACTTGTATTGGAATGAATGAATTTTTCGTAATCGATATGAGTTACTGTAATGATAGTCCAACGTTATACAAAAAATAAGTCAGAAATATTGAACAAAAAGTGCAAACTTTGATGTCGCATATCTCCATAACTATTGGTATATGGTCATGATAGCTTGAACATTTTCGACTCGTAATCAAGGCACGAATATAGTCCTGTGAGGTTATTAATGTTTTCCAAATAACCCTGTATATATATTTTAATCTCGCCATTTATAAATATTGTGAAGTGGCATAGGGTTTCGAGACCAAAGGATTGGATTTCTTGGGTGGGAGGAATGCGATTTGAGGGTCTTCTTTACGTCACTGTTGCCTTTCATCCTCTCTTATTCCCCCACGTAACATCCGTTCTGAGGGTGACATTAATCGCATCGTATCGTGGGTCGGACTAAATTTTATGTTGGTTTAAATTGTTTAAAAAAATGACCCAAGATTTTTTGAACCCTTTTCATAATGCTTTTAATTTATATTTTTATAATTATTAAATTATTTTAATAAATATGACATTGATTTCAAACATGAGTGGATCACGTCTATCCTGACAAAACTGATTTTTTTCCTCTCCCTATCCTTAAAGCAATTTCATCGTTGTTGAGGAAAATGACTTGTTTAAATTATTATTCACGACCATCTTTCAGTTTCATTAAGTGGAATAAATCTTTAATTGGAGTTTATTCCAAGAATTTTTGATTTATGTAAAGTGTGCAAAGATTACCTTTATTACTTTACAATACATTTGTAACGTATTGTAAAGTAGTATTTTTACTGATCATAAACAAGCTAAAAGTTTCAATTTAGATTCTGGGACTCCACTCCAAATAAACATGTGTAGGCCAGGATTTTGATGCTTATGAGTCCAAAATTGGAGAAATATTGCAAATAATTATCAACCCAGCTACTAATATACTACGTCGCAACATTGAATTAATACTTAATTAAAAAATAAATATTGATTCAATGCTGCGATGCAAGATATAAAAAATGTTAGACTTACCTTAATATGTTATATTTAATATTATTATTTAATTTACTATGTTTTATTCACTACTGTTACTACTTATGTATTTTATTTTAATTTACTTATTATGTATTATTTCAAAATTATTTTTATGTGAAACATGCTAGGATATAAGTTAATGATTTCATAACTGTCTATTGACATTCTCATACATAATATATACACATCATTTTCTTATAGTTATCTGTAAATATTTTACAAACAAATAAATAAAAAAGAAAGAACTTCGTTGTTTTTAATTCCTTGCTGATTCCATTTTGTAAATTATAATATTGAGAATATTGCTCCATTTATTCAACTAAAAAACAAATAATAACCATAAACATAATTATCGCTCTCTTATACATATTCATATATATCAGTAGGTAGCAGTAGCTTCAGCGTGTGAACGGGCAGTATGAATTTCATCTAAATCTGTTAACTTAGGATTATATCATTATTTTGGCTTTTGGCAACCTTTGACATTTTCACACAGAAATTAATGATATTTATTTATCTTATATAGTCAGACACCTTATTTATCCAACGAGGTTGAATCTGTTCCAAGATAACACACAATCTCCGTTAAAATATGCGTACATAATAATTATTTACATGTCTCGGTAAAATGTAAGTATACACACACTCGTACACGCTGTCGTATTCTGCAGAGTAATTAATTCAGTAGTACATACGTAGACTGTTTTTATTTCAGGGTCATTCTCCTATGTCGTAAATAACAGGTATCATTGCTCATTGATTGCATTTCTTGATATACATTGGAAAACAGTCTTATACAGGCTCGTCCAAACCTCAGTGCTCTCCATAGTTCTGTACAGTGTTGGATCGTGGACGTCGAGAGAAAAATAAAATAAATAAAATTGATGCATTTAGTGTGTGGTGCTGGAACAGAAGCTTCGGATTTAATTGACTCCATATGAGAAGCAAAGAAATGCAAATATAACGTTGCCTACCATGGGCTTAAGGGGTATTTAACAATTTTTTGAGAGTGTAGTATGCCGTGAACCAGAGGATTCGGAGAAAAAAAATCGGAGAAAAAAAAAATCTAATGGCGTACGTCATCTGCTAAGATGACGTACGCCATTAGGAGGAAATGACCAAGAAAAGGAGCCGATGGGAATCAATCCTCAGTCTCGCTACGATCAAAACATAGCTAGTTAATAAAAAATAATAAAACAATTAATTAATATTTTCATGGAGCAACAAAAACTTTTAATCGAATTATTGATTAAAATAAAACACAAATCGCTTTGTTTTCATCACTTTATTAGATATAAAATCGACATGTTTCGAGAACAATGTTCTCTATGTATATTTTATATCTAATAATGCGGTGAAGACAAAGTGATTTGTGTTTTATTACTCCCTTTCTTTTAAATCGTGGCGTCTGATTGCTTGCTTATCTGACGAAAAAACTTTGGATCGATTTTTAATACTTTTCCCGTAATCCAATCGAGCTGAAACTTTGCAAACAGACTCGTGGCGACGAACAAGAAGATCTATCAAATTTTCATTAATTTTTTAAAATTATTATAGTATAATTTTGGATTTTTCCAATTTTTAATAGTTTTTTCATACAACTGAATAAGACGCAAATGAGAAAGGGAGCATTGTAAAAACTTGGTTTTTATGGGTTACTTTTATTAATAATAATGTCACCACAAAGTTCAAACCTTCATTCAGAAGAAAAAATTATATTCTTCGAAGAATTTGAATTATGAAATTGAAATATTACGTGATTTTATATACACGTGTGCGCATTTTGTGGACTCATTTAAGAGATAAGCGTTAAGTATGGATGTCGGAGTAACAGAACACAAGGTCACTTTATGAACATCTGGTTTATGGAGGGTGTAAATGTGGAAGCATCAGCGTAGTATATCTCCGAGGATATAAGAACACCTCAGGCACAGAGGGCCTTCTCTCTGTTCACTTTACAGGAAGCAGCCTAATGGAAGCTGTAAATCTTGTTAATTTATCTTGATTGTTAAAAACTTAGGCGTAAATCAGTTCTTTGGTACCTGTATTTCTTGAACCAATTGCATGTACCCCGGTTTTCATATTTTTTTTATTGTGATAAAAGCTTATTAAAATTTATAAATTATATTAACCTTGTTACCTCTATTGAGTTAAATATATACTAGCAGGAAAGCAATCGCTTCGCCGATTGCTTACTGCTAGGCCCTGCGGGCGGCTATTGTGGCCGCTTCGCGGCCAACGATGGCCGCTGCGCGGCCAATTATGTTTGCTGTGCAGCAAACACAATTGTTTACCTATGCCTACGTCAGCCGCTTCGCGGCCAATTGTATCTGGCAAATTTCCACTTTTAATTACGGGTAGTTTAGATATAATTAAGACAAAGTATTTATTCAGTATTTCTAACTGATTAATAAGTCAGAGCGGAATAAACCACAGTTCGATAGGTAGGTACCTACTCTCTTCTCTTCTCGCAGTGTTTACTTTTATACAACATTATAAAAAACCAAAAATGTAATTAAAATTTCAACGAATAAAATATTCTCGACCGTAAAAAAAAATTCGATTCTGCCAGGATTCGAAACTGGAATCCTCTGATCCGTAGTCAGACGCGTTACAAAATTATTGTATACAAATAGAAATCATCATACGGAGACAGAAACGACATTGGTTAGGGTAATTATAATATAGATTCCCTTCTCGCAGTGTTGATTACTTTTATACAACATTATAAAAAACCAAAGATGTAATTAAAATTTCAACGAATAAAATATTCTCGACCGTAAAAAAAATTCGATTCTGCCAGGATTCGAAACTGGAATCCTCTGATCCGTAGTCAGACGTGTTATCCGCTGCGCCACACGACCCAATGGGCACCACGGAAAAATTATTATATACAAATAGAAATCCAAATGCAGAATATAGATTTTCACTACCTACTTAGGTTTCGAGAGTATCAGAATCACTCATCGACAGTTGAAATATCAAACTAATGGGTTTGATATCAAAATTTTAATACTTCACCTGTCGATGAGAGATTCTTAAATTCTCGAAACTTAAGTAGTGAAAATATAAAATATATTAAAATCTATTATAAAATATATTAATTTGACACCATGAATAATAATCTCTACAAAGAAAACGCCAAATTTATCTTTAATTTAAATATATTAAACAGTTTTATTGGTAAGTATTATACCTAAGTAAGTAGACTAATTTTATTTATAAGTATTTTGTGGTTTTATGTTTCAGATAATTATCAAACAATAAATTGCATGCATTACACAACAAATTGGATTAATTAAACTTTTAGAAGTAAACAATATTTACAATATAATCTTGACTTGATAGAGTTGCTTTTATCTCGTACGTCACGAAAATTTTTAAGGGCCAGGTGAATTTTGCTGCACAGGATATGCTTAAAAGAGTTTCGCTGAGATTCACCCATGAAAGAAAAAATCGCGATGAAGATAACACAAATAAAGGGAACGCAATTTAAAAAAAAACTTTCTAATTAATGAATGTATTACTGGTTATAAGTTAAATGTTTGATTATGTATGCATAAAATATTCAAAATTACTTGAACATAAAATTTTATTTGTAGTATTTGAAGGAATATTTTAATTAACTAACTAACTAATAATGCTGTTTACCCGCAGAAGTAGGCAGAGAGTTTTTTTTTTTATATAAATTCTTTAAATAGGTAATATAATAACAATTATATTTCCTAATATATACATACATTGTAAAAATCAGTATACCAAATTTCTAATCAAAAGTACGTCTCACAAACTTTCTTAGTTTTTTCTTAAAAATTTTAATATTTTTTCGTCTCTAATATCCTCTGGCAGACTCACATACAACTTCATCCCACTGTACATCACAGAAGTTTGCGATCTTTTTTTCTTTCTGAATGGCAATCTTATTTCATCTTTTTTCTTGAACAATGGTCATGTTCATGTTGGTTTTCTCTTATTTTTCTTACTAATTCAAATGTATTGTTGTGTCCATTAACAATTTTGTATATAAATAGAAGTACATTAAATTTAATTATTTGTCTAAATGTCATTATTTGTAGACTGCCTAACATCAATTTAATTCTTGTGTATCGATTTCTTTTTAGTATAATCCTTAATGCTTTATTTTGGAGTATTGTTAATTTTTTCAATTCTTCTTCATTAGCCAGAAATAGTATACTGCTGCAGTAATTGATGTGGGGGACTATTATTGCATTATATCTATTTTTGCACGAATCTGTTTTAATATATCTTCTGATTCATTCATTCATTCTTCTCTCTTGGCTTCTTCAAATTCATACATCTTCTTAAGCAAGCTCGTTAATTTTTTATGCTTTATCTTCTTTTAACATGAACATTTTCCAGTTTTTACCTAGTCATACAAAGCCTTTGGAAGAATTCTATTATTTATCGTGTAATCAAATACTGCGTTGTATATTTTTCTTACGATTCACTCCTTATTCACTCATTCAATGTGATATACCTAATCGACCTAATACCTAATCGACCATTTTTAAATCACATTCACTGTTCTAAGATCAGATGTTGATGTAGAATCAAAGTTTTTCAGTTTATCATTTTACTATAGTAATTCCAATTAAAATTAAAATTAATTTATTAAAAAAAAAACAATAAATTTATGGATTACTTTTCTGAGAAGGAAAAAAGCATACGAAAGTATGCTTTTTTCCTTCTCAGAAAAGCCATACTTGTAACAGTTCCGGGAAAGGTTGGGCACCTTTCGACTTTGCTTAGAAAAGATATTTACTCGTATATTCTCTCCTAATTGCATACTCTATTAAAAAAGATTTACCAAGCAATCATTTTGTCATCAAAAATATTAAATAAATACTTTTTTACCAAAATGGCGAATACTGAAATCGTTCTGCGTTAAAATATGACATCAATATGTTTAAATAGAATATTTTAGTTTAGTACCGAGAAAAGTACAAAATTATACAAAAAACGTGCAAATAATTAATTCATGCCATTGATCATGTCTTCATCTTCTTCTTTCTCTATCCCTGTTCATCCAGGGTCGGGCCTCCTTGTACCAAGGCATCAGAATCTTCTTTCCTGGGTTGTCATAATGGGAACATCTTGTGCTGCCAGCTCCCTCTCAATATTAGTCCACCATGTTGCTGGGGGTCTGCCTCTATCTCTAGCTTTAGTTGGGATGTTCAGTGCTCTTTTCACCGAGAAGTCTTCATTCCTACGCAAGACGTGACCATACCATCTCATTCTGCTTTCTTTAAGCTTTTCAGCTATCTGTGCGACTTTGAAATACCCTCTGACAACTCATTGCGGATTCTCTCTATGCGCGTTACACCACTTGTACACCGCAACATTTTTATTTCAGTTGTATGCAGCTGTTGTTCGTGCTTTTTGGATGTTGCCCAATATTCTTCACCATACAGCATTGCAGGTCTTAACACTGTTTTATACACGTTGCCTCTGGTTCTGATAGGCACTCTTTTATCGCAGAGTACGCCTGAGAGAGATCTCCACATCTTCATCTACACGAGTATTAGCTGTTAACGTGGATCCAAGGTATTTAAAGTGTGAAGCTTTGGGTAGCTTTGTCTTGTTGTTGATAAGTATATCGCAACCTTTGTCTTCTGTTCCTCTAAAGTGACACTCCAGTTTTTGTTCGGCTTATTCTCAATCCGTGCCGTTCCAGCTTATTCACCCATGTGTTGAAGGTCTCTGTTGATCATGTGTAATAGTAATAATAATTATTAAGTATTTAAAGTTATAAATAACGTAATTTTTAATTAAAATATATTACCACAACCAATGTGATTAAGATCTTAAAAAGATTTCACTTCATCCAAAATAGCGACGAGTCCATAATCCTTAAATCCTTCGAATGCGCCATACTAAATGAAGCCTTAAAATCCAAAACTTTTAGGTAAATCGTGAACATTTTAGCGCAGCAAATGGCGTGTACCTTTACCGGAACTGTTAAATTTTATGTGGTAATAAAATGGGTGCATTAATTCTTAATTTGTACAAACTCCACAAATCACTCACTTCTGCGCAGTCGGCAGACACAACACCAGGCCCGGCTCCAGACGCGGTACTACACAGGTTGATCTTTTTACTGGAGGCTCTATGCGGTCGGCCATTGAAGACTCTGTAGTAATTTAATTTTTTGTTGTTGTTTTGTTTATCGTTTATAGATAGGGAATAAAATAATATTAATCACATCTTAATAATGATAATGACTCTGTCGATACCCTTCATCAATTGAATGTGATGGAAGAATTAAACAATATATTTTATTATATTTATATAATGTATAACCACCAAGAAATTTTGATGTATGATTTGAAAAATTGTTAAATTACAATTATATTCATTGTGTCAAATTTACCTTAAAATTAAAAAACAACACACTGCGCGTATACATAATTATTGTAGAATATATATATATATATAATAATATATGTATATTCTATAACTATTATATATATATATATATATATATATATATATATGATAAAATCTAATAACAATGTAATGGATTCTCTAAACAAATAGTTAACAAAGTAGTTAAACGCCAGTCGGACATTGAAAGTAGAAATAAAACAGTTAAAGAATATTACGGAAAAACCTTTATCAACAGCCTTTTTACCATATATAAGAGGGACAACACATAAACTCAGCTGTCTACTTAGAAAATATAACATAAGAACGATATTTAGGACTGAAAACAAAATATCCAGCCTTCTACGCAGTGTAAAAGACAAAATGCACCTAGAGTCCCATGGTGTATACGAAATACATGTGGATCGTGCGACCAGACATATGTTGGAAAAAGCAACAGAAAGATATCTGCTAGGGTTGCTGAACATAGAGTTGATATGACCAACAAAAAACTAACATCGTCGCTTGTCCAACACACGCTCGAAGAAGGCCACAACATAGACTTTAATAATACACGAATAATAGCGAACGTCCAAAACGAAACAGTAAGGATATTTAGAGAAGCTATAGAGATATATAAAAGAATAAATATTATCAACAATAGAGATGATGGTATACGTCTCCCAACGGCATGGAAAAGCATTCTATTCAACAGTAGATTTCTTAGTAAAAATAAAAATAATATATTAGCGCGCAAAAATCAATTAAATATAACCACCGACACAATAGAAGCAACATCAAGTACAAAGCGCATCACAAGGAGCCAAACAAACGCCATTAAGGCCAACAACGACCGGGAACACCCATTATTTAATACAAAATTCCCGAAAATCATTAAGGCCAATAATGACCACAGTACCCAAATTTAGACTTTAACTTACCAGACCTCACTTGGTAATGAGCTTCCGATACGAACGGACGTGTTCGCACTCCCCCTCGTGACGGAAATTTATTAACAAGCAACCTGAAGATGCCTGTTGTGATTCAGGCGAAACGTCGGTTGACGAATGGTCCTTCTGAGGACCAGATTTTGACGCGGGTTACCCCCAAAGAAATCAATACTAACATTTCTAACACCCGTGAAAACCTTCATTATAACATATATATATATGTATGTGTATTAATTGTTGTATTTATATGGTATGCACTGTTGTTTTTAATTAGTTATTAGCTATTTTTCATATTGTCTCTCTATATATATAATTTATCTTTTTCTGCTTCACTATAACTTGTAACTATATTATATGTAACTCTTATAATTTATATGGCGGACCAGGTCTTGCACTGACAACCTGGTTACGCTGAAATAACCATAGTATTACTATTATTATTATTATTATTATTATTAATATTTTAAACGATAGCAAACGTTAAGCGCATTGTTGCTTTACTGTCTAGCATTAGGAGGTTACACAACTTTGTCTCTTTCTACCACTGATATAGTTCACGCCCACTAACCACACGTATGTGTATGTACTGTAGCTTTAATTACCATGACCAAACAATTGTCTAGTACTGGGAGCTAGTGCCTGCGACCCTGACGCACGTTATTTGGGTTTTTAAATTCAGAAAGAGATGAATTTTGACTAACAACCTTTCTTCATAGTCACACGTGTTTATCACTTTACATATCTAAACATCACAGAAATCAGTTAAATAATAAATCAAAAATACGCGAGCACTCAAAGAGTAGCTACACTAATCGATGAAAGGTCTGCAATACATTCATTCAGTAAATTTTTATGCAAAACCCTTCAGTGGGTTAAAATTCAAAAAATATATAGGTATATGATGCGTTAATTGGACTATATTTTTTTTACTTCAAAGCCAATGCTATAATTCAAGATATTTTTGGGATGCATATAATAGTACAATTTAAAATTTAGGTTAATTTTTTTTAGTTCTGCATCTCTTATTTCTATGCAAATTTTCTACAAAAAACAAGTTTAATAGCACAGGGTATTAAAGCCGTGCTGCGATTTATGAATTTTATGAAAAAACTTATGTGTGAAAAATATTTAAATGTAAATGTCTAAATGAGCGTTGATTGACGAATTAATAAATAAATTGTATTTTTATTATGGAAATCTAATTGCATTATCGTATTTATACTGTAAATTATTTTTTCACATAATTTTTATACAAGTCTAATTGTATATAACTTGAAGATAACCAGGAAGGCCCAAACTGCAATGCATAGACTCTATCAGCACTCAAACATTCATATTACCAATACCAAACTGGAAGACAAAAGCAACGCACATACAAGAGTGGAGGAGATTTCTGGATTCAGCCAGGGTCCACCCAGGGCTGTCGAGTTCATGATGATAATGATAGCAATCTACACATATAATTAATTTATACATATGAATTAATATTGAACAATTCAACGAAGGTGCATCATTTGAAGATTGTTGGAATAGAGGGATCAAATTAGTAATAGATTAGTAGTAGGTATTATGTAATTTTTATAATATATTAAAACATGTAACTTAAATTGAATAAAATAAAAATAAATTTAAACTTTTACATTAATTTGTGAATTCAGACTGAAGAATATTCTAAATATCCATCTGTTTTAGTAAAAATGAACCGTAGTAAACGAATTTCATTTTTACTGGATCTCCAGTATAGAATTGGTCACCCCAGAAACGAGCACCCGCGGGCCACGGCCCCGGCAGCCGGCCGGCGCGGGCGGCCCTGCGTGACCCCGCTCTAGAGTGGCCGCTCGACTGACGTCACCTAATAATCGAAGCCCGGCTCGTTCCGAAATCTTCCGCTGCGTGTAATTTGGGTGCTAAATTTCGCAACGCGGCCATTAATTACACATGCACAAATTTCCGAAAGCCTCTCGCCCGGGCTGTCTACTCGGCGAGGTCCAGCAGCGGCAGCCGGAGGGAACTCGCAGGGTGAGAGTATTATTATTATAATAAACATTATTATGTATTATCAATTCTTTCCTTATTAAATTTAGTATTGTTTGTGTGTCGCGGTAAATCGTCATTTCTTTCGAAGAAATAATTACGCGATAGGGAGTATCGCCAAATGCATAACGCACGGACAAGAGCGAAACCCCGTACGAAATTTGTCGATTTTGTTTGTGGCGGGCGGGACGTCGTCGGACAAGCGATTAATTAAAACGGAAAGCTCGGCCGAGAAGGCTGCGTGCCGAGTGTCGAGTGCCGGGGCCGGGTGCCGAGTGCCGATACGAGAGAAACTTTCCCGGAGATTCGCGCGTCCCTCGCGCGGTGGCCGCGGCCGCGGGCATTGTCTGGACCTCTACTCCTCTTTTTAGCCCGTCGTTATTTTCATTTTACGTTTTTTTCCCTCTCCGCCGCGGCCCCCGCCCCCCCCGGCGGCCGGCGGCTGCGCGCGCAGCCGGGCGCTACTCCCGCGCGCCGCATCTCCGCGCGGCAGTCAGCCCAGCCTCCTCACGCCGGGCCGGAGTCGCCTCGACACGACCGCACCGCCCGCGACAGTTTCGGTCGTTTCGCGCGCTTTCGCGGCATTTCTCCGGAGATTTTTGTCAATTTCGGGGGCGGGGAGCCTCAGACAGCGACCGTCCGCCGCGGAGATCGCGTCTCGCTCGGAGATGAGATGACATGCCGGGATCCGACCTACGTCCCTCGCGCGATCCCCCTCGCGGCGCGCCCGCGAGAGTGAGACGACCCGCCGCGGCGAGGCTCGGCCGGCCGACGGACGCGGCGCTGTGACGGCGGTGACCGCTCGCCGCTCCGCTCGCTCGCTCGCGCCGGAGCGAAAGGGAAGGCGTGCGCGGGGGGGCCGGGCGCAGCGGCGCGCGCGGCAGACAGCGCCAGCCGAGCGCGCAGTGAACCGTCACCAGGCGTCAGGGGGCGCGGGCGCCGTCGCCGTAGCAACCGGCGGGAAGTGAAACCCACCCTAGTGACAAGTGCCATCCCCACCCCTCGCCTCGCCCTTCACCCCTCGCCAGGACTCGAGACTCCACCCTCGGGGTGTCGCCGGCGGCTGCTGGATTTGACAGGTAATTTTTTTCGCCATTTCTCCCTTCAAACCGCCTTCGCGCGAGCTCTCTGTTAGATTCTTAAATTTTATAACCTTTATCGCGCGTCAATTTACACATTCGATTCGCGTTGATAGATAAAACAAACTCTTATTATTGTGAACTCTCAGAAATGTTGTCTTTCTTGTCTTCGGAATGCGAGTGTCGCGCGAGCGTCGCGCGTTTTGCCGAATCGCCGCGATAATTAATTTTAAAAAACGTTATCAAATTCGCCGAAGGCACTCCCGATTAGTCGCGATCGCGGGTCACTCGCGCACTCTCTGACGTGTTGACAGCGGGCGCGATGGCCGGCGCGCAGGTGCCGGTGCTCGGTGCCGGGTGCAGGTCCCGGCGCGGGTAAACACCGCGACTGACGGAGCCGAGAAAAGCCGCCGGCGGAGTTTTCCTCTCGGGCCGGCCGCGAGGAATGGCTCCCGCCCGGGCTGGCGGAGCGCGTAACTCATAACCGACTAAACAGGATTTGAGAACGGCATCGGCAGCACGCGCGCGCGCCCACACGCCTCCCATTGATGGCCGGATACTCGGCCGAGACTAGTCTTAAGTGGGGTGAACTTGATTCGCAAATTGGTAATTACATCGCGTAGAGTTTCGTAGACGTACCTTTCTCGATACAGGTTTTTTCCACTTGTCGCGGGCGTCTGCGGAACTTAGCCTTTGCGCCGTGACGTCGCTTCCTATTCGTCTCTAGGCTCCGGTTTGTTTATACTCCCGACGCGCTCGCCCGAACGTCTGATTTATGATCGCGTCTTCTTCGTATCTCATTTCGGGCTCTTTCCGAGAGGAATCTCCGCGCAATCTGCGCATCCGTTCACCCCGTTTAAAAATAAATTGTTAAAAAAATATTTTTATCAACAACGACGCCGTGTTTACCGAACGACAAATAAAATGAAGAGCGTCGGTCTCCGGCGTAATTTATGCCCGTATGCAAATGCTTCGATCTCTTAGAACCGCGCTCAGTTTTATGTCGGAATAAGGAAAACATTTTGTAGAAAAAAAGAAAACTTATTTTAATCGCGCGGCTGTTTATGTCGAAATCGCCATTGAAACCGCCTGTAATTTACGATTATTGCCGTGCCGAAGACGTCGCGGAAGGTTAATTGACGACAGCCAACAACAGCGGTGTACGTTTGACATTCAAAAAGACGAAAATAACAAAAATTCGCGAATGTATTATATTTAAAAAATCGCTCTCTTATTATTGACGCGATTTTTTTTTGTTATTTCGTTTGAGACATTACGTCTTTATTTATTCGGGAAACCGACATCATTAAATAAATCATCAATAACTTATAATAGGCTTCCGCTCCAACAGCAGCTGTACCAATCGAGACAGATCGAATGGAAAGAAGATTTTGAAAAATGTCTTATGACTGTATTTAATAAGAATTTGTTTCGTAGATTATACGTCTACAAAATTAATAGTGCTTAATGCTACAAGTATTCAAAAGAATTTATTTTAGAATCAATATATCATTTTGACTACAGGGATTATTTATAATGTTAGGTATGGTGAAATAAATTTTCGTAGCAGACTAAGTGTTGACTTCGTTCGATGAAGTGTTTATACAATATTGTACTTTACTTTAAAAATATATGTTTATAAAAAAGGCGTATATTTGCTAATAATAATTTATATTAAGGTAAAGTAAACTTACTATGATGCGATGTGTGTTGTTAACTTTCTACTGTCGATGACTTGAAATACAATACAGCTGTCACCTTTTACTAGTTACATAGAAAGTATTGTTGATTATTAAAATACGTATATGTGTAACTCTCATTTATACATATAAACACATTATGTACGCCGAATGTGCTAGGCATTTGTAATAATTTAAAGTATAGGCAATAATCCAATAGTAGAATATAAACACATCGGCATCGTGTTATATGTACATATAAAAACACACACACGTCACCCATACACTTAGGTACATTATAATCGAGATAATTAGATATAAGTTGTAGGAAATAATTAAGATAGTTTATGAAAACTTGTTATGATAATTTTCAATGTGGCAGTGCTCCTGCCTTGTAAAATGTTCTTAACTTTCCACAGTATAAACAAATAAATACATCATGTACCTACATATTTTTTAGCACTCGCGTCACATTTAAAACACCGCACTGTCGAAAGCGAGACTGCCCTTCAGAACAGCGATATTACATACATATGTAGGTACATACAGCTTATCGTAATATATTTTTTAATTGGAATGGTTCTAAATACACCTCAATTAATACCTACATCATATTGATATTAAAATACCTCTTATTATTAGGAATACTCTTAAAATTTATATAATTCTTGGTTGTATTTTATACAATGTATAATAAGATCGTTCTCGTGTATTTGTATCTAATATAAATATTACCCTCATCCTTAGTCAGATTGCAATAATAACTGTGTAAAAAATTGGAAGTTCTTCTTAAGGTTTTGCTGACCATAATAAGCTACATTTCTTTTATCCTTTCTCCATTCCATTCTCTTTGAATATTTTAACTTTTTTATTTAAATATCATTTTTTTCTTTTGACATTGTCTTCTTCTTTTAATTTAATTATTTTTTCTTACTCCTTTAGTTTAACACGGAATAAACGTCAAATCAGTATTCTTACTATTTACAAAACAAGCTATAGGCTTGTGCTATGCAAGTAGGATACTGATCTCACGGAATGGGGCTTGAACACTAAGGCAATAAGCTGTTCATTATTATATATGTTCTTAACTATCTGTACTTATACATTCATTCTTTCAATTATTATTTCATTGCATAATATTATTTTTTACAAAATTTACTAGTATACTTCATCATTACTTTATTGGTAATTTAGAGAAAACATGCAATTGATTAAAATCATTGTTTTACATTTATGATATTTTTATACACTATTATTTAACTATATTTAATCCATTTAAGAAAAAAAATCTTAGTATTTTCAAAAACTAATATGTTGACCACTCAACTGACATTTTATTTTTGTATATGTAATTTATCTTTACACATGATAATTCGTCATTATATAGACTTGAATAAAGTGCCTTACTGAAACAAAAAAATCTCTGCTTTTTTTGTATCTCCAAATTCGATCCGATCAATATTACGTCATAGATACATATCGGTTGTTATTAGTGTTCGTCGGCGGGTACCTAATATCATTTCACACACACATACAAAGTTGTACTTATGTGCAAAGTGTACACACATACATATTACTCCTCTGAGAGATTCGCATTCCAAGGTGTGGAAGTTACGGAGACTGCGATTTATTTTAACCGTTATAAAATACCTAATCAACCAGTCGCTGTTATAAAACAACTATAATCAATAAATAACACGTGTAGAATAAATTGCTGATATATTATTTAAAAATATTATTTCATCGTTCGTTCAAGAAATAGGTATTCATTATATATATCCTCTTTCTAGTGATCTCATCATTAAAATTTAATATTAGCTTATGTAAGTATCGCTGTATATATCTGATTAAAACACCTGTTAATATTTTTCACTTAGGCGCTCGGATGAAGATGGCATTAAATTTATCGCCTGAGAGTGGAATATTTTGTTTTAAAATCATTATTAATTAATCGAAAGTACAAAGGTTACGCGAGCCACATGTTATATTTTACATATTTACGTTTTAAGATGTGTGAAATATTTTTACACTGAGATCATTCGAAGGCCTATCTTAATAGGCTTTATAAATTTTATTGCATATCGATTCTCTGGAAGGTTTTCGAAACGTTTTGCGATAAGAAAAACTGCCAAATGGGACATATTTTACAACATCTCTTTCGATAACATCGTGTTTTGGTTGGACATTTTATATATTCAAACATTTGCGCTTAGGAATGTCACAATGGACTGATCTGATGAAGGTTTTAGTCAATAATCTATTACAAAATACACTATTGCAAGAATATATGTATATCTATACTAATATATAAAAAGTGGTTAAGTTTGTGAGTTTGCAAATTTGTAAGTTTGGATGTAACTACTGATCCGATTTCAAAAATTCTTTTACCAATATTTATAATGCACTTTCAGGGTAGCTATAGGCTATATATTATCCAGTTAAAATAAAAGAGCTTTTCGTGGTGATCTTTTTTACAACTATAGTCGACCAAAAAACGGTCGAGCGAATGCGTTTCTTACGAACGCTGCCTTAACGGCAAGAGATAAATTAATGCTTTCCATCGAGAAGTTGTACAACTCAAAACGGCCTACAAAAGTCTGCGACGACAAATATCAATATGTTAAGATTAATTCACAAATTGATAAAATATGAATAAAATATATATTTAAAATAAATTTTAATCTGTCGGGGGTAATTAAAGTAGGTAATGTTAAATTCTTATCAAAATAAGTTTGCTTATTGCCAGGAAAATTTTATGTAGCTAAAAATTGACTTTTACACAACATTGTTTGGACGAGTAGTTTAGATTATATTGATTTTTCACTGATACTCTTTTAATCTCAAACTGAATTCCGTACAGATATGTAATTTTTTAAAAACTCAAAAGCTAATGGATTAATTAGGCAATTGCGCACTAACACTTGAAATACTTGTAGTACCTACCTACTACTTGAAATGTGTGTATTTGTTAGTAAAACATATAATTATCATTCATCTCGTATTCAAAAAAGTACCTAAAATCGCTGTATTTTTTAAAAATTTCTTTAATCTTTTTTAAGATTTACTATTTGATCTATTAAGTCCATAAATTTGAAAAAGCGCTAAGGTACACTCGCCGACAGGAATCGAGCCTCGTCTCGAGTGTGCAGATTTTTTTCGGCACAAGGAGTATTCAGCGCGGTGACGTAGGCCCGCATAAAAAATGCTGAAGGTCAGACGTTGAACATAAACAACAATTAAAGGTTGTTTTCTTCCTTTTTTCTGAGCGGTCCGCTAATTCTGGGCAACCTGATCATCCCGTTCTTAGAGCCTCTCCCGACCGGTTTTACTGGAACGGAATGATGCAAGCGATGCGGACAAACAGGTAGAAAGATACGACCGTTTGTTGTGGCTCCATTACAAAAAGCCTTCAATAGAAAATCAACTTTTTACGAACATTTGAGCGCCTGAGTTATTCCTGCAAAAGTTTTAATAAACAAGGTTTTAAAGTTTTTTTTTCTTCTGTCTTTAATATTGTGTGATTTGTAGTGATAGGGAATTATGATTGATTTTTCATGATATATGTATTGCCCTTAGGATAGCATAAATCTAAACGAAAAAATTCGTCCAAATATAAAAATGAGCCCATAAGAGTCCTAGAATATATACGTTTTATTATTCTTCGGAAGCGGTCGAACCTCAGGATGTATTGCGGAATTAATAAAATTATAACAGGTAGCGCTTTTTTGATGCACAAAAATTTTCAATGGGATTAATAGGCTGGGTTACAAATATATAAAAAAGAAATTTAATATAAATCTTAAAATTAAAAAATTCATAACATATTTCAATGTTAATTTTTCTTATATTTCAAAATTTTGCGATGACTTTAGGTCCTTGACACTGTCGGCACCGTGCGTCTTAAGACCTCCATAGTCAAGCCCTAAATACACATATGTATGTGTTCTTGTTTAATAAAACAATAGGTGTTTTCGGTCTTTCCTAAATTCAATAGTACCTAATAATTCAAATAAAATTTTATTTTTGATAATGTTGCTAATTTTTTAACGCAGTTATCATTGCATTTTGTGCAATGGTTAACTATAAGCTTTTGTACTCACTTGCACATAAACTATTGCTTGCGCTTCTCCTTAATTCTTTCACTCAATTCATTTTTTCACGAATTCATACAGAAATTTATTTGTAACAAGATTGCGTAACGTCTGTAATATTAAAAGTACATTTAGATTACTCGCTGTTTTATAATTAATAAATAAATAAATTAAAATCGGAGGCATGAGGCAATGTGGAAGTTATAAATTTTTGTTTCAACTCGACAGTAAGTAAGTGACACTGTACATTCATATTGTAAAGCTGAACCAAATTGTAAATTGAAAAAAAATAAAATATTTATTTATTATTCATGGAAGACAAACAGCACAACAAAGAAGCATAGAAAACATTGATATAATTTAGATGGCCAATTACAGGTCTCCACACTTATAAATATGTTAGTAATGATAAATATGCTACGAATTAAACTTAGGCAAGTTAAGAATTATATAATAAGAAATTTAAACAAAAGAAAAAGAAACTTAATTATTAGCAGAAAAACATAGGCATGTTAAAAATAATACAAAAGGAATGAACAAGAGAAAAAGAGACTTAATTATTAAGTAGGAAAAAAATTATGCACTCAAAATTTTTCTTAAAACTTAGGCATGTTAAGAATTATATAACAAGAAACAATAAAAAATTTAAACAAAAGAAAAAGAGACTTAATTTTTAGCAGAAAAACATAGGCATGTTAAAAATAATACAAAAAGAATGAACAAGAGAAAAAAGACTTAATTATTAAGTAGAAAAAAATTCAGTACTCAAAATTTTTCTCAATCTTGTGTGGCTGCACTCGAACAGATCAATATCCAATAACCTTATCAGTTTATTGAATGCATCGCGTACCCTCAAGAAATATGAATTACGAAGATAGTTGGATGAGGTAAAATCAATGTGAAAGACTGGATTGTGTCTACGAGATCTACAGGGAACATGAAATTTTAGTCTATTTAATATAAAATATTACTTGTATGTATATTTTATTAGATTTATATACTGTTAAATTTTTGAGGAGTTAATATTGTTCTCTTTAATGTTACTTGCGATAAATCTTCACGCGTTCCACATTATTCGGAACACCTCCAGACGGGGAATGCAATTAAGGTTTTAGCATACCAATAAAACCTCTCATTCTCTCCGCAATAAAACCTTTAAAAGTGCGTACTTCAATATATCATAAACAAATTAGTACACACTGAAAATTTTTCTCATTAACGTTCGGAGCGCTCTGTCAGCTGGGGTATTCTCAGAAATTTAACAGTAAAAATGTTAATGAGTTGTTATCTAAAATACTGCGTGCTTGATACGATCATGGCTGCATATTTGAGAGGACAAAAAATAATTAAAGCTCTGCCGGGGAATAATACAACCTTGATGGTTATAATTTTTTGAATATCAATTAAATCTCGATGCCTTGGTCGTTGGCGTTTCTCGGTGTTATCACTGATTGATCAACAGGTGTTGTAATGTTCCCGCGGTATTTCCAAAGTGACCGCAGAATACTTAAACATGTTGTTTTTGAATTGATCAAAATTTTGTTTAATTACTTCTCCGATATTAAGAAGAAGATATTCTCCTGATTCATCGCTATCCCGAAACTTTTACAAAATAACCTATTATAAAAAGAATAATATTTTTATCAATACATTTTCCCTCTCTAAACCCGAGCCGTTCTGCTTTCTTAGAGAGGTAGTATGTAAAATATTTGATTGTTCTTCTTCTTCTTCTTCATTAGCCTTCGTCTCTCCACTGCTGCATATAGGCCTCTTCCTTTTCTTTCCATCCTTCCTTGTTGTTTGCTAATTGCAGCCATTTCTTTCCTGCCACAGCGGCTATATCATCGGCCCATCTCTTTTGAGGTCTTCCGATTCCTCTTTAATTCTCCCAAGGTATCCTTTTCAGAACTCTGGGAGACAATCTTGTAGAATCTTGCAACATGTCCTGCCCATTGCTATTTTAGCTTCGCTACACGATCCATGATATCCACTACTCTAGTTCTGCGCCTAATTTCGTCATTTTTAATTACGAAATTACCCCTAATTTCATCTCTTAGGCTTACTCCAAGCATGGATCTCTCCAAGGATCGTTGCGTGCATTTGAGCTTTTCTACACTTTTCTTTGTAAGGGCCATAGTCTCCACTCCATACGTCATCACTGGCAGTATGCATGATTCAAAGGCTTTTCTTTTTAGTCTAATTGGGATCTCTTTGTTCTCGAAGAAATGTTTGAGTTTGCCAAAAGCAGTCCAGCTCATTCCTATTCGTCTTGGCAGTTCTGCTGTTTGGTTATCTTTGTTCATTTTTATCTTGTGTCCTAGGTATCTACTATTTCAATATTATTATCATGGATAGTGATTTGATTGTTTCAACTTTTAAATATGTTTCACCTAATTCAAATATCTAATTACTAGCCGGTACACCCGTGAAAAATCACGGGAAATAATTATACTTTTTAATGATCCAGGCGTGACCGCGCAACTGAATTCGATAAGATAAAAAAAACATTAAATGAACGTTGACTTAAGAACAGACAAGAATCTAAATATAATAATTTCGTTGTCTGTCCGTAACTTGCTGGAATGACAACATTAGATAACGCAAACAGAGCGTGACTCATGTTGCGCGATCATTCAAGGGCTGTTATTATTTATTAACGATGAAAATAAATTAGCGAATTATTAATTAATGATTAATCAACTATTCATTACGAATTAAACTTAACGCTATTCATTAAATTACACTTTTTAGCGGTATATCACTTGTAAATGAACACTTTATTATCGCTGGGTAACACATATTTAACATTCACAATAAAATTTCATCCACTTCTCACTCGCACTATTTATCGCTTATTTCTTTTGCCACAAAGGTAAGTACTTCGATTATTCGCTTGATATCAGTCGCTTCAATTATCGCACCTGCCCACCCTGGCCTTGCGGCTCGCAGCCGACTTCGCACCGTTTTTGCCTGTCAAACGCGACTACTCTCCGTGCCGCGGCCGGCGCTGTATTCATATCCGAATGCTGATACTTTCGTACTTTCAGGATCACTCTAGTATTTAGGTGGAGATTCTCGTCGCTTCCAGACTTTTCTAGGTGTTTCTCGAAGTATAAGACGTCTCCCGAAGGTTGTAGATCACCCTAGGCCGTTCTATATTCTACAATAGTTTTGTGATAAGTGATATGCCACCAGGGTTTCAACAGCGCGTAAATTCTTTCTAGCATGCCATTTCGTGACATTATTATTACCCGTGATTTTTCTCGGGTATACGACAAGTATTTGAAACAATTGACATTTTAACATAGCAATCAAAGCATGACTATTAAGATATCATACCATGCACGGTTGACACCTTTAATGAAAAAGGAACAAATAATGAAGGATTTAAATACCGGAAATTTTTCCAAAAATCTATATATATATACCACAACACTTATATTTAGCTAATCATATTTTTGTGCACGACAATCATAATTCTTGCATTTCAAGCATTATTTATCATTCATCGTTTTTATTTTACAATTCAAACGTATTTGAGATTTTTTTCTAAACACAATTCTTACGTAATAGTTGTTTGAAATATTATAAATAAATTCACTCCGTTTTTTTTAAAAACATCTGTTGTATCAAAGTACATAATTTAATTTACAAAATGTCTAATAATGAAACTTGTACGAATATAAAAAAAAAACATTATCGATCAGAATGTACTCATCGATGTTTATAAACAATTTAATATTACGAAAATTACCATTAAAAAAATTCATCGTGTTATTCTGAAACGTCCTTCATCTTTAGATGTTCTAAGAAAAGTGAGTATGATGAATGTAAACAAAATACGAGAATTGCAAAACGAGTTCCTCTTCTAAACTTGATATCTCGGTACGAGTCTAACAGCCATATGTTCCAGATTGCCCTCGTGACGTGAAACCCAGTATTTTTACAGTTAAGGAAGTTTGACCGGTTCCTTATTTGAATATCCACCAATTCACCTCACTTCCTCTTTCTTTGTCTGCTTTGCGGTGTTGAATCATCGCATCCCTACGGTCGGTTTGGGAGTAATTTTACGGTTGACTGCACTCAAGGTCGTTTTCATAACAGCCGTTGTGTGGAATTTAAATTATGAATTAGCAATTTTCTTCATTGGCCTCTTTTTTTTCTGTGCCGTCAAATTTATACTGAAGCATAAATGTACACAAATATGTGTACTGTTTTTCTTTTATTATCAATGTACCTACCTCAATTAATTGAGCATTCATGTTATATGGGATAAGACAAATAAATCATTTACTTTTTCAATACAGTAGCTTAAATAAAATTATTAAATAAATATCTCAATGTTTGTGATGTTTAGGATAAATATTGTATGGATTATCATTATCACCGTTTATCCATAATCTCTGGGAGATCTTGCGCAATAGGAAAGAACAGCTGCGATCTGCATTTGCATCCTGTCTATTACCCTCCAGTTAGGCACCTCTTTTGCAGTCTGTTTCCAGGTATTGCTTTTAAAGTTGGTCTTTTGAAGATTCGTTTATAGTCATTAAAGTTTTTTTTACTCTAAATGAAAGTTGACTCTGAAATAGCCATGAAATAGCCAGTCTGAGAATCCTAGGGTTGTATGGTTTCAAGTCAATTGAAGTCATTGATGTCTTGATGTGTATTTCAACAAGCAAAGAAAAACTGGCTCTGGAGTCGATTAAAGCCATTCTTTTTCTTCTTCATGTGCCCTGTCGGGTCCCCCCGACGTCGGCGATCATCTGGGAGAGTTTCTCTGTCCAGGGCAGTGCGGAACAGCTTTTCCACGCTTCTTATCCCGGTCCACTCTCGGATGTTTAAGCCAGGAGTGCCGCCTCCTTTCGACTCCTCTGCGACCTTTAATCTTCCCCTTCATGACGAGCTGAAGGATGGAGTTCTTTTCACCTCTCATTATATGACCAAAGTATGAAATTTTACTGAGCTTTACCGTGTTAAGTAACTGTCTGTTTGTATTATTGCCATTAAAGCCATTGAAATATAAAAATGCAGCCTGGAATATTCATCGGTCTTCCGTTGCGGATATTCGATTGTAAATGAACATCCACACATCGTCCAAAAATAACTACCGCTGGAAACCCAGCACTTCGCAGAGTAGTGGAATCTAACGGAGCGTACAGTAAAGAGGGTGTAGGCAGATACTACGATGTTTTGCTTTCACGGTTGGCGAAGTGCCTTGGGAATTTTCCCACGTTTTGTATTACTAAAGGTGTTTAATTGGACGGCTCTTGATTTCATAAAGAAACGGAATTAATCGCGTGATGATTGGAATATATTCATAAGATTCCCTTATTAATATTCTTCGGACTGATGGGTTTGCTTGGCGCCTTGCATTCTCGGGCAAGAAACAGCCGACATTATCCTCCGCAAGTGGCCAGGGCGATTCACCTCAAGCTTTTATCTCTAATGTAATTTTTTACAGAAGATAAAGTGAGTAATTAGTATTACTTAATGTTATCATTATCGGGGGAAAGTGTGATGGAAAAATCTTAGAAGTGATTTTTATGACATGAAACAACATGCGTTGGTTTTGTGAAATGAATCCGTTTAGGATTTATTTTAACCGTTTATTTCCTTTGTTTTATTGATGTTGGTGACTCATCGCTAAGACCAGGAATCGTCATAATCATTACGGTGGCATCTCACTTATTAAGGTGCAGAGTTAAATATTGATATGCCTTAATTATTATTTTTTCTAATATTTTTGTGGAAACTAAGTCTATATGCTTTTTGTGCTAATTTATAACTAGAATAATACGCTTTGTTTCTCTAATATATAAATAAAAGCAATCCCCACATCATTTTATACAACATCTGATACATCATAATCATTTTGCATTTATTATTTGGTGCAATCCAATTGTCCATTATAGAAGAATGGGTTATAACACTATAAATGATACCTCAATTAGTACTCTAGGTCTCGGTTAGTACAGTACTAATTCACAATATATACCATGTGGTGAAATTGACCTATTTAATATATTACAGTACATTATTTTCAAGCCACAACGTATATTATATTATTTGGTCTTGAACTAAAATGTCTATTTTCCTTTATACTGCTATTTAACATTCAAAGAATCTTGTATTCACTACATTTTCTTGAATGACTAATCCATTGTCAAAATCGTTACGCTAAGGTATTGTAAACAATAATCTGCGCTGAATTTAAACATCGCATCTTGTAGTCCAACTGCTGAAAAGCCTTACGGTAAGGCGGTTCGCCCAGCAGCCTCCCGCGCTCTGGTAACCCCTCCGCACCAGATGCGGCAACACAAACAAATCACACGTGTCTACGGCTTCGCGCTTAACCGCGTGTTGTTGTTCTGCATAGCGTAGCGCACGAAAAAACACCGTCTCGTTTTTGCCGGGCAAAACGGGTATTTCACGTTTACTTTTTGCCTCCGTAACACTACCACTTTCGTGCATAATGCTAGGTCAGGCTGCATCGCGCCCGCTGCACCCACTCTAACAGCCGAGGCGACATCGCGGCGGATTCGGGAAGTGACGCCGCGCCGCGGGCCAAATTAATTTTCGTGACGAACGAGATTCCTCGCGGTTTCGGCTCCCGCTCTTGGCGGAAGATTCTCCGGCTGATAATCGCGAGTGTGAGTTCTTGCGCACTCGACCTCGGAGGCCGTTGTACTATACGTCCGATTTTTATATTATATTTTTCCTTTGTGCGTTGTCAATTTGGTATTTTTCTAAATTATATTCTGAACGAGACTTGATACTGACTTAATAGTGTTTCCCCTCATTCGTCATTATCATTATGAGTGGTTTTATATCAACTGCTAGATAAAAACTGTACTGTACGGATTGTTCCGTACCGCGCTTGTCCGATTTTTATATTATTTTTTTCCTTTGTGCATTTTCAATTTGGTATTTTTCTAAATTATATTCTGAACGCCACTTAATAGTGATTTTATAGTGTTTACCCTCATTCGTAATCATCATTATGAGTCGTTTTGTATCAACTGCTGGATAAAAATGTGCTTTCCACATTTCTCTGCCTATTATTTGCGTGTTATTAAGGGCGTGCCTTCCATAATCAATAATTCCCTCGCTCATTCATCACATGTGTATTTATTTCATATTATTATCTTTTCACTTTTTTATTACTTATGTTATTTTGGGTTGTAAATAAATTTATCTTTTATTCTACTATTTTTATTTAATGTATATACCAATAATAACTGTAATTTCAGATTTTTTATACGCACCGTATGTATTACCGAGAAGCGAATGTCGACGTTTCGTTGGATACTTATCCGACATCATCAGGAGGATGACCTTTACCCGACATTTATTTTATTTATATTTTATTTTATTTAATTCGGTCATCCAACAGGGAGACACTATTGCTCGATAAGATGAAATACAAAAAAAATAGTTAAATGTCGGGTAAAGGTCGTCCTCCCGATGACGTTGGATAAGTATCCAACGAAACGTCGAGGGTCGCTTCTCGGTAATGCATACGGCGCGTATAAAATATCCGAAATTACAGTTAAATATGTCTAACGACCGTAATAACAACCTCAACTCTTTAAAAATAAAATAAAATAAAATTGAGCTCCGTCTAAATCTAGTCTGGCACTTGTGTCAGAACTGCTTTTTTCACGCGGCCACGTGACCCGCTAGCGCCGCCTCGTGATTCGGCCGTCCACCGGCGCCCCGACAGCCCGACGAACTAGTTTTGAGGAACCTGCCAGAGCCACTTGCCGCCGCCAAAACGCAAACGGGTATTTCACGGGGGAGGCTCGGACCCCCGGTTTACCGTTGGCGGGACCGGACGGGTTGCGGAGCGGGTTTTTCCCCGCGCCGGGTGACCCCGCGACCCGCGCCGGTGACGCGCGGTTCCGCGGAGGCTCCGCGGAGGTTCCGCGGCGCGGCGTCTGGACGCCCCGCGGTCTCCTCGCGGCAGCCCTCCTCCTCGAGCAATTAACGCGAGTCGAACAATCGGACTGAGCGTTTGTAAAGGGTCATTAATATGCCGGCCAGACAAGCCGATAAATCTCTATTTTTTGTACGTGAAAATAAATACATTTATTTACCGCTGAGAAAAATTTCTACTTGCAGGTAGTAGTTGTTGATTATAATATTTTACTAGTATTAAACGCGGTATTGAATCATTCATCATCGAAAGTATAATTGAAGACCCCAAGAACATCATATGATAAAAGCTAATTATTTTAAGCTAAGATTTTTATTACCAAATAGTTTCAATGAACGCGTAAAGCCGCATTTTTGCCAAGGTATGTATTGTATATACCTACATATTACATTCAAATTGTTAAATTTCGATAATGTATACTTTATCTAACACTTTTGAAGAGGCCAAGACCCACCAGGGGTTGTAGAGCCAAGAGTGATACATTAACTAGTATTATTTACAGAATAAATTGATGCATTTCGTGTATACTTTCACAAGTTAATGTATGATTTAACTGATAAATGTGTGAATACGCCGCTATTTTCGCACAAATCTATATATTTTAATAAAAGGTGACAATTTTTCACCGTGTGACTTTTACACCGTGTGTTTTTTAGAGGCGAAAACTTTAAATTGAAATAAAACAAAGAAAATTGTTTTTAATATCCATGAAATTGGCTTTAGTTGGACCTACAGATATACGCGCCAGCTACGGCGGCTACATACTTAAATTATATTAAATATTAATGACATATAATTATCTATCAAAAAAGCTAATTTTATGGATATTAAAAGCATATTTCTGTATTTTATTTCAGTTTCAAGCTCTCCGCTCCTAAAAAAACACTCTATACCTTTGAGAGCATCATAATATTATATCTTATTTAAGATTGCCATAATATATTTAATTATATTGCCATGATTATATATTTTTTTAATATGGCTGCTCCAATGTACTACGTTAGGCGGACTGAATACTTTGTCACACACCGAACCGTAACAACTAGTTGAGTTTTCATTTTTTTATGTATACTGTAAATAACCTCATAATTAAGGCGGCACATTCACCGCAAATGCACATTTCGGCTTTTTTTTTACGAAAATGTGGGTTTTTATTATTCATTTATATCAGAATGTATACTCTAGACTTCAATTTTCTTAAAACAGAAACGTAGATAGAACCTTTTTTTATTATATAAAAGTAATAAACTGAACATTATTTACAATAATTAATAAAATATAAGCATTAATCGACAGGCCGCGGCAAAAAAATCGTTTTTAGTGTCCTAAGCGGTATTAATTTTTAATGAATATTTATATGTATGTAGAATATGTTTTTTAAAGGTATAAAGAGTACTTCATTATCTAGAATCCGTACTAAAGTAATTAAGAAATATTCAATATTAATAAAGTTATAACGTTTTAAATTTGCAAGAAATTTTTACGTTTTTTCTTAATTTTAAAACGCTTTTTATTTATAAGAGATGATTTAAAACAGTATGTTTTATTTATTCACGTATTTTGAGACTACACTCACTTAAAAAAAGTTTTTTTTTTTATAAATGTTGTTTATTTATGTTGATTAATGCTTATATTTTATTAATTATTAATGTATGTAATAAATAATGTCCAGTTAATTACTTTTATATAATATCAGAGGTTCTATCTAAGTTATTTTCCTAAAAAAATTGCAGTCTTGAGTAAAAATTCTGATATAAATGAATAATAAAAACCCACATTTTCGTAAAAAAATGCCGAAATATGCATTTGCAGTGAATGTCCAGCCTTAATGCATACATATACTAGTTAATATATACAATATCAAATTTTGCACTTTGTAACATATAGATACGTGTACCTGTATATAAATATAACATACACTCAATTAATTAAATTGTGATTTCCTTAACAATACAAGTGGTTGCCTTTTGTTAAATATAATTGTTCTCTCGATAATATTATTTCCAAGTAAGGAGAGGTAGTCGACACATCAGATAAACATGGCGAAGAGTAACCACTTGATTTGCATTAATTGATTTATTTGTGGGAAATAAGTGAAGGTGACTTTACGCTGAGCGATATTGATTTCATTAACGAATGCTGGTTAGCGTTTGCATAAAGGACCTGCAGGTAGGAGAAGGTGTGGTGTCGTTCATTTGCACATTACCAAGACAATACGTATTTAAACGACAATAAACTCGTATTTAAAAATATAATAGGCGCCACCACTGATTATGCTGATGGATTTCTTATACCTATATTTTTTGAAAAGCTGCTAAATAACTAACCATCACGCCGTTTTTTTTTCTGCAGGGGTAGGCAGAGGTGATAGAACGCCGTATTCTTCTATCTTGGCACATCAATTTTGCTTCGGCTACATTCATACATCTTCTCATATAAGTTATACGGTTCTTGAGGCTTTTAACAGGGCCATCCTCAAATACTTGTAATATCTGATCGTGCCAAGTCTTTCCTCTATTCTTCTATTCCTACACCCTCTATTCCTGTTACCTTTAACACTCGCCTGATATATTTTCTTAACCATCATTTCTTCGTTCATATGTTCCAAATGACCAAACTCCTTTATTTATTCTATCTGACACACTACAGCCAGCGTTACATTCACTCCTAATTTGTTCATTCCTCACTCGATCGACCAAAGATTTTTACACAAGCGTCTTAGTGACCGCATTTACACCGCATTCAGTCTACTTTCATTCTTTCTTCACTAATTCCAGGCTTCACTTCCATACATCAGAGTACAGCTAGTCTTGCTTCCTTTGACAGATTCTTATTGTACCAATTTCTTGTACCTATATTTTTTGAAAAGCTGATGTCTGACCCAGGAGTCGCGGGTGCAATTTCTGTTGAACTGATTATTTTGGGGATGATTTACAGTTTGCCTATAAAATAAGAATAATGCATTACTAAGTACCCGATTCAAATTATTAATGAATTAAATTATTAAATTCAATTACCAAATAAGTCAGTAAGTAAGTACCAAACATTGTGGTTTAGGGTCAAGATCTCGTAATTCATAAAATTTTCGGATACATTTTGGGAGATGTTTTAATATTTATTCATTTTGTCAGATAATGCTCGTTAAAATGGGTTGTTCAAATGTAATACCAATTAGAATACAGTTGCCGGCAAACTTCTTGAAATTCTTTGGCGTAGTGGGGGAATATGCAGAAGACGAAATTTGGGTCTCGTTGGTGGAAAGGTAGATGCGCAAACTTCCCCCCACTACGCCGTAGAATTTCAAGATGTTTGCCGGCCACTGTACGATAGATAATAAGAGTTAAATGAAGGGTCCTAAAGAGTAACATTGCAAAATTTAGATTGAACCAGATTCCATTTATTTTTAATGGATGCCATTTAAGTCACGGGGCAGAGGTGGCTTGACTAGAGGAGAGAGAATGCTACCTATGTTTTAATATGCTGGGTACTGTGAAAAAATTGTTCATGTTCGGACAAGGGGTGTAAAATATGTGGAAAAGTAACAGATCATTTTACATATATTTTTGTACATTGCATATATGTGATCTACTGTTAAAACATTTTAATTGGTAAATACTTAGCAACATAAATATACAAAATAATCGAACTCGCTGACTTGGATTTAAAAATGAATCTTAATAATTCTTCAGCAACAAAAAACATAAATATGCTTCTAACGCTCTTAAGAAACGATCGATCGGTAGTACAAATGGCGTCAATGACATCACCGCGCCGCTGTAGGTATTTTTTAAAACCAGCTTAAATAGATTTAATACACTTACAATCATATTTATGAAGTGAGTAATGACCACGGTAACGAACGATCGCTTTAGTTTAACGGCCTTTAATAAAATGTAGTATTTAGCCTCGGAGGAAAGTACCAGCCTACTCCTGGTGTCGGCGTGGCGGCAACCAAATAATATTATTTACGATCTGTTTTTTGAATAATTAAAAGAAAAGGCCTTTTTATAAGAAGCAATAATATTGCTATTAGAACTGCTACTTAACTTTTGTAGCACCATGTGTCTCATTTTTTATTAATCCGTTCATTTTTTATAGTTCCGGACGTATCTTTAGTTCGATAAAGCTATTTTATTTAGATTTAATAGCCGTACGTCGCTGATTAAGTATTTAATGTATTAATTGGGTTGTAAGGAAATGTTTTCGCCTAAAAGTAATTAATACTTGTACTCCCTAATTGCCTCATTAGCTGCGTTGCCCTATTTTCACTTTTGGAATTTTGTATTTCAGCGCAACTCCGCCATTGTGAGACCGCGAAGTGCCAAGTGCGGTTGCCCGTAGCCAGCGGGCCGCTTTCAAAACTGGAACCAAGTGCCATATACTTACGCCGAACCATGCGATAGTGCCAGAAACAAACAAACAACTCTAAAACTCAAAGCCAAGTGCAATATTGTGGACAGAATAGTAAAAAAAGATTTGAAAATTATTCGAATAAAGAAGAGGATGGCTTCCCTCGTCAGCGGGGAGGGCAGGGGAGACGAGGCAGGGGGCGAGGGGTCTCCGGGATCCCCCCCGAGCCCCCGCCCTGTCCTGGCCACCATGACCCCTGTTCCGGTACACGACTTCTCCTACTGCCACAAGGTGGAGATGGACTCCAACGACGGCTACCCGCAGGAGGTCATCTACACGGACAAGAACATCCCCCCGGAGATGTACTCCACGGAGAAGGGCACCATCATGTACCAGCACTCGCCCGGGGACATGCTGACGTACGACGGGGAGAAGTCGGGCCTCGCGGGCGACATGTACGACCAGGACATGGGCTCCATAGACGAGAAGACCCCCATAGACCTGATCTACGAGGACGGGAAGCAGACGGTCATATACACGACCACCCCGGACCAGAAGAGAGTGGAGATGATCAGCGGCCACTCGGGAGGATCCGTGCTGGGCTCTCCGCTGGATGTGTCAGTGGTGGTGCAGCACGGCCAGCCGGGGCCCACGGTGCTGGTGCTGGCGGACCACATGCTGGACGACATGGGCCAGGTCATCGGAATACAAAGGTAGGATTTACAACTTTTATACAACCATTTTAATCATAATATCTTTTTTAATGCGTGAATGATGACGGTATTAAAGAAGAAAATATTTTGAAAGGATTCTAAAAAATGATCCAGTTTTGATATACACATTGAGATTAATAAGATTTTCAATAAAATATAAGTGTAAAATTGTGCAATCCGCCATTTTATCTGAAACACCGGTCAGAGCGAATGACGTCACGCCTCAGTACCCATCACCGTGTCTTTGAACCGTTGCCATAGACAGTCAATATTTACTGAAGCTTGACGTCACGTAGACGAAATGACAGATTCGGGCGTTTTTGCGCGAAATTAGAAATATGTAGAAGAAAATGCAATTATTTGCCTAAAAACTTACTTTCATCATCATCATTCTTGGCACTACAACCCTTGGTGGGTCTTGACCTCCTCAATAATTTTCCTCCACTCATCTCGGTCTAGTGCCAGCTCTCTTCAGTTCCGAAGCTCTAAGGCAGAGATGTCTTTGAGGACGTTGTCACTTCATCTTAATTTTAGCCTTAGTTCATTACTGAAATATTGTTATTTTCGGTAATAGTAGACGTGTAGGTATCTACAATTAAGAATGTTATTTCAAAATCTGTCATCATGCCTATTAGACAGGTCCCACAGGCAGCTATTAGAGCAAATCTATTTTCGATTTAAGAGTAAAGGAAAATCAATCCATTACTGCAGTAAACTCTTTTAAACACAAATAGACAGAGTTGTTATTTAATATCTATCGCTGGGCCAAAAACTCTCAAACTAACGTATTATTTACTGCCAATCAGACATACTCAATACACACCTTATCTAATTCGCTTTTGTAATCGTTGTATTCAACTTGTTTTAAAAACAATAAAAAAAGCAGTTATTACACGCGTAATTTTTAATTGACCTGCGGAGTGAAAAGTTAAACAAAAAATTGACACTTGGCAAACAAAGTGTGACCTAATGCAGTTGTTGCGTCTGTTGGGAGTTGTGCAAGATCACAACTCTCACTCGGATCATTTGCATAATTGTCATTGTCAAATATATTCATACAACTCGTGTGGGTACCTACGGGCATTAGATACGGCGCTCGCCCAGCCTCTCAGAATGTTCAGCGCAGCTCTATAATCGCAGTCTGATGAATATGTAAGATCAGCTCTCGTACTGACATACTTACACTAATTGAACTGGCTGTAATTGATAGTGAATCTGTAAGAAAAGAGAGTTGACTATTAAACTATTAAATGATTTTTTTTGCGTTGAATAATCACAACTTATTGTAAATAAATAGTATGCGTATATACCGAGTGAAATTTAAAAAATACTTTTGATGGATTTGGTGTTAACCTAATCTATGTTACCTCTACCTGAGCTAAATTATAATTTTATATTTTTCGAGAGTAACAGAATATACCATCGGAGTTACTATTTTTAACTAGTGACTCCGGCTTATTTTGACATTACCTAATCAGTTTATTATTTATATTTCATTTTTTCAATTGATTGAGCAATTTTGTAGATTGACATTTAAATTTTTTTTTTTTTAAATCCATTCCACCATCAGGGGTTTTTATAAAAATGTGAAAATATCAAAATGGACGATGTCTTTTGTTTTTTGGTTTTCTTAATTATTTAAAAAAATATTTTTTTAAATTTTTGCTGAAGTTCTTGATTACACAAAATTATTGGAAAATTTTTTAGAATTTGACTAGTAGTTAAATTTAATTGATTTTGTTTACTTTTACATGCTTTACTAATTTCTAATGATTCTAAATTATTCAATTTCAGACCAAAATTATTTATGTGTAGGTAAAATAGAAAGTCCTAAATTTTTATCAAAACCGTGATCATTTTCTGATAAATGATTTGCAAATTCAGAAAAAACATAAAAAACCCTGACTACGGAAAGTTTTTTTCCGAAACATGCAGGTGTAATTAATGAATATAAGTAGATTAAAAAATTAAAACAAATAATACATTTTTATTTTTTTTATTTATATTTCGACCAAATCCATGTTAATTTTTTTTATTTTTTTTCATATACTAAGTTTAATAATGACGTTGTAACTTATGCAACCCACTTAAATCTTACATTCGAAAAAACTTCAAAACAACCACAAAAATTTCAGTATATTAGTTTCCTTTCAAATTTCTCTAAACGTGACGTACATAAAAACATGGAGGTATTTTACAATTATTATATTAAAAGTAAAATATCTGATTTTTCCTGGAAGCTTCTTTGATCTATGTTTCTTTGCTTTATTGATCTATGCTTCATTGATCTATTATATAGAATACTTTAATATGACTGCGAAGTCTAATTCAAATAAATCGTATCAACAAATCGTATTGTTTTGGAACGAAATATTTGTAATTTTATTTTAGTAACGAGGCCAGAATGTCAAACAGAAAAACAAACAAAAAAAAAATCAACCGCGCAGCATTAGCAGGACGGCACTAGGCCAAATCAATTTTGTGTCTTTGTTTTTTTTTCGTAGCAGTGGTCGGCTTAATATTCCCACCATGTAATAAAACTCGTAACGATGCCCCCAAATTGGACTCAAATCGGTCTGAATAAAAAACGTTATCGCCAAGCAGGTACTTGCCTGAATGGAGGGATCCCAACCCTATCGGCCTTTGGGTTCACACAAAAAAACACCGCAGCATCTCCGACATTTACCCTTTCTGTTGTCGGGTATGGCCAGACCTTGCCGAGATATAAATAAACTGATATGTAAGGTCACGGACTATAGTAAAAAAGGCTCTTGGCAACGGTTCAGATTCTAGATTATAAAGACGCAATATTGTGCATTTTTGAGACGTGCCTCGCCACTGACATTAGTTTGTGTCTGGATGGGTCCCTATAACTTTTTAACCGTATCTCCTTTGGTAATTTTATAGAACAAAATGTCAAGCAATGCCACTCCGTAGAAAGGCTACGTTTATTCGATCCTCGCAATAACGCCGTAAACTAAGGGGATAAACCCACACACTCTTCAGTTCTGCAACACTACCCTTGCTTCGCTCCCTTTCTACATCATTTCATGCAATTGATGATGCCGGATGTTTCACGAATAACTTCTAATTTTGTTATCTCGTCTTTTCTAATTCATATAATTTAATATCAACCAGAATCGTTACAATTAATTACTCACATATTGTTTTTCTTAAATATTTTTGTTCATTCCACCCAAGTGTGATTGCAATGCTGTTTTAGACTTTGAATATCACGATCCTTAGATATCAAATGTTATTTTTTACTCAGTGTCCTGCTGCTTGTCCACATATTAGTCTGGCAAAGCCAGGGCCGTGTATGCTCTCGCAGGTGCTAGGGATTCACCTTGGTCCATCCAAGGTCGGTCTTCACTTGATACCTTCTCCATAGACCAACCCAGCCAAGAATGCATCCGAGGAATTCAGACACAAAGCAAAACGGCGCGACCGTCTTCCCCGTGCCCAAAACGCCGGTCAATAAATGATCGGGATCTTTTGGTAAATTGAATCCATTTTGTTCGCTGATGCGAGATAAACAGAGCTTATGGAAGCTGCTGTTTTCTTTGTTTTGTATTTTTAAACCATCAACTGCATTCGCGCCGTTCGTGGCCCTTCTCTCCAGGGTAAACCTTCAACTCGGCGTCATGCGGTACCTTAATATATGGTCAGCTGTGTACTCATTTGTGTGAAGAAATAAATACGAATCCTCATTCAAAAAAGTATTCTATTATTCCATTCGATTAAAGGTCGAATATTTAATCTAACAATGAGCGAATTTTTTTGCAACTTAGTTGTGAAAAGTTGGGTTTTAATAATTTTTAAAAAACGCTATTTAGATGGGTATTGAATAAATAAATAATTTAATAAAATTTTAACTGTTTATAAAATTATTTTTACAGTACAGATAATAAAATTAGTTCCTTGAAGATAATTGTATGATAATATTATGTTTTAGTACTTCAAATTAAAGAAAAATCGATGAAAATTCGATCTGAATCGAGTTAAAAAAACATTAAAAAAAACACAAATACAATTGAGGAGAAAAAAACATATTATGATAGGTACCTTAAACATAATTATTGTAATGCAAGGTGTATGTATTTCGGAACTAAAGAAGTCAATGTAAAATATGTAAAAATTGTTTAAATTAAAGGTATGCAGAGTTAAAGATGTTTTTTGAAACGAATAATATACAAAATAATCAATAATATATATAATATTTTAATTAAAAAAACTATATTATAAACAAAATAATCAATAATATATATAATATTTTAATTAAAAAACTATTTTATTAAATTACAATATTTTATAGTGCATTAAACTACTCATTTTTATAGAGTCTATTTGTGGACTAAAGCATTAAGGTATAAAAATAAACGCAACATATATTCCGTATTGAAATATACAACTATAAATTATCGAACTTCGAAACTGTACCCTAAATTACATTCAGTACAAATTGTTTACTTATAATGTAAAAAAAAATTAGCTTGATGGTCTTGATGGATATGACTCTCGCCTAGAGATCCTGTGGTCCGTGTTTCGAACCCTATACCAGGAGACCAGCAAGTTACTTCTATTGTCGTAGACCAAGGGTTTAGTTTAGTTTGAAAATATTAAGAATATTGATGCGATACGTATTACGCGTTTGCATCGCTATATAAAAAAAATTAATTAAGGTAGTGCATGTATGTTCCCAGAAAATAACGAAAATATTAAGATAAATATGTCAAACGATTACATTATTGCTTCAAATACCTATCTATGTAATAAAACTGAATGTTTGTGTATGTGGCTGTGACATTAATGTTGGAGATTTGAAATCTTAAAACACACGCAGGTACTTGCCCTGCGTCTTAATTATGTCATCTTAGTTTTCATATTTCTTTTAATCGTATCAAAGTAAATATTTGGAATCTTAGAACACGGTAAAACTGATGATCATTTAGATGGGTGTTTATTTATTTTAGGAAAAGTTAACAGCAAATCTGAAATCAACATACAAGAGATAAAAAGTAGTAAATTATGTCAATTATAAATTTTCCACATAAGATTAATTATCAATGATGATATTAGCAAAGTTTGACAATACAACATAATTTATAGATTCAATATATTTTGAGAAGGAGTGTTAGGATAGAGGCAAGAAGTAGGCATGGGAGTATATGTGAATATAAATTAAGTGAACTAGTTAGGGTGTGGTTGTGAAATTAATTTTCGTTGAATGTCCAGAATAGTCGAGTTTAAAATATCAATGTGGTTGTAATTTCTGCCTTGGAGCTTCTGAACTGGAGAGAGCTGGCACTAAACCGAGATGAGTGGAGGAAGACTCTTGAGGAGGCCAAAACCCACCAGGGGTTGTAGAGCCAAGAGTGATGATGATGATGACTCAACCTTATCTAGAAAAATAAATAATTATAGGTATCTCAAGTATTCGTTGTCAAAATATAGATAGCCATGGGAAAATATCTCACTGTTTGAACTTTGGCCTCTTGGCTCATAGAGTAAATGAATTTATTGGAGTATGCAAATCAGCATTTAACAAAATACATTTTTTTATATTTTATTAACAGCAGTGATTTATTTGACACATTTTTTTTTAATATTTGGTGAACTTAACACGAATCAATAATAGGTAAGCTTAACGTGAAGTTATTTGAGAATGATCAATCATTTATATTATTTGTGTGCATATTTTCAGTGTTTCTAGCTATTGACTTTGATCAGATAAAAATTTCAAAGGCTAGATAAAATTATTTTTCTTTATTATTAATTCACGAAATGACCTTACGACCGCACTACCTGGTAATGAACTCTTTAGAATAGAAGTAAAAAACGTATTCACGTGATTAAATCTTTAAAATTTCTTAGAAATTCTCCAGCTGCGAGCCTGCAATGGTACTTAATAATAGATGTTACATAGGTATTTTGTTTTGCTGAGTTTTTCACATGAGACCATTACTAAGGATTACTGGATATTTGATAAAATTAATAATAGTTTTTTCACATTTATTTATTATTATTTATGTGGATCAAACTAGTATACAATGAATGAAAAAATATTAAATGATAGGTACTGTCGAAAACAAGTTTACGTGTTCATACTGTAGACGTTGTTAAATCAAACATAATAATTTCGTCGTCTGTCTGTCTGTCCGTCCGTCCGTCTATTTGTCCCCGTAACTTTGTGTAACGTCCGTAATATCGTTCGAATTCACGGCTAAAAAAACAAATTAAACGGCCAGAGATGAGGCTTGCCTGGGCCAGCAAACCGATGCGATAGCGATGTTGCTATCGCCGAGCATGCATTACCCGTCAAAAATACTTACAGTACGTAAAGGACTTAACCATATCATGTTCCGCTAAATCGCCAGAGTTTAGAATAGTAACTTTAGCTGCCGGCAGGGAAAATTAAAAAAATGTTGATGTTAATTGTTAATAAGTAAATACTGATTCTTTAGGAACGGGCATGTAAAAGTACCGTCATTTTTGACGGGTTACAGCTACTTAGAAAATAAATGTCTATCACGTATTTGTCAGTCAACAGTGTCAAATCATTCACGCATTTGTGTCTTCACAAATGAAAGACATTAACTTAATATAGAAGTAAAGAATGAACATACCGGTTTGTTGTTAGATCACACACCACAATACAACAAATAAATAAATAAATAAATATAACTTTATTCCAGAATTAAATAAAATAAATTGAAGATTGGCGATCAATGGCGACTCGAAAATATCATTCGTTTCGGTGGCAGTTTTTTTAATTACGATTAAAATGAAACAGTCAATCAAATACAATCATATTTTTGAACCCAATCTGATTTTAATTGTACTGCAATTAACAATCGTTATATTCAGGACTTATTTAAATATATACTTTGCGTATTGTGCTGAAAAGTAACATGCATTACTCATTTCAGTTAATTATTGTAGATTGTAGCCATGATAAAAACCACTTTAATGATTTCCAGAATCTATCGAGTCAGCTTGACATTGTATATTACATAAATATGTGATTGGATATTTGTTTACGTTATTCAATAAAGTTTATTCTATTGTACTATAGTATAATTTTTTGATAATGGATTATATTTTTACATAAGCTGCAATGCGGTCGGCCTAGCAACAAGAAATTTCACTTTCTACATACAAGTTATACCTATTATAAATATTACATAAATGTATAGACGTGTGTATTAGCAACTTGATATTATTAAAATCATAAATTTATGCAAATCTAAATATTATACTTTTTAAAGTTTAAGTTAATGCTAATATACAACTAAATTAATAAATGCAAGATGTTGTCACTTCTGTTTAGGATTATATTGAAACAATCTTCGAAATTCGTATTCTATTCTGAGTCACAGGCAGTCGGTGTTTCCGTAGAGTCACACAGGAACATTTCGGAATTGTTACGAAACGCATCATCAGGCGCGTCCGTCTAATGGAGCTGACATGTGTCAATGGGCGAGCTCTCGCCAGAACCAGTGACTAATTAAACATAAATTGACCGAGGCATAGACTACGCTGTGAAAGAAAGTGCATTAAATTAAGCGGATTGTTTAAAATCGTTGAAATGTGGTTTAAATAATGTGTTAACGACTTAAATTTTTTATTCATTTTATACCAATTTTTATAATTCAGTCTCAATGGGAATGTAAGTATATTATAGATTAACTTATTATATAAAAAAAAAACGTTACATACACCAATATTTTGATTTGACTCAAAACTTTTTATTTGCTGTTAAATTAATATTTTGGGGGTAGTTTTAAGATTGAAAATAAAATAAATAATATATATTTTCGATGTCTATAGCGTTAACTTTGTGTTTGGACATGATTATTAATTTTAATTAAACAATTTTGTATTAACCACTTAATTAGTAACTTTCGATACCACTGTATATACATCAGGATGGACGCAAACTAACTATCCATTATCTATTCTAGCAAGCAAATCAATTTTTAAACAGAGGAGTGGCTACAGCAATGGTGGGGGTAATTGAGAAGTGGACGCTGAAATGGGGAATATGTCAAGTAACGGGCTATTCATAAAATTTATCTCGTTATTCATTACATTGGCTTTAGTGTTCAGGCGCATTTTTATTTCTAGTATTTATAAGTTATGTAATCTAAGGCCTCTCTTATTTACGTATAAAATACATATAAGATACCGTTTTCTCCTTTAAAAGTTTAAACCACACTATACCCCTAAATTTTAATAGCTTCATACATTAAAGTTATACACTGTGATGTAAGTATAAATTATTATGGTCCAGAATAAAGATACTCGCACCGAATATTCTTGGATGGCATTTGTGAGATATCGTCCAGTCTTTAGGAGAAATTTGTGGATGGGTTTAATAATTGTTTTCTCGGAATTATGCGCGGTTAATTGCGTGGAGTTCTCGGCAACATTAAAGGTAATCTGCGTGCATTTTTTTGCCTCGTTGGTGTATAAAACGAGCCTAAAAATCAGAAAACAATCTTTATATATATTTATTTAACGCCTTTATGGGCTTTTACAAAATATAAATTGAAAAAAATAACATAAGACAGATATACAGTTAAAAGGTACAAGTACATATAATAGATTTGTGTAAATTTAGATTGCAATTAAAAAGATTCAAGTACATCTTATAGATTTGTGTAAATTAAAATGGTTCATTCAAGTAGTAAGAAGAAAGAGAAAAATTTATTATCCATTTCCATTAAGTTGAGATGTAAAGAATTGTATTTTGTTTTATACACAGTTATATTATCAGCAAAAATGTCAGCCGCCTCTGCATGTTCATTCCCTAATGAGTGTAGTATGGGGATTACGGAGTTTGCTAATGCATTAGTTCTGACATTTCCACTATAATAGAATAATGCACTGTGTCTTGATGATCTGGATGGGGCATATAAGACGATCAGACTAACAATCTGGGGGCAAGACCTCTATAAAATTCTTCAAGCGCCATTCATAACGCAGTTTAGTGATTTTATTTATCTGAAACAATAAACAATATTTTTTTATATTTTATAAAAATATACTTTGTTTACGCCACTTTTTTATTGAAAAAAAAATCAACATGTTTCAGAGCCCATGGCCGCTTCGTCAGGATACAAATGTATAATAAATAAACATGATGATTTTTTTTCAATAAAATAGTGGTGTAAACAAAGTTTATTTCTATAAATTATAATTATAATGTCACCACAAAATAATTTTGCCGTGTTTGAAGAAAAAATTATTTTTTTAATAAAATGATAATAAAAAGTCGATAATTTCACCACAGCACAATTTAAAAAGGATACAACATTCCATTAGCAGGATTTAAAAAAAATCAACTTAGATAAACTCAACATTGATCATCAAATCAGCTGATTGCAATCCTTTTTAATGGGATTCTTGATTAATTACTTATTTAATTTCAGAAATTTTTCATTAGCGTGTTTGCTCACTGTAGTTCATTGCCCTCTGACACTACGCTTATTTGGTATTTATTCTTCTATTGACACTAGGTAGACCTCCACGACTTGTGTGCCATTCACCTTGTGCTTTAACTTGCCTGTATATTATTATTTCATGTGCCAAATCACCTAGACATAAAAGTTAATATTTAATTGTTCCACCCGATTCTCATCTTCTTGTACTCGCATTCTTTATATGTACCTATCTTGATTTCTTACTAGATCATTCAAATTACGGCCGTAATTTTAATACAAGAGTCAAAGGCCATTTGAGATGTCTGAATAATCATGGTTTTTCTGAATTTGCAAATCATTTATTAGAAAATGATAACGGTTTTGATAAAGATTTAGGACTTTCTATTTTACAAATAAATAATTTTGGTCTGAAATTGAATAATTAAGAATCATTAGAAATTAGTAAAGCATCTAAAAGTAAAAAAATATTATTAATAATCAATTAAATTTAACTACTGGCCCAATTCTAATTTTTTTTCCAATAATTGCGAGTAATCAAGAACTTCAGTAATAATATTTAAAAATAATTTTTCAAATAATTTAGAAAACCAAAACAAAAGACAATTCATTTTGATATATATAAAACCGATGGAAAGGTTTTGTAATTAATAAATATAAGTAGATTAAAACAAATAATTAAAATATTTTTTTATTGTTATTTTCTGCTTTAGTATTCTAACACATACATAATACCATTCTATGAAATATATTTAAGATTTTTTAGTGTTTTTACATAATTAAAGTTCTTTTTATAACGACGTTTGTACACAGTTCTTTTACGCTGTTGAAAAACTAAAGACTATAGAACTAGAACTAGAAAAACTAAAGAAATAATAAATAAATAATCTATGTTCTGTGACTACTACAGTGCGTTGAAAAATTACACAATACCATCTGATATACCTACCTACTTTTTGTTTACATTTAAATAGTTCTTTATGCCATACGTAAAGTTTGACAGTAGTATGGTTGTAATTTCTTCTTGCACTACAGTAATAAAATTAATGCATTTTTTGCAAGTGCAAATATTTCAGAAATTTAAGAAAAAATTACACACTATGTTTTAAACCACTTAATTGCTATATATATGTCAACTAGTTTCGGTTGGACTCAACCTTCTTCAGGACAATTACAATATAGACTAATCTAGGTACAGAAATTTATAAAGGAGGAAAGAAAAAGAGAGAGGGACAGAGTGTCAACTAGGTGGGGGGGAGGGAATGGGAGGAGTTAACTGAAGATAGAGGGAACAACTTTAAAATCGGACTATTAGATAAATTTATTTGTTTATTTATTATTTGACTATTATTGTTGATAGCTTTATTAATTTCTAATGCTTCTAGATTGTTAAGTCGCAAACCTAATCCGTTTTTGTGTAAAATTTTTGGCCCTGTATTATTATTAAATGTGTGATTAAAATTAATTAGATGTTCGGCAAATTCAGAAAAACCTACATTTGTTAAGCATTTAATGTGTTCTTTTATTCTAATATTTACGTTTCTCGATGTTTTACCAATATAGAAAGCTGGGCAATTTTCTCTTAAATTTTTTCTTAAATTTCTTATAATGTCAAGCCACAATGTGTTTTCTTGCCTTGAAAAGTTGCAAATATTTCCTTTTGAACATTTGAACATACACCCCTCGCTTATTGAAGGATGTAGGTATGTATTGGACTAAATTGAAGGTAGTTGTATAACACAGATGTATGAGGGCACTACAGATTGACACCGAGTGTACGGTGCGGCCCGGCGTGGGCGAGCTGAGCCAGGTAACATGGCCCGAGTATTTCGGATCTTGGCGTGGAGTCTTTGACCGTGCAAGTGGATTTCGTTGTTTGCTGTGCGCGAGGAAGATGAAGCGCTGACGTCTCTCTCCGGCTTTTATTTGGGATCAATTCGAATTGACAGTTAGATGCATCGTAAATGACTTTTCTGGGATTTGTGTCGTGTCCACGTTAAGAATTGATGACGATTATCAACCGAAATCCTACTTTCTAAATACTCGTTGTGCGCGTGTGTGGGAAAATCCATTAAATGTATTACATCGGGACCTCTATCTACCTATGCGAGGCAGACGTGTTAATATGTATCTGTTTGTTAATTTTTCTTTGACAATAAATGTGCAAATTGTTTCGTAAATTTGAAAATACAAATACAATTCATAGCATTGGATATCAATGTGTGGAGTCGTCTTTAGATAATGTTCTGAGACTTTTATATATGTAAGATTAGGTTAGGTTAAGTATTATTTTAAACAATTTAAACCTAACCACATTGAGATCACAAGCTTGGGATTGGCTCCTCTTTCCAGAAGATCACCAAGTTAGTTCCCATTTATTATCTCTATTTTTTATACAAAAAAAATCGAAAACATCGGCAAGAAAACAATAGGTATTTCGTGCTGAATGAATAAGATACGATTCACGATGTTAAAAAAATATATATATCGATATTTTTTTAATTTTATTATTTCGACGGGAATCGAACCCAGGAACTCCAGTATGAAAAGCCAGAGTTATGCGCACTAGACTACGGGGTCGCCTCTTACAGTCTTGTCACACACAATCAATAACTAATCTGATGTTATATAAAATACTAGCAATCCATGGAATAATAAATAAAGTCTTAATTATATTTTAAACTAATTTGAATAATAACATAAAATATTCAGAATTAATTATTGAGTTATATTCGGTAATGCATTCCACTGGCAATAGAAAACTCCGAGTTTGAGTCCGGATGGTAATTTCTATGTGATTTATTTAAAATTCATCTGTAATTTTTTTCTAAATGTTTTACGTATCAAAAAATGTTCTTAGATAACAATTTAGCGATGAAAGGCGATTTTATCAAAATTAATGAACAACCATTATTAATTATATTCCAGAACACATTCTTATTGTGAAGTTGCACTTTTTTCAGAACAAAGTTCAGAAAAAATATTTGGTTGCTACCAGGATTCAAACCATGGATCTCCTCCATTTACGAATTAATTAATGAGACTTACAGATTAGGTTCATATATTCACGGAAATATAAGAGGCCGCTATAGCGTAGTTGGATAACGCGCCTGCCCCGGATAGGAAGAGATCCATGGTTCGAATCCCGGTAGCAGCCAAATATTTTTGCGTTGATTTGATTTTTCTGTATGTCTTTCTGATTGATTAATAAATTTGGTTTTAGACTATTATTAATGACGTTTGATAGCTGGTAGCAAAAAGTTTTAAGGTTCACCTTGATAATGAGTCGAAAATGTTAAAGTAACCTTGACCTAATATAAAAAGTATGGAGGTACTTAAGCAATATCAAAGTTTGAATTTTTTTTTAATTTTCTGATTTTTTTTTGCAAAAGGGTGAACTGAAATTACAGTAACTTATAATGATTATGAATAATTCATTCGCTTTAATATATGATAAAAAGCTCGTATAAAGTGTATTTAATTTTTTTCTAGGTTTTTATCATTTTATTCATCTCGACTTGTCTTGTATTAAAGCGAAGGAAATTTTCATAATCGATATAAGTTCAGAAATATTGAAAATAAAATGTAATCTTTGATATTGCGTATCTCCATATCTATTGACGTTAGGTCATAGTTGCTTGAATACTTTCGACTCATTATCAAGGCAGAAATCCACATTTAAAGCTTTTGCTACCAGCTATGAGATATCCTGTATTTTCCACGATGAGTTCCGCATCGTATGATACACAGGTACCCACGAATTTCACACAACGCCGAGTGTTCGAACTTTGACGCCAACAGACACATAACAAAAGTTCCGTGTTATTTTATTACTCATCACTGCCGATATAAAAACTACGTCATACATTGAATAATATTTCCGCGATCGGTTTGACCGATTAAACCGTAGAAAAGGCGCTGCGCATGGACGAAAGGTTATTATTAATACTCGGTGTACTCATTCGATGGGCGGGGGTCTCAGATCTCGACCGTTGCCACGTTCATGGCCGCCGTCTGCCAATAATGTGGCGGGCGGTAGTCATGGCAACGCTGCAGAGACGAACGCGGTGATCTCAAGCATTGATAAAAATAAGGCTTTCGAGGTAGGCGGTGTGCGCTGCCGGTCGCGAGACGCACCGTCGGCAGTGACAGGTGCCTGGTCCACCCTTAAATTGATAACTGGACAATCTTACCACATTCGGATGTCGTTCATCAACGTTTATTTGTTGACAATAAAAGTGTTGTGTGTTGTTTTCGAAATAAATATTTGTTTTCTAATTTATTATTTATTCATTTTAATGTACGGCACAGAAGTACCTTTTACATAATAATATATACAATAAATTAAAAGAGTAGAACAGAAAAAAAATTACGGAATTGAAAATATAGTATAGATAGTTGTTTAAAGTTATAACAGTTATTTAGAAAAAGGAGGTGTGAAGTATACACAAGGTTAAACAAATAGGTAAAATATTTTTTTTGTGATTGCATTATGAATTCAGGACGGCAGGGTGTAGAGCTTTTAGTAGCGAATCTTTATATTGTGCTAAATTTGAATTAAAAATATCAGAGATATGCGCATATGTGTTACCTAGCCTATGCTGTCTGGGTACAAGAGAACTAAAATGCGAGTTGGTTCTAGTGTTGTCACAATAAAATAGTGTAGGTATTCGAATAGCCCTTTCAGGCGCTACATTATTATGTAGTATACAAATTGCCCTTCCTAAATAATTTTAAAATTATAATATATTCCATTTTGAGAATTTATGTATGTGTTGTGCGAGATAAAGAAACTACCTAAATTGAAAACTTTATGAGTAATCTTGTACGTATAAATAAACATTTCAAAATAACAAAAAAGCCTTTACTTTTCCAATTAGCCTATGTCATTAGACTATGTCAAACTACCTGTATTATTTTCTATTAATTGACTGGAACCGTTATACAGAGAATTTTATTTTTCTTGCTTTTATACCTCTTTATTTTATATGCTTCATCACAATTATTATAAGTTTATTCATATTTTAAAATATTATAACGATATGGTAGAAGCGGAAGGAATTGCGCGTAATCGAGGATTTTACAGCACTGTACACCTTTTATAGTTAAATGGAAATTGCCAGTAGGGTCTGGGATAGTCCACTGGATTCTGGAAACATCTCGATGCGACGTTGACTCTAAAATAAATTAACCAATCCAATGCACACTTAGCACACTAGTATTAGAGTTGTTTTGACAAACGACACACGTCCATAGAAGCTAGCTGAAATGGAAATTGCCAGTAGGGTCTGGGATAGTCCACTGGATTCTGGAAACATCTCGATGCGACGTTGACTCTAAAAGAAATTGACCAGTCCACTGCACCTTAGCATACTAGTATTAGAGTTGTTTTGACAAACGACACACGTCCATAGAAGCTAGCGAATCGGGAACCCGCGCGATACCATAACCAATTAATTGACAAGAATAAAGCGAAATAGAAAAGTGCCTACCTACGTATTTGTGAAATATCATAAGTGAAAAATAGTGCGAATTACAAAAATGGTGTGAATTAAAGAGCGGTGCTCCGATAATTTCGTGTCCATTCATTTAAGTTAATTAATAAAACTTCAATTAATTTGAATTTGCCTCCCAAAGTCACGATCTCGTGACAATGTCATAATATTCTGTCTCATAAATATTTTATGTCGATTTTTTTTTCCAGGATATATCTGCGTAAAATTCACGCTTCAATGTAGATATTCACTACACGCGCCTGGTATTTTGACGGACTTCCTTTAAGTATAAAAAAATTATAATAATTTGAGTAGAATAAACTAGTTTTAAATTTTGTGTATTCTTGATTAAATAATTAAAAATATAACCTAGAATGTTTTGTAGTAGTGGAAGATATTAGATACTTCCGAAATAGTTTAATATTGTATCGGTTAGTGTTTGTGTGTTAGATTGGTGAAGATGTCTATAACCCCTTTCTCACTTTTCCGAATTCTAATTTTCCCTCACCTATGAGAAAGTATGTCATGAATGCTATCAAGAGAATTTCAAACATACATCCTAGAAAGTTAATTCAAAGTGAAATATTTCTCCGAATAGATGTGTTGCAAAATATTAAACACTTAAATATTACTAATAGGTTTCTAATAATCTGTATACTTATAATAAACTGTATAATTTTCAAATTAATCAGAACCATGAATACTATACAGAACTCTTTTTATAGCATATTATTACCCATCCAAGTACCACTCAGGTATCTGTGCGGAATTTTGAAAATTGTTGTGCAAGATAAAATAATTATTGTGTTTACGAAATATTTCTAACACAGATTCACTGGACGTATCGTACAGACAATATATTATTGTACGTATCCAGCGTGTAGAATTTCACAATAATTGTTATAAGTGGACAGTAAAATATCTCTTATAAATACAAATTTTACAATCATTCGAAATGTTTTAAAATATTACCTCGTTATTTCCAAATTATTTTATTGCCCATGTGGAGGAGGTACCTAGAAATTCTTTCGCGTTAGTTTATCATACTTTATCATCAATAAAAATGATTTATGAAATACATAGTTTGGCTAGTACACGAATTTTGCTAGTATACTTGCCAAAAATGTAATATTATCATGTATTAGAATATAAACATAACATTTTATTACATTAAGTTTTGTGATTTAAAATATGATCGCTTCCAACAGGAAAAACTACATGTCAATGAATGGAGATGAAATTTAGCGACTACAGTCTACCGGCTATAGAAAGCTCAAGATTCGAGACTCGGTGAAAACTATATTTTTCTAAGAGATAGATAAATCTAAATTTGTTTTCTCAAATTAATAGTCAAACTTTTTAAATAAAATTTTAGTGCATTTAGATAAAATTCATTTGTATTTTTTATTAGACAGGTTACCATACTAAACTAAAAACAACCTTGATAGATAGTTCTAATAAGACATTAAGGGAAAATGTGAACCCATTTTATTTTACTATTAGGAGAATAACAAGTTACTCAATACCATTTTTATGGTAGAGAAAATGATTACTAATTACATTACAAATTGACTCATTAAACGAGATGTAAAATTACAGCACAAGTATAAAGTGTATGGGTTCCAAGGTTACCGAATTTCAACCACGTGACATGCGTAATTAAAGTATGTACGGATAATTGAAACATTTTGACATGAAACTAGCATGGTATAAAGAAATAGGAAAAAAAAATTCAATAGTGAAATGAGTAAGTAATAGAAAATAAAAACCATAAAAGACTATGCGTGCATTTAATGCATGTGTATATATTATGTGAATGCACACACACGAGTGTCTAAACAGTTGGAGATAATGTAACAGCCTCCCAAATCTCTCAATAGTCGTTTTGTAACAGAATCGGTGAAAACATAATGGCTGAGATGAAACACGTCTACGAGTTTATTGGTACACGTGATGAAGAGACGATTAAACTGAGAGTGCATGTGTCACCGTGCATCATTTGTAAATTAATGTGAAAAGATTGTTAAAAATAAATATGACCAATATTTAAATTACGTGTCACGTAGGCTTTTAATAATAAGATAACAAACATAAGCGAACAATCAATATTACGTGTGTAAGAATATTGTGTAACTTTAATATTTTCGACGTGAACTTTGACATTGGTGTAGAAATATTTTACAGGTGCGCTATAACACGTATGAAGAGAAAATCTATACAGCTAGGTTTACAAAAAGATTTTCGTTCACCGCCAGATAGCAATGCACTGCTGCCGATTACTGTGGCTAGTCCGCGCGTAAAATTATATTGTAGCTATGGTCAGTGTTTCGAAAAACAGTATGTAAAGAGAAATATCTAGTGTACTCTAATGCTCGTGGCATGCATGAAAAAATTGTGATAAAGCAAACAATTTCCATTCATTAGCATCATCAGGAGAAATTGACCAAGAAAACGGTGTATTTTTTAGCGTAAAACATTCAATAACTATTTTACACATTTCATGCATTAAATTTTTTTTAGATTTATAATTTCGGAGATTTCAATTTAATTTTAAAACCATTTTTATGTATTTCAGATGATAATATAATAATCGTCATCAGAAAATTACAGAATTTTTGTAAATACATTATGATGAATGGCGATTTCGCTCGTACAGGTATACAAAGGAACATTCTTAATATGCTTGTATATACCAGATGAAAACACGACAGGAAAAATAAGTAAAAACTATAATGGTAATAATAGGTGGCCCTCGTAACCCAGTGGACATGACACTGGCCCCTCACACCGAGGGTTCCGGGATCGATTTGCGGTGAGGTCATAATAAATGTATATGTCTGGATGGTTTTGTAATGAGTTTCGCATCAGTAATCGGGCCTCGTTGAGGGCTAAAATTTTTATTATAATTCTAGGATGATGGTAAAATGAACTTCTTTATTATAAAAAATACCTTAGCAGTAAGATCTCTAAGAAGAATCTCGTGATGAAAATTAAGACGTGTTTTGAATAATTAAAGTATCGATAATTACTAATAACTGTTAGAATGTGCTAGGTCAAACGATGAAAATGAATTCATTGAGTTTGGTGTAATCATATTAGTAAATATTTACAGAAATATTTTATGAAACTGTTATATTTCATCTTCTTCATAATTTTGTGGTGATATTATTAATAAAAAAAAACTTAGTTTTCACCACTTTTATATTGAAAAAAATACCAACATGTTTCAGAGCCCATGGCCCCTTCGTCAGGATATAATTGTATACTTAAAAACTAAATTCAAAAACAGAAGTATAGACAATCGAAATATAAAAAAATACGTATGGAAAATGAATAATTATAAAGTACCTACATAACATGAAAATAAATTAAAAAGATAACTATTTGTAAATAATATTCAATTTAAAATTATATTTCATTTCAATTGAAAACTATTGCGTGAACGGTTTCAGGTTTATTTTGTCACTTAGATCTCTATTTAAAATCCTAACACCTCGATATAAAATGCTGTATAAAAACTAAACAAATATTGATGTAGTCAATGTGTGTATATGTGGGTAAATTTCTATAGAAAAATAAGGTTTCGTGTATTCCCAGCTCGGCCCACGCGTTTGACTTGTGTCAGCGGTCAACACGGAAAACAAAGAAATATCGAAAGTTCGCCAGAGCGTACTTGAAATAATATTCTTCCGATCAAAATTTCTGGAGTTCAATGTATTCAAATATAACAGGGTTGCCGTTATAAGCATTGGACAGTATAATATTAAGCGGAAATTCATCATTTATATAGTATACTTGCCCACTAAGCTAAAACGCAGTAAATCCTTATTTTTTGAAAAATGTTTTTTTGTGGTTTTGTATACCTACTAGAGGTCATATTTTACCTTTCTAATAAGCTTGTTTGCCATATATCCATCTAGGGCATGTAACATGTAACATATTTGCAGTTTTAAGGCTTAAACTATATAAAAAATACCTCAAATAATAATAAAATAACCTTTTTAATCTGTATTAATTCAATATGTAATGACTGAGCGAAATAAATAAGTAAATATTATTTAAATGATAGACATTGCTCCATTCACGTTTCCTTGATTTACTAAGTTTAATGTTTAATGGAGATACCGCTTTTTAGCTTAGTGGGGCAGTATAGACGATATTATTAAGAATGGGTCGTATTACCAGGAACTTATGAGTAGGGATGGTAAGGAAAATATGTTAGGGGAACACGTCTACGACCGATCTGGCAGGATATATTATTGGAGCTTCAACCAGGAACGAGCGTGCATGAGATGTTGTATGGAGGTGGGGTGGGAGTGGTATGTCGGGTCTGTCAGAGAATCCAATGCTGGTATTCCAGCCCAGTTAAGTCTCTGCGAATCCCTTGTTAGGATTTTGGATTAATTTGGGGGTGGCCAAAATTGTATGAAGGCTAAATAAAGAAACATTCAATGATTTGCTACTGTTTCAACATTTTATTCACAATCATGTACTAATTTATTATTTTATCTGTCATTTTTTTTAATAAGTGCAACATTATTGTGAAAATTAGCAATCTCTAATCAATCAATCTAAGGAATCACCGAAATCGAATCGCTAAATTGGAACCGTAACTATATATTGCAATTTAGTGATTCGATTAACTATATATATTTCATTTATTATCTTAAAAGTGTGTGAGAATGGTTTTATTTTTGTCTATAGGTCATTTTTATTTAAGTTTTATGTAAAAAGTGAGTACAAAAGTATTAAATAAAAGATTTTATTATTTGTATGCATCTACTTATATATATTTAACAATTCAAGTGTTTTTAAACTATCGTGTAAAGATTGTACAGCGTTTTATATTGAAAAACCGAAATTTCAATGTAAGAGTAAAGGAGCATTTGAGATATCTGAATAATCATGGTTTTTCTGAATTTGCAAATCATTTATTAGAAAATGATCACGGTTTTGATAAAAATTGAGGACTTTCTATTTTACACATAAATAATTTTTGTCAGAAAACCATAAATTATAGTAAACAAAATTATTAAAAATAAATTAAATTTAACGACTAGCCCATTTCTAATTTTTTCTTCAATAGGTAATTGTGTGTGATCAAGATCGAACACTGACAATGGAAAGGTTTTTCCGAAACATGTAGGTGTAATTAATTATAATAAAATCAATTTTTAAAAATGTCTATCTGCAAAGTTACACAATCAATTGAAACAATACAAAAATATTCTTTTAAATTTTGATTTTGAATGTTCTGATTGCTAAAACCACGCTTTTGAAAACAATGTAGGTACCTTACCTGCTTAGGTACCTTCTTAATTATTTAACATATAAACAATTTTCTAAAAAAAAGTGGCATTGAATTGGAAATCTTTCGTGCGGCGCTGGATGTGCCAATTTGCATTGTTCGTTTCGGCGTTGCGCTATTCATAACGAATTTAGTGAACATCTGTGAAAAAATCCAATTATTGTCTCCGCGTACGGCCGCGCGGGCACCGCCGCGCCGCGCGAATGTTAAAGGTGAAGGTTAGCGAACATTCCGCCGTTAGTCGCGCAGTCCCATCTCCCCGCGCGCGGCGGAGGCCCGCGCCGCGCGATGGGACTGCGCCGCGGGGCGGTTGGGAGTCGAGGAATTCGCTCGAGCGAAGTTTTAATTGAACGGAACATTCTAGATGGCCGCGGCACCGGGCTACAATTTATCGAATAATTATCGTAATGGATACTTCATTGCGTCATGGGCGCGGGGCAAAGTACCGAAGGATGAAAGCGCACCGAAACATACGTGAAGATTTTTATTTAGACTAGCAGTAAGCAATGCTTACTGCTAGGCCCTGCGGGCGGCTATTGTGGCCGCTGCGGGGCCAATTGTGTTTGCTGTGCAGCAAACACAATTGTTTACCTATGCCTACGTCAGCCGCTTCGCGGCCAATTGTATCTGGCAAATTTCCACTTTTAATTACGGGTAGTATAGATATAATTAAGACAAAGTATTTATTCAGTATTTCTAACCGATTAATAAGTCAGAGCGGAATAAACCACAGTTCGATAGGTAGGTACCTACTCTCTTCTCTTCTCGCAGTGTTGATTACTTTTATACAACATTATAAAAAACAAAAAATGTAATTAAAATTTCAACAAATAAAATATTTTCGACCGTAAAAAAAAATCGATTCTGCCAGGATTCGAAACTGGAATCCTCTGATCCGTAGTCAGACGCGTTATCCGCTGCGCCACACGACCCAACGGGCGCTATGGCAAAATTAATGTATACAAATAGAAATCATCATCCAAATGCAGAAACGTACGACATTGCTTGGGCTAATTAATATATTGATTGTAAGAGGGTTTCAGAGGCAAAACTACTATCCAAATATCCCGTTGACTTGCTTGAAAATGGCAAAAGTTTAGCAATTAAACATTTTAAAACATCCGTTTTGACAAGTTACAATAAAAGTTAAAATGAGTTACAAGTACTTTATGGATTTTGTGTTTAGAGACCTTTTTTATTGACCCATAAATCATAATGCTCCAAAAGCGTTACGCAGCGCACAGGTACTTATAATTTGTGTTTGAGACAAAATTTTCTAAAGATCGATGATATTCTTTCTTCATTGCTTCACACAAATTGTAGAAATATGATTATGTTGTTTCAAAAGTAATAATTTCACAAATGGGACGATTTCACAAGGGGTATTCTTTAAACTACCAAATCCGTCAATTTGACGGGTGTCCATAGAGATAGGTATAAAGCAACAAGATTTTCAAAAAAAAAGGAGTTTCCGAATATAAAAAAAAAAAACAGTTAATATATTTGCAATGATCCATTATAAAAACTCATTAAAAAAATCAGAAAAAATTTCTGCATGTTTAGTAAAATTTACAAAGCTAATCGGAAATCCGTCAATTTGACGGGTGCCGTAAACCCAGTGTTAAATGTGACAGTTGCTGCGGCTTGTAAGGCCATTATCAAACTGTGGATATATAACGTATAATTGACATACTCGTATTTATATGGTTAATGTGTGGATATTTTTACAATGGAATTGGTGAACGTTGCATTGTGTAAAGTGATCACTTAACCCAGCTCATACAGGTAGTAAGACCTGGGCCATCGTATAAAAATACTTCCGCACACGTTTCTCATATTCGTACCTTCGTCTCTGTGAGATTTCTATAATTTATCTTAATCATCCCTCTTGGGGAAAATTCAGTAGGTAACTGTGGTCTTAGTTCTTAGAACATAACTACTTAGAACATTACTTCTTAGAATATAATACATATAAAAATATTGTTGAAGTGATCTGTGTTTGGCAGCTTGCTACATGGGAATTAGTTTAGTACGACGATCGACTAGCAAACACTTTCTAAGACAGATATGTATGTATGTCTTGGAAAAACTTTGTCATTTCATCCCAAATTTGATCTTCTTAAGCTTCTGCCACCTTTTGTTTTCATGTCCAGCAATGACTTTGGTAATTGCTACTGAATCGATGTCTCCACGTGGCCGAACCATCGAAGTTTTCCTGTTTTATTAAACCCTGAACAAAGTAGAATATTTTGAGTTTGTTCAAATCTTTCAGAACAGTGCTGGATTTATGTCACAGAGACATTATTAATCAATTAATGTATATTATAGATATCTCAAAGCATATTGCTCCCGAAATTCCGTAAAATCAATTGTAGATTTTCTCATTAGCGACATCTGTGGGGATTTAGGGGAATGAAAATGGCTTTGTACAGACCGCATGGAAAAGGCGCTTACAACTCATATATGAAAGCTTCACGCAATTTGAACATATATACAACTTCCAAAAAATGAATAAGCATGGTATATTCTATCATGGGTGGAAATGGCGAATGTTACAATTGTGTAAAGTGATCACTTAAGCCAACCAATAAAAAGACAGGTCATAAGTCCTGTTACACCCAAATGACTTCTATACCTACTTTCCCATAATTAATACAGTTTCGTCTCAGTGAGATATCTATAATATACATTACCTGAACAAAGTTTTCATGTATCAAATATCGACTGCACATTCTTAGTATCCAAGTTTCATCACAAAATGGAAGCGCTGGTTTGGTAAGCATTTTGTTCGTTAAAATTTTAATTTTCCTTGACATTAGTGATTACAATTATTATTACTCTCGTAAATTGTACAGAAAGAGTAATACGTGTTCAAAATACGCATTACAAGTACAAGAATCCAAAAATTTTTAGAAGGATGATTTTGAAAATCAACTTACCAAGATTCTGAGACATCGGTCATTGTCATCGGTTTCTCCGTATTTTAATTTATAATTAAAATTTACGCAGTGTACAGTTAAACTAATCAATTTTAAACCCACATTACACGTTCAACTTCAAGCGAGGCAGAAGTCGTCTAGAGTCTAGGTTCCCAAATTCGGTAAAAAATCGGTTACAGTTTGTATAGACACCTTCAAAGTCTGCGACTAATGTTTGCTTCATTCATTATCATGTACTTTCTATCATGACTAAAGCAGGTGGATGCCTTTGCGTAGGTACGTATTATACAACCGGTCAAACAAAACGTGAACAACCTGTAAACAAATGACATCATATTTTTTGTGTATAGACGGGCGGTATCGCGCTCCGCGCGTGAATGTAAATTTGAATTGATTGAAAATTTCTTGAAACAATAATATTAATAAAATATATTGTTATCCTTATAGTAATTGCTATTACATTCCAATATATATATATATATATATATATATATATTGGGTCGTAAACACCACGTGTCTATTTGAAACATTTATATACAATTCAATCACAAAAATTAAGTTATTGTTATTATTAAAATTGCTATGGTTACAGCTGTCAAGGTGACGTTAAACATTTTAGTATTCATTCACCTAAAAGGCAAATTTTCGCATTTATTTATTTAATTACGTGCTGACTTTTCCATGGTCCGGTGATCAGTGATCACACATGCAGTCAGTGTGGATGGACCATACCTGTTATCTGAGAGCCGCTTTGTAGTACTGTGTCTGTGTCAGTACTGACATCAGCCCTGATGATAGACCCTGCAATGGGATCTGAAACGTCGGCCAGAGAGGTCAGGTACACACAAGTTGAACGGCCGTGAAAACCTGAGAATGCTTTGTTATTCACTGTCTACCGACTCAATTTTGTTTTGTTATCTTTTGTTCTCGGATGGTTCAATGTTTATACACTTATTGGAGTTCAGTAGTTCATCTTGTTAGGTTAGGTTAGTGTAAATACCCTTTGCCAGAGGTAGTAGTGTGTTCGCTACCAGACATCAGAATCCGCTACGCAGCTAAAAGTCTCAGTCACTAGTGAAGGAACAGAGCCGAACACATTCGGAGATCACAGAAGGTAAAGAAGTGGCCTATTGTGTCTAGCGTTGGATGCACACAGTCTCATTTTATCACTATATTTTTAAATATTATTACACGTAGGCAAGAATCTTTTCGTAAATACGTTCGTATTGGACTAGAATATATGTAAAATCATTGTAAAGATATTTGTGTTTGTAAAGAAAAAAAAAACCTTTTCATTTTGCTGAAAAGGTGTGTGTGTATAATTTTTCGACGTTAAAGTTGTGGAGGTTTTAATTACTAATGATTGTATAATTTATTTGTGGATTATAGTAAACGAAGAACCGCCTTCCATCCATTTATAGCCTATTTTCGGTTTAAATTGGAAATATAAGATGTTGCACCACGTGTCACGATAGATATTTTCTAATTTACCAATTCAATAGACCTCCTTCCATTTAAGAAAGACAGTCGAATTAGTATGTCGATGCCGTGCGTACGAGGTACATTGTTTCGGTGTGTTGGTGTTCATACCTGTAAACACCAACACCGCGAAACAACGTGCTTCGTACGCACAGCTTACACATACTAATTCGATTGTCTTTCTTAAATGAAAAGATGTATTCCTACATACAGAGCCTTCTAAATCAATACCGTAGGTTCTGAATAAACCAGTATATCGGCACTTTTGTCATATCACCCCTACACATAACATATTCATTGTTTTTTTATAGTTTTGTGAAAAGATTAAACCAAATACATTTTATTGATTCGTTTATTGTCTCATATTTCATTTCACCTCTCACTCTTTATGATATCATGCATAGTTGTAGGTATATGATTTTCTATTATTTCACATATGATATCTAATGCAATCGTAAAAACTAATATAACTTCAAAATTAACGCACGCGTACAATAAGTATTCCAACCATTAAATTTATATTTTGTTGAAATTTTGTTAGTCAGATAATAGAATTCACAAAAATTGAGAAAACTTATGTATTTTTCTTGAGTTTTCATTTAAATTTCATTTTGGTTAATAATGAAATATAGTGTATTATTCGATTACGAGATGTTTATAGATGTGGTGTTTCGTACTCTTCTCATGGTCGATAGCCAGTATAAGCCTGTGTTAAATATTATAATTTCTAATCCATAACAGCTGTTATACACCTTCTCACAGATGTCTCGTTCATCTCTTCGCTCAGGTGTGTGGTGCATATAAGATGATGTTTATGACCTTTTGGCATGAGCCGGGTCTGCTACCATAAATAATTATCATAAGCACTCCAGCTTCTTTGGTCCTGCGGCGTGATGTATGGACGGATCTCAATCAAGCGGAACCAGTATATTCACTTTTGAACGCATCGTATCCATCGAATTTTTTATAATATTGCTCTTACAAAGTTACGCATTTTCGCACAAAATTTTGATTAATTCCTTCTCAAAACTAACAACACTATAACACAATTAACAAAGACCAGTGGTATCAAACCTTTTTGGCACCATCATTCAAATTAAAAAACATTACATAATGCATGCTGAAGAACATATATGTCAATTAGTGTATATTATAGATATCTCACAGAGACGAAACTGTATTAATTATGGGAAAGTAGGTATAGAAGTCATTTGGGTGTACACAGGACTTATGACCTGTCTTATGGTTGGCTTAAGTGATCACTTTACACAATTGTAACATTCGCCATTTCCACCCATGATAGAATATACCATGCTTATTCATTTTTTGGAAGTTGTATATATGTTCAAATTGCGTAGAAAGCTTTCATATATGAGTTGTAAGCGCCTTTTCCATGCGGCCTGTACAAAGCCATTTTCATTCCCCTAAATCCCCACAGATGTCGCTAATGAGAAAATCTACAATTGATTGCGGAATTTTGGAAGCAATATACTTTTTTTTGTGTAATGAAATTCATCCGAATTACTTGCATTACACTAGGATACGCCAGGAAATATTATTTCCAATTTTTGTTAAATTCCTTTTTACCAGTATTTACAATTCAGAATATTTTGAGTTTGTTCAAATCTTTCAGAACAGTGCTGGATTCCAGCACTGTTCTGAAAGATTTGAACAAACTCAAAATATTCTGTAACATATATGTACCTACCTACCACTTATTTCACCTGAAAAAATAACCAGGATAGATTATTTGAAAGAAAGCTTTTTCGAAATGTAACGGAGCTAGTTTGTAACACTTTAATTTACAGTTAGATTCCTAACTTAATTATTATTGAGTTAAAATGTTCAAGCAACAATGCCCTAATATGAAGAGTTATAAGGTAAGCGATTTCCAAGCATGAATTTTCTTTCAATATTTCTGACTTATCTTCTGTTAAAAGTTGGAATATCTAAAAATGTTCGTTATTCATTATAAGTCAAATAAGATGAACCTTCCCGAAATTTGAAATATATTTTTGCAATGTTTTTATCATTTATTGTGTTGTATGTCCTAGTGAAAACCGTTCGCAACATCCAACAGTTTCGATATTTTTTTTAACACAGTAAAATATTTATTGTATTCTGCAAATAAATATTGTTCACCCATACATATAGGTCATTAAAAGGTATAAATTTGCAGCCGCATATTTTTTTATAATTATGTTTATTAAATTTATGGATTGTTTTCAAAGAACATTCTACAAGAATTTAGAAACTATTCCGGAAACTTCGATTATGTTCTTATTTTTTTAGACTATTGGACAGTGTGATGAAATAATATAAATAAAATTAACAAATTACGAAAAATTACGGGAAAAAACCGAAAATAAATTAAAACAAAAATAAATGAGAGCATCGGGACCTGTAGGCCTACTATTCTCTTCAACATCATTATTTTATTATATTATGTTCCAGATTTCATGCGCATACAGTTATGCGTTTCTTGCAATCTGTCCTAATACGTATACTTTTTATTCTTCGTATTTTTATTTTATAACACGGCCTAAAATATTCACCACCACATCCGTAATATACATGTGCGTTCATGGCTTTAGTCAATACTTTTCTGAGTTCTGAATTCTGAGAACTGCGGTGGGCTGTGTGCAGTAAATACCCAGCGAATATTTTCAAGTGTGAGATATTTAATTGTTCACATTAGAGGTGACGAAGGTGCTTCGTGAGACTTTTCAAGAGACGCGTAGGAAGCGAGAGAGTCATCGGTAAACATTGTTTAATATACAGATCAATGACATAATACCTACACATTCACTCAAGACTGAACATATTTTTTGCAAGGTTTTTTTCAAACATTTGATCGAAAGTGAATATATATAAACTTGGCATAGGAAGTGCAAAAAACAGGCAGCCGCTATTTGAAAAATGCATCATCAGATCAGAAATGTGAATATCTACCATATTTCTACATTTAAAATGAAATTCATTCAGTGTCAATCAAATTAGTATAAACCACTACCAGATTTTAGGTCTACCTGTTTCGAGACGTACCCGTCTTTTCGTCAGGACCAACACTACACTACTATGTTCACAACACTATACACCACATCCATAGTACTGTTAAACTTTCACCAATATTTATCACGTGTTAATCTTGTCAAAGACTAATAAACAGTACTATGGTTGTGATGTACAGTGTTGTGAATATAGTAGTGTAGTGTTGTCCTGACGAAGAAACGGGTACGTTTCGAAACCGGTAGACCTAAACCGATTTCGAGACGGTAGTGATTTATACTAATTTAGCTAACACTCTGTTATAATGTCTAACCACAAAGTTAATGCTTAAAATATTAAAAATATTAAATTCATTTCCCTCAATGTCTTCTATATTTTACTTCAGGTATATTTGTGGTGGGTATCTATCAGGGGCGTGCGGTGAGAACATTGAAACATGACTTTTTCCTAGCAAAAGTTTTGAAAAAATATTAAATAAATGATATATCTCGTAATATTTCTAACACAATAATTAACATATTCAATTCAGATTTTCATATTTTATAATGTTCTGCCAGATACATACCTATTTCATTTCAATTTTTGTTTCCAAATATATCTTTACGTAAAAGTCATGCTTCAGTGTTCTCACTGCACCTCCTCTTGTCTTCTTCCCTTCCCTTCCCACAATGTAACTAATAATAAAAATTAATAATATTAAAATGAAATAGTCGTTAAAGTATTTGATTTAAAAAAAAATCTATAATATGTATCGGATACAATCAGGCTGATCGTGATATTTGAAAGCATTGTGTGGTTAATGGAATAATGTATGCTCTTGTTAATTTGAATTATATTAAAAGTTAATGTTGTGTTGTAGTTATATACTATTGATATTTCAATAAATATGCAGAAAAACATGTAGGTAGCAGAGTATTGATTTAGTCATGCAAACTATATATTCCAATTAATTTATGATACAATGTCATTTTGAATATTTTAAAACTATTATATTTCGTAATCACCGGGTATAATAAAACAATAAACATTACAGTGTATGCTTTAACAATTTCACGCGTCAATTGTTCATAGTAATTATTCATATTAGTATTAATATATCATTAAAGGGACATTTGTATTCAAAGTCCATAAATTTTAATTAACAAACACAATGATAAATATTAAGAATACAATGCGCAAAAATAATCTAGCGCCGCCCAACGGCCGACTGTACCTCAAACGCTATTCTATCCGCGTTCGAAATTCAAACGACACATTCGAATCCTTTTTACAATTCAAATTCGTCTCTTTAGCTTGGCGCGCGTGCGCGTGTCGCTGACGCCTGCGAACACGGGTCGAATTACTCGCGCAGTTTGGCCGCGGAAGGAAAAAGGTTTAATTTTATTGTATGAAAATATCTAATCGTCGAGTGAGCGTGCTTTATTTTTTCTAAGAAGTGGTTTTGTTTTGTTTCCCTTTGGCGGCGGGTGATTTTTATTGTTGGTACTATGGGCGAGTCGCCATTAGCATTAGTTAGCGTGGGCGTTCCCGCGAGGCTGGGGTACCTACCTACCATACATAAATACTAGAGATAATGTCCCGCCATTCGAGTAATCAGCAAACGTCGCCAGGTGATGCAAGTATCGCGGGACGATATTAAAAAAATATATATATTGACGAATAAAGATCTTAATTGTTTATTCTAAGTTTTTTTTTAAGTAAAAGTATTACAAATGTTCCATCTATTTTTCTAATGTTCGCGCGAAACAAATATTTATTTTTAGCATACAAATAAGTACGTAGGTATGTACGTAACCATTTTTATAAATTGAAATTTCATATTAGAATGTCATAAGACGTGAATAAATAATAGATCAACAATAAATAATACGGTTAATGTACCTACAGGTGTCTCGTTGCTAATGGAAAAAACTTGGCTTGAAAAGTCTTCTGTCAATTTTGAATACAAAATATTGTTCACACTTCGGGTGAAATGTCGACAGTTACGGAGATAAGCGATATCAAAATGTGCATTTTTTTCAATATTTCTGACTTATTTTCTGTAAAACGTTGGACTATCACTACAGCATCTTAAATGAAATATTTAAAATTCATTCGCTTAAATGTTAAGTCAATTAAAATTAAAAAAATCATAACAAAAATATATTTTTCAAATTAATGCAAGGTTTTTATCATTTTATTTGACTTGGCTTTGACTTCCATATAAATTTATTTCATGATACTTAAATGTTTTACAAGATAATTTCGAGAGATTGACGTTGAAATTGAAAAAACAGAAGAAAAAATCCATATTTTGATGTTGCTTACATTTTACATTCAAAATTAAAGAAGAAGACTCCTCCGAAGTTTTTGATATATTTACGAGACACCCTGTATTTCTCCTGTATTTCTATAATGAAATGAAATCTTCAATGTGTAGATGTGTAGTGTGATTATCTACTCATATACATATACACATATAAAATTGAATTTTTGATGTTTAACTGAGTAAATTTGGTAGTAGATACCTACTAAGTTTTATTTTCTGGACTCGTTTATGACCTTCGCGTACCTTCCATATTTCTATGGTTTATAACTTATTCTCATTTGATATTTATTACTTATAATTTATAGTGTTATTATAAAATATAAAAGAACGGATCGTGTGGATGCCCTGGAGGATATCTGTGTTTATTAATTTTCCCACCAGCACGGAAGATCGCCAGAGAAGGAGAAAATTGAACACGCAGTGTGGTCAGTTGCAACTCTTACATAATGTTCAGACGGCTAAAATTTATTGCAAAACTGATTTAAATGAATAAAATTATTACAAATCAAAGTTGATTAGTATGTCATGGAAAGATGTTTAAAAAACATGCTAATGGGATTTGAACACATATATTTTGGAATAGGCAATAAAAATGTTTTGGGTTCAACTCCGAATGTAGTAGAAAGAATATTTTCAGTTCTACAAATCATAAATAATGTTCGGAGAATTATTGATATTGACAAGCGAAGGCATAGGAAGAAAAAATGAACTGATTGAATAATATTGCAAAACTCAGCAACATTTTTTTATGTGACCACCAAGTCTGCCAATATTTCAACTAATTATATTATGATAGATTAACTTAGGCTGGGTTAGGTTATGTTATGTGAGAATAGGAACTCATTATTTTTTAACAAATAAATAATATAATTTATGTTAAAGCAAGGATTTTTTATGTACCTACATTTAATGTTATGTAAGATGTATTTGGGAGCATTTGGATTCCATCGTCTTATTTAAAATGTGTTAAATTATAACATTACATTTTTAATTATTTTCATTATCTTATTCAGGTGTTATACGTTTATCAAATAGTTTTTCAATTCAGATCAATTATAAAATAAGCTAACAGGTTGGATAGAGATAACATATACTTTGTAGGTAAAATATTATATGAGCACAAAGTCAACTAGAGGTTCTTTTTCTTCTGCTTCGACAACAGTTACGGCTTTGTTTGCTTGTTCTCTTACTTTTTCGTAGAGGTCGTTACTGCTGGATATCTCGACACTCAAGTACTTAAGTAAGCCCATTTCTTGCTTTTTTATTTTATCGTCAATTGCAAGCTTGCATCGTACTGGCTGTTTCGATGTCACCATGCTCTTAGTCTTGTCTACGGAGATTTTCAGAATTTCATTTGTGCAGAAGTTTTTGAAGATCGTCTGGCTGTTAATACCACATCATCAGCATAACATATATCTATCTTTTTGTCTCCCATGTTGCAGCCGAGATTCATTGATTTGACATCTTCTTTTAGCTTATCCACGATGATATTGAATAGGAAGGTGCCCTGTCTGATGCCTAATGCGGCTGGGATTTCTTTTGATAGATCACTGTTTACCTTTAAGTGTATTTTATTGTTAGTATTCGATTAGAGGTTGAGGGAAATAAACATACAAAAATCTCTGTCAAAAAAAATTGAAGGATATGAGGTGATTGCTGGATTGACGTAAAATAGGTGTTAGGTTGTTGTCACATCACTAACACATTGGGTTGGGCACAACCCTACAGAAGCCATAGAGAAATTGAGAAGAGTTAGAGTTTATCAACCATTGTCAACTGTCAATCGATCGATTGAGGATCTAATAAAGTCTATATCAAGAGTCTGTATAAAATATAAACTGTTATTATTCAATAAAGACAACCCAGACGTTACATGGTGTCAGAAGTGAGAAATCATTAAATATTTACATGGAGACAAGATGCCGAAAAATAACATTTATGAGTCTGAGATGTCCGGGTCGTCCATGTGGCATATAGTGTGAACGCATTGCCAAACATGCAAATTTCTACGGGAAACCTAAACAATAATACAGCAGAATAGAAGAAATGGTGGCAACAATATTCAAATTCAAATTCAAATGTTTATTCAATGTTCAATGTTACAAATGTTTACAGTGTTTACAAAATTTAATGAAGCTTTTTTCATTGTTGTTGAGTGTCTTGGCAGCAAGTAAACACTAAATTGATTTGACGCCCTGCCTGCTACACTAGTAATTTACTGTATTATAGCAGACAGTGCTCTTCCAGTAGTATAATGTTCAAGAATATTTATTATTTATATGAATTATATATGTTGGCTTTAGGGTTGGATGATGGATGATCAAATGAGAAAATAAAAATTGCCATCTTGCTTCGTTCCATGGAAAGCAAAGCCATTGAAGTATTCAACTCATTTAATGTCGAGATGGAAGGAATCACATTGGAGCAGGTAAAAAAGAAATTCGATGTATGTTTCGAGCCACTAAAGAACTTAACAATGTTGCGATATACTTTCTTCACAAGAAAACAAGACGGTGCAGAAAGTGTCAATGAATTTGTGACAGATTTAGAAAATTTAAGCCAATAATGTGAATTTGGTGAGTTGAGAAAATCCTTGGTCAGGGATATTTATAGTTATATCGGCGTAATCAATATATATATACATAAAGAATTTGTTTCCCTACCTACCAAGTTTTCTCCACAACCATCCACCGGTGGTTATGGTGGTGGATAGCTCTTGGTGTCACATTGAAAATATGTGAGTTTTGTGGGGGTGGCTGTGCGTGGGTGGGAGTGGGTGACGAAAATGTCCTTTCTAGCACATTGTTTTGTTATGGGAAGGCCGCAAATGCTTCAGATTGTTACAAAATAGGCGCGCCGACTGTGTCGGTGAGTGTAGAAGATTCCGGAAAAATCTGCTCTAGAAAGTTCTGGAACGAGAAGGTTCTAGAAAATTCACGAAAGTTCTATAAGGTTCTAAACTGAGTGGCGGAATGTGTCGGTGTATCTAGAAGGTTTCTGTATATTCGAAAAATTTCTTGAAAGTTCTGGAAGGAGAATGTTCTAGAAGGTTCGCGAATGTTCTATGACGATCCAAACAGTGAACTAAAAATCTAGTACAGTTAAGCGACAGTTCGGTGGGCCTTTGACGGGTAATTTTGATTTTCAACGCGTCGTGTAAAAGTGTACCAGCAGACAACTTGAGCGTGGGTCGAGCCGGTGCCGTGGCTCGGCAGAGCTGACATTCCGCCCACCGAAGACGTGCCTCGGATTACTCAATGTACCGTCATATCAATTTCAAAATAATAACTTAATTACATCGTAAAATGAATTTTCATATATAAAAATTAAGTATGTTCCAACGAATATATCCGTGAGTTTCACAAATACGCATTATTTAATTGGTTTTCATACACCGGTCACCATAACGTTGAATAAAAAAATTGGGTGTTCCTATTCAGGGTGTACCAATACAGAATCTATTCAGCGAAATGATATTTGTACTATTTATAGAATCGGCTTCAACTTTGTAGAGTTTCATAATAATCTTCGATTATGATAATTTGTAAATTAAAACCTTTATGACCCCTACACGAGTTTATTAGAATAATTCGAGTTTTGAGAGTGCCAGTAATTCTTATAGACAAGCGAAGATTTAAATAGATAATCAAGTGTATATCGTCACCTGTCGATGATAGTCGATTACTAATACTCTCGATACTCGAGTTGAGCTAATAAACTCAAGTAGAGTTAAAACAGTGTTTAATTTACAGATTATCCTTAACGAAGAAACAATATTTGCTTGTCATCAGAATACGAGGAACTCGGAACTTTTGCTTACCAGGCAACCGCAATACCGATTTCACTATGTAAATCATTTCAGATTACAAATAACTAGAAATTCATATAAATTTGTGCTGTCCTAAAAACGATACATTAATTATTCCACATTAAAATAGCTATCAATTTTATATAACGCAATGAATCCTAAATACCTTTGAGTAATTCAGGTGACGTCAGGATGGAAAAATTCAATTTATTTGATTTGAAAACCCACCATATTAATTTTTTTCCATATAAAGAGACAATACTACTTAATTACTACCTTCAACTGTTAATATGTACACGTAATGATGTGTAATATATATTTTTATACACATTACTGCTCTGTACTTTATATTATTAATTTATATTTTTAATTTTTATACTCATATTTTAATGCTTATATTTGATATTTTCACTGCTTATACCTTTTATTGCTTATACATGTACTTTATATTTATATATTTTATATTTTACTGCTTATAACTGATATTGTTTAATGTATATACTTTTTGAATTTTATGTAATATTTTTTATGTAAAAACCTGTAATGGGCATTAAATAAATAAATCTATTTTATTTTTAATGTGCTGTAATTGCAACTTCACGATATAAATGTGTAAAATGGAATTTGTAGTATTTGGCAACTCCGAATCGTGAAATAGTGCTTGATAAATCACAGTGAAATAACTTATTCAAATTAATTCGATGTTTGCTTTCTATCACAAAATTAGATCGCTCATACCTACGCACTTATTAAATATACTTTAGTGCCACGCGAACTTATTGGTGTGAGGAGAGGCCGTGGGTGGGCGGAATGTGGCATCACACCTTGTGAAAATTCGTAGAAAAAAATTAATTCCGTTTGCGGTTGCATTTGATGAATTAGATGAGAGTGCCGATACACATGTTAATATAATGAATGGAATTTTTCAATCGTTGATGTCAGATGCATATACCTGTTATGTCACCAATATGTATCATATCTGCTTTCATAATAAATAATAATGCATGAATTCTAAAGATATAGAACCTAAACTAAGCTATTCAGGAATATGTAAACTCAGGTGCAACGATTGCCCTGCATTTTACATAGGAAAAACAGCTAGGAATATAAATACATTGAACACAAAAGATGCCCAAATTGTGTAGACTATTCAGAATTAGCAATTTATTTAATAGAAAAAAAAATACGTATTTGAACAATTTTCGGGTATATATGTACTTCATAGAAATAACATAGGCATACGTCTCAATAATATAGAAGTCTTAGAAATAAAAAAAAATCTTAAAAACAAATAAAAAATAATTGCTTAATAAACTAGATTTATCGCGTAGTCCAATTCTAGATATATTCCCCTTCCCATTAACGATACCCACCCATTATCTCTCTCACCCAACCCCCACCAAAGTTGACGTTCTGTCTCTTTCTTCCCTTAATGCTTTCTTGATTGTTTGTGATTCTGTTTTTGTTTAGTTAATACTGAACCCTGATGAAGGCTCAGCTGTGAGTCGAAACTATTTGGTTTAAATTCAATTCAGTGGTGTTAAATAAAGACTTATTTTATTTAAAGATATTATGTCTCACCACAATGTGTTTGCTTCGTGTGAAAATTTGATAATGCATGTATTTCTTGACTTCCTTTTCTATCAATCGCACCAGGATACATAAAATGTGGATATTTCATATTCAAACGAAAAGTCATCACTGGCAAGCATCAAAATCATCATCAATCAATCATCAAAAGCGTGATTTATTCATTTGAATTTGTGCATTATAACTTACATATCAATACGTCGCTTCCTCGTAGAGGTTCGTCCTTCATATAATTTAACTTGCATATCGAATTTCAAACCTTCTAACAGAGACCTCCAATATCCGGTCCACCTAATAGCGCTGGGTCTTTCGCGGACTTATCTGTTCTTATTGCCTTTCTTTCTTGACCGTAATATAAGTATGTTAACTACCATATGTGCAAATGATGTCACGTAATACATTTCGGCGTCATTAATTTTTCAGGCCTTTTCCGAAACATTTTCATTTACTTTTTTTAGATAGAGAGGAATACTTTATTTGCCACTTCCATATAAAATAAAACTAACCTGGCTGTCTCCGGGAAAGAGGCACGAACCAACAACCAACAAATCATTAGGCGAGTGTTTACCAATTGTATTCTTTAGCACTAGATCAACAAGCACATTTACTTTATAAATGTCATGTTCGATTCCTACCCACTGTACAAAAATAAGCTGAGTTTTGTCAAAATATGATTCATGTGCATGAGTAGTCGTAATCGGTTTGATCGTAGAACAAATCTTTATTCTCTAAATTTTCCTGTTCGGAACATTAAAAAATAAATAAAACAAAATATGAAATAACCTCCAGTCACACTGCCGAATTCCTTAGAAAGATAAATTTAGTCAAGAGACTTCGCTTGTTTGTATGCCTTTTTTTATTAAGAAAAAAACAACGATGATAATTCAGGATAAAACATAACATTATATTGTTTTGTTTTGGGTTTGATACAAAAATTTATATATGGAGAGGTTCTTTATAATCATCTAGAGATATATTTGAAATTATTAATTTTAAAACCTATTCGAAAATCTATAGAAATCATTCCGAGGTCACTAAATGTCTACACCGAGATAAAATCGAAAATAAATGTTAATGGCTCCCGATGCCTTTATTTAAATTCCAAGAACGATTTGGAGCGTCATGCATTTAGGAATTCAACGTCTTTAATGCCAATGAATTTGAGTCATAAGCATGATACCTGATAATGAAGCACTTGAGTTAGTATTTTATTTTCATATTGCTGAATTATTGTATTGTATATACCTATACATCCTCATTAATAACTGCAATAGTAGAAATATGTTGATTTAATAAAATAGATGTGAACTGAATAATGATGTAAAGAAGAAAATCTGTCTACGATTATCTAGGCTGATACAATCCTAGTACCTTATGCTTTTTTGTAGTGAAATAATTGCTTTTGTTTAATAATGATATGAGTTTATTAGGCTAAGAATTTATCGACAAAATTAACGAAAGTTTTAATATATTAAAGATATATCTTCATATTAATATATTTTAGATATACATATTATATTCAATATATTTTAGATATATTAAAAGTAATGTTTTCAAGTTTTCAATGATTTTATTACCGAAAAATCTAATAATCTGTATTCTAATATAACACCGTACCCCTCATCTTGATGTTTATATGTGGGAGATAACATTTGAAAAGTAAAAATATATATATTTTAATTGAATTATTTTTACTCATTGTAAATACAATGTGATTTATAAAGAAAATGTTTAAAAAAACTTTAAAATTGTTTGTGATCGCCTATACAAAAAATTAATTTTTAAAACAATTGAAAAGTTATATCCATTAACCAACAAAACATTATTGATTTGAATATTATATTATCAACATTATAATGGGAAAAAGTCACAGTAACGTTGTTAAAAAAAATCTACAGTAATTAGTCATAGGTGGGTACATAATATAAATATCCAAATGTGTCAAGTAGGTAGGTGAGTATATTTACGTCCATGACGAAGCTCTAAGCAGGAAACCGTCAAGAGTGGTCAGCCTACAATGTGAAAAATATTCCAGCCTCAGTCGATAAATAAGACACGAGAGTTTCTGCTTGACCGGGCGGACCCTGTTGGGTTGTTTTATTGAGCCACATAATCTCGGAACAACTTCGCCCCTGTTATCAGCGCATGCGTAGTGTTGTCTGCTGTTTCTCACTTTAGCTGTCATTAAATTACAACAACACTATCGGAACACTCGCCCGCTCGGGGTCAGTGCCTAGTTATGCGCCCATCTACCCCGCCCATCTCTTCAAAACTCTTAATTTTCACTTCTTCTTCAATTTCAACTTCTCTTAATTTCCAAATTAGAGAAGTGAAAATATGTTACACTCATAATACGCACAGTCAGCAGTCGCTCTTTCGGAACTAGTTTAATATTTGGGTATCATCAACTATCCTAATTTAGAATTTCTGTCGGTCCATAACATGCTGGAATTACAACTTTAGACAATAATTAGAGTGTGACACACAATCAGCACGCGCCCCAGGTAACATGCAAGGATCGTTATTAAATATTATTGTCCCGTAATTTTTCACGGGATCGCGGCTAGTGATATATATAAAATTGAACGAATTGAATTGTGACGTAGGTAGGCACCCAGATTGGAATCAATTTAACATTTGATTTTACTGAAGATGGTTCATTTTAAAATATTACCGTACTATATTCAATCGGGGCTATTCCGAAGATAGCAATATAGTGTAACCATCATGTATTGACCGCTATCGTATAAAATCATCGCTTTGTCAATTTTGACGTTTGACAGACATCTTGATATTTCTCATAGAAACTTTACACGTATTTTATGTCTGACTAATTACAACGTCGTTGTTATAATGAGAATACGGCAGTCAGTGTATTTTTGACTGTTACTCTATTACTAATTTGTTAAAGGTTTCTTATTATTAATTATTACTGTTTGCTTGTGTACTAATCATCGTTTATATATATATTGTTCATTTCTATGGTTGATTTATTTTATACTGTTTATTTTATATTGTTTTACATTGTTACATTTACTTTGTTACATTTCATATCGTTCATTTATCTTAAATATGTTTTATTTATATTATTCTTTTTTTTATTATTTAATGTAATGTTTTATGTTAGGTATTACAATATTATTATATAATTATAATTTTCTTGTACTGCAAAGGCCCATTAGGGCGTTGATTAATAAATAAAATAAAAATAAAATAAATAACACTTTTGATTTGGTTTGTTAGGTCTAGTGGTAAGACACTATGTAAGTAATCGGGAGTTATATAATACCTATTTTTCATAGCACTCGCGCTTAGGTTAGTTAAAAAATAGTTGCAATATTTGTATGACACATATCAATTTTTAAATTAATTGAAATAAATTCCTGTTGTCTGAAAGATGTCAGCGTTCGTATTTTAATTTATTCGTTATTATTGTTTTATTTGAATAACGTATGGTAAAATTTAAAGAATCGGAATTTTTTAAATCATATTATACTAAAATCAATTATATAGTTACTAGCAGAAAATCTCGGCCCATAACTGGTGAAACACTCAATAGTGGAGACTAAGCCATTCCAATCAATGAGTTATCGCTTCCAGAACATTCTAGTCAATAGTCTCAACCAAATTACTAATCCGCTTTCGGGCGGATTAAATAAACCACGCGCTCAAGGTGTTATATCGCCGCTTGAATCAAATATACAAAGCGATAGGTAACCGTTTATTTTTTCATGAAGTGCCTTGCTATTTTTACACGAGTACAAATGAAGCAGTATGGTTTGGATACATTTACCGTGATTGGTTTAAAAAATGAAACTTGTTCAACTGTTAGTTCTGGAAATAATTGAATGCGTTTAAGCGGGAAACCCCAGCAATAAAACATTCTGTGTCTAAACTCATATCTATTACACTGACAATGGTATTTAATTATGTTAGTTTCTTAAACACATTAAATAGCCTTAAAATGTATTAAAAGCCCTGCTTCAGTTAAAGTACAAGCAATAGTGCACCGATACCGTTATAAGGAATGCCTTCATGCAAACCGCATTTAACCTTTCAGAAAGATACGAAAATTATTATGTTATCGACGCAGAGCGTTTCTATCTACCTAACTGACTACCTGAAAGATCTCAAAAGTTACGACATCTGTCGACTAGAGATTCAAATCTCTAGAAGATATTTTTAAACAATTTCACATGCACTGTACATCGTCTTCATATAGTGTCACGTTAGCTTTTATATTTATTAAGATGTAATATTACGTAATTGCCGATTAAGCTATAAGAATATTCATGAGTTACCAAAATAAAGCGTTATATGTTACAGATACATGTATATAGCATGTTTACCCTGTTAACAGCATGTTTTCTTATTTAAAAAAATATCCATAATTTTTTTTAAATAAAATTCAAATAAATATTTCCCTGGCGAGAACTGAACCGCGTTCTCCGTAGTGATGGTATTTTAACCGGTGACGCACTAACCGTTATTTGCGATTTGTCATCATCATCATCATTCTTGGCACTATAACCCTTGGTGGATCTTGGCCTCCTCAATAATTTTCCTCCACTCGTCTCGGTCTAGTGCCAGCTCTCTCCAGTTTCGAAGGTCTAAGGCAGAGATATCTTTAAGGACGTTGTCACTCCATCTTAGTTTTGGTCTTCCTTTTTTTGATTTTTGATTTGCGATTTGTATCTGATTTTATTGATGATTGGTAATTGATTTTTCACAAGTCGAAGGGCAACTATCGGCCCTAGAAAACAGTTATCAATCACTGATAAAATCCGGTATAAATCTCAAATAACTGTACCGTGTATAACCGGTTAAAATAACGGTTTGACCATCACTAGTTCTCCGGCATTACAAGCGTAGACAAAAATCACTGCACTGCTCATGAATATGGAATGAGAGGTGAAAATATATGTCAGAAATAATTAAGCTTGTTATAAATTTTCCTAAGTATAACTATTTTCAAAAAGTAAACTGACATTAGCATGAAAATTTGAAGCTTTCCTATGTTTCAATATTAGTAGCAATACATGATTAATGTACACATAGTAAAATTTATCGAACAAAATATAAGCACTAGTTAAGCACAAAATACTAGCACTAAAGCGTTATTTTAAACGCTTACAAATGGTACCTATAGTTATTTGAGCTGCTTCTGGTTATATCGATAATTGGTAACTGAGATAAAACGGTTGTGTAGTATCGATGGTTGCCCGCTGAATTTTTAAAAATTAGTTACTAATCATCAAAAGAATTAGATACAAATCTGAAATACTGATTAGTGCGTCACCGGTAAAAATACCATCACTAATTAGCGCTGAGTACTTAAATGACAATGTGATCCCAATTCTAATGTGGAAATTGCAAATAAGGCCCGATTAGGAAGAGAGATATAGCGGAATTTTATATATCTATTTTTTTTTAAATAAGGAAAATGTATTTTTAAATTTTCATAAATTAGCATTACAGTTTGACGAAAGAAAAATTGGTGAAATCTTTTAATAGGAGGCTTTTAAATTGCGTTTAATATTAAAGATATTATACGAGTTACGGCATCGTAACTCGGCGCCATTACGATCCGAGGTAATGTAAATCTGCATCAACAACGTGTTATTTTCGCTTTCGAAATTTCCAATGGCCGGTGGTGGTGTCATAATAATAAAATCACAATAATAATACTGCCCACGTCGCGCGCACTTTCTATACGGAGGCTGGGAAATTGGATGACTAACCTGTTGGTGGATCGCTAGTGACACTTACCTTACATGCTGCGATGATTCAATGGAAACAGAAACACGTCACGAAAACATTAAAAATGGTCAATTAATAAAAGCACATAATCAATATATCAATATATAATAACCAAATTAATTAATCAATTAGGAAGACATACAGAAAAATCTAATTCACGAAAAAATATTAGGTTACTACTGGGATTCGAACCCAGGTCACCTCCTTTCCGGGGCCGGTGCTCTGACCACTAAGCTATAGCAACCCTCTATGTTTCCGTGAATATATCGACCTTATATGTAGTTCTTATTTTTATTAATTGATTAATTTTTATTTTTATTTTTGTCCATAGAGCAATCCACTTTTTTGATACGGTAGTTGAAATTACTTTGCAATGCTACCGCTAGATGGACGCCATGATTAATTGAATAATTCATTTTTATTTGGACATACATTTATACAACAGATATTATATATTCAAGAACACATTCATATTTGTGAAGTTGTAATTTTTCAGAACAAAGTTCTGTGAAATATTTAATAACCAAATTAATTAATCAATTAGGAAGACATACAGAAAAATCTAATTCACGAAAAAATATAAGGTTACTACTGGGATTCGAACCCAGGTCACCTCCTTTCCGGGGCCGGTGCTCTGACCACTAAGCTATAGCAACCCTCTATGTTTTCCCTACCCTCCAAGTTTTCTCCATACCAGCCACAACCACCCACCGGTGGTTATAGTGGTACATAGTCCTTGGTGTCACATCGAAAATATACGAGTTTGGTGGGGGTGGCTGTGCGTGGGTGACGAAAATGTGCTTTCTAGCACATTGTTTTATTATGGGAAGGCTGCAAATGCTTCAGATTGTTTCAAAATAGGCGCGCTGACTGTGTCGGTGAGTCCAAAAAATTCCGGAAAAACCTGCTCTAGAAAGTTCTGGAAGGAGAAGTTTCTAGAAAATTTCCGAAAGTTCTATAAGGTTCTAAACTGAGTGGCGAAATGTGTCGGTGTGTAAGAAGGTTCCTGTACATTAGAATTTCTTGAAAGTTCTGGAAGGAGAATGTCCTAGAAGGTTCGCGAGAGTTCTATGATGATCCAAACAGTGTTCTAAAAATCTACGCATGCGAAGCCGCACGTTCCCGCTAGTAATCATTTGCGACCCTTGCGTGTAAGTTAGGCCGCGCGCTGATTGACGTGTCACTCTCGAGCCCCGGGCCTCATTAGCGACTAGCCATCGTCGGTATTGTTCTTGTAATTTCAGCCTCATTCTAGCGAGTTACGACAAACAGACATTCGAAATTAGGATAGTTGATGAGTCTTATCCAGTTAAAAATAAATATGACTAGGTGAGGCCATCTCATATTACCGAACGGGGAAAAAATGAAATAATTTAATGAAATGATTGACAAATAATTTAAATAGAATTGGATAACGGCCTCTTCAAGCAAAATGGTGACCAGCGGCGTGCTTTGAGTCAGTCAGTACTTTGAAATAAGCCGTACTTAACTGGAATTTCTACGAAATAAAATACGTATCTCGTTATGTTTCTAGCACAATTATTATGATATTAATAAAATTATATAATATATCCGTATGAATTATGTACATTAATATATAAATTATATGGATATTATTAATAAATCGTAGTATTTGTCAGATAAATATTAAATAAAATATCAAATAAATAATAAACCATGTTCATCCTAGCGAGTTGAGTGGCTCTTTTTCTAACCAATGTGTATTATCTTCAAGATAAATTCAATGTACTGACTGCACGCACTTGATGGTGATGTATGATAGAGGAGGTTTGTTGACAACATGTTAGTTATTTTAGTATTACAATAGTACTAGGTTTGTGTTGTTGTGTAGTATAGTGGTATATGGGAATATTTTTTTTCTAAATTCTGTAATTTTTACGTTTATTATAATTATATCATATGTAGTGCAGTAGTTTGACTTTACGACTATCGAACAAATGATTACTTTCAAATACTTATGTGATTTTAAAATCCAAGATTTTTTTCCCTTTTTATACACCAACTTGAGAAATATTTTCTTACATTACTGTTAAAGAAGGGGATTTCTTTATTACTTAGAAAAAATGCAAAATGTGTATGGTCTTTTTATTCGTACAGCTAGAACCGTTAGTCTAGATTGCGGAATCTCCTTCAGCCTCTCAGGCCGTCCATTGAAGCCTACGAAGGCACTCAGGAAACGAGTGCAGTGGAAATACATTGAAAATATTCAAGGCACATCCGCTTTCTCGGTAGGGAACAATAAACCAGCAATAAGCGAAATAAGGGACATCTGGGTAAATACTAGTATATTCTAAAAAATTGCGATGATTTTCAAATAGCCTTATTAATTATTAAAATCAGAAAATTAATCAACGATAAAAAATTAACGGCTTTAAAAAAGTATTGGAAAATGAAACGCGAAAATTTTTCAATTAGTTTGATGCTGAAAAATTATCAAATTAAGACTGCTTAGTACATGGCTGGAGAACCATTAATATACTGATTCAGTTACTACTGTTATACTGATTTATTTAAATATATATTTAACTAAAATACTTTTTTTCAATTGTTATGTTTATTAAGTCTTGGGTAGGCCTTCCTTTATCAGTGGATTTACAACGGCTAATGATGGTAATTAATTTTGACGGAAAAATCTATGAAAATACTTCACCATTTTTTGCTCAATCCATAAAAAAAAAAGATTTTCTATAGGAAAATATTATAGTGGTGTCGAACGGGTTAAATTTGACAAGGAGCGCGCGCGCAACCGAGGCTGTATTTCATTCGTCTGCTTCGCGGAAGTCTGATTGGCGCATGCGCTATTCATCGGAAAATGTAGACGGAGTAACCGCAAACCGCCGGTCACGTGGTCGAACCCTTTAGCGAAACATACCTGCCGCTACTACGGGTAGATTCACGACTGGAGGCGTCGTGGTACTCGATCTGCGAGCACGGCTCAGCAGCTAAAAAATGCCTTAGTATCAGTTGTACTATCCAAATTGTTGAACTATCTTGTAGGGGAAGAGGGCATAAAACAGACAGTTTTAGAGGAAAGTAAAAAACGATGAAACACGGCATTCATTACACCTATTTGTTGTTGATTTAATAATTTTTGTAATGAAGTAAACATTATTACAAAAATTACCGTGATTGGAAATCGTGAATCTAATTAAGAAAGAAAGGAAACTTCGGCTCATTTAATGATGGCATTAAAAGAGCCAAGTACCTATTCAAGAAAAACTATGATACTATGAAAATATGAAACTAGCTTGATTAAATATTTTTTTAAATGTAACTAAAATGAAATCAACGTCAATTCTTTTTTTAATTTTAATTTAAATCTGAGTAACTGTTGCTTAAACCTATTGAGATTTTTAAAAATTTATTCAATTTAATTACATTGTACATAAATTTAATTACATTTTATTTAATTAAATTGTTAATTACATATCATATATTTGCATAACAAAATGAGAATATTAACACCTACCCTCCTTTTAAAAGAGAATTTAATTCTCGCGTTTAAAGATATTGTGTTTAATTTATTTAATGTGTTTGAAGATAGTAATTATCACACTTTCATATAATCTCCTTGCATAAATAATCGAGTGCTCCTTCTACGCCACATTATTTACAAGATATAATGATAATTCTTATGGAGAAAAAGCCATACTAAAAATGATTATTAGCTTGGCTTTTTCATTACACTATTATCCGACTTTTCAAAACATTTTTTCTTAAAAATTAAAACCTCAAAATATACTTATAAATATATATTGGAGTGCAAAATATTTACGTATATAAAATGGTGTTATCATTTTGGTGTTACTTTGGCAAATAACAATGTAAAAAACAAGGCAATAAAACCCAAAAACTTTTCAGTGACAAAATGTTGATGCACCGGCGGTATATGTTTTTGGTGAACTATCAAATGTTTGTGGGTGACACATATCTAGTCTTGCGATAAATAAATTTAAAATCCCACGAGATTTTTTCAACAGTCGAAGAAGTGAAACGTGGCCCATTCACGCCTCTCTTCCCCTTCTATCGATTTTCAATAATAATTTACCTTACTTCCTTATCACTGTTTGTGCAATTCTTACGGCTGAAAGTCTATGAAAAATAAACTGTATCCACAGCATTATCTCTATGCTACAGTATAGACTTAACAAATCATGGACAGACTTAAATTGCAACGACGCAGCACTTTGAATCCACCACCAAAATTGAGACATAATTTAGATCAGAAGCGCGGTAAAATTGAATGTTTTGGATGTTTAATTCGTGGACCCAAATATCGCATCCTAGAAACAATTATAAAATATAATGGGGAATATGCTGATGTATGGCAGCGAAACATGGACCATCGGCCAGAGCATGTCCGGGAGGCTAGCGGCCTTTGAGATGTGGTGCTACAGGCGCATGGCGAGGATCCATTGGTCAGAACATATCCAAAACGACGAGGTGTTGAGCAGGGTGGGCGAAAAGCGGCGACTCCTTAACAGAATCGCCCACCAGCGAGCAATTTGGATAGGCCATAATATAAGGCATCCGGGCCTGCTTTTAACCATCGTCGAGGGAAGTGTTGAAGGCAAAAATCGTAGAGGCCGCCCGAGATTAAGCTACGTAGACCAGATTATCGGAGATGTGCGCTGTAGCACCTACCAAGAGATGAAGAGGCTGGCAGGTAACAGAGAGGAGTGGAGAGGGCGAGTCCTAGGATTGCTACCCAAAAAAGGGAAATAGAAGGTCGACGGTGGATGGATAAAAAGAAACTCTTATAGTTGCGAAATATTCGGAAGTAAATCGGTCTCAGGATCCAGGAGCCGTCCCAAGTCGGACATTTGAACAAATAGTGGATTCTAGCTGTGGTCCTGCAACTAGATAAAACTCTGAACCTGAACAAGAAGAAGAAAATAATTCTCATTTACACGTTTTGATTTGGCCATCTATATTAAAATGAGTTTAATGCAACCATAACATAAAAGTCATATCTTATATCCACGGAGCAGTGAATAGCTTACTTGCCTGTTCTTTTATCAAAACATTTATTTTGATGTCTCTTCGCGTGATGTCCAACATACATCAATCCGCGCTTCTTACATTGTACATTACTCTTGGAAGTTTTCTCTTTTATTGAGAGTCGGTGTTTCGCAGCCGTACGTGAGCACCGATAGTATTAATTGAACTTTTCATTTTAGACACAGTGGAAGTGAATAAGTGTGTTAAAATTTATACAGCAGTCGCGCGGACGTCACGACTGACACGCAGTCACGGGCAACTCCGGAAACTCGGCGTTTGATAAGAAACATAATCTTGACACGATTTATGTTGGGCGGCCGCGAGAGTTATCGATGAAATAGCATTATTTGTGTAATGATTAATTGCTAATCATACAAAATATCATTTCATAATATCTCCGCGAGACAATAGAGTATTGCTGAGCGGATCTAAAAGGTGTCAAGTCACCGCGCGCAGAAGACGCACAGAGATTATTATTGCTTGCATCAATTGAACCAATGAAAAAACTGCTACCCGAGGCACTCGATTGCCTGTCTCTTGTTTTTATTTGCATAAAAAATTGTATGGTTTATAACGTGCTCAAATAATTTATTTTTTCTTGTACTGTGTATATTTTTTAAAAATTTTCACATGTGCCTACAGATAACAAAGAGACTTGGGTACATAAAAACTGTTGACCTATAACATGATTCATTCAAATAACTATCAGGCACACATGACCAACGTCACATCTGGTGTTCATCAGACATAGTTGATGGAAAATCTCCACCTAAAAATAAAACAAAACTAAAAATTATACAACATACTCCCCATTTATTTTAATTACAATATTTAAAAAAAAGTCAATTTAAGTTTGAATGTGATATTCCCTATTGTTTGACTAAAAATCACAGAATGGAAGCGCTCCTCAATGTTACGAAAAATCTTTAGAATGTAGACTATACATTTGAATTGTCATCAAATAATGTATTAACCTCACTTTCACCTCAAGATTAGTATTTTCACTTTCTGAAAGAACTAAATGAAATATGTATTATTATATTATTTCTATCGATTCCCGTTAGTTTATCATTAGATTTATATTCTTGTGTCTATACTCACTTTTACTGTATTCCAACCTGCTAGTAATAAAATTAACATTTATATTACTAGCAGGTTAGAATACAATACACACCATGTACAAGTATTACTCAAAAAAGGCAATAATTAAATAAAATAATTCATAAGATAATATTAGGTTTATAAGAACCACTTTTATATCAGAACCTACGTTTATATCATAATACAAGTAATTTTGAATGAAATGGCGAAAAGCTTAAAGGCTTAAAATGAAACTAATTTCATTGATTAGTTGAACACTGAAAAAATTAAGTATTTTTATAATGAGCCACTAATGTTCGTATTTCTAAGCAAATCTAACCCCACTGATGAACTACGTTTACAAAATATAACATGTCAAACTTATTAACAAACAATAAGATTTTTTGCATCATATCGTGTCCACTATCTTGCGAAGTGTCTAACGCGGCCTCACAGAGAATCTTTAATATATAATAATAATGTGTTACACGTTACCATGTTCCATGTTACATGTTACAAGAAGCTATTGGCTCCACGACCAATAATGAATCATGGCTATGGATTATTCTGCAACGCAGTTTGTGTATTGAGACGCGAGTTTTTTGTTCTCCTTTGGTTCTGGCATGCCAATTTATCTAAGAATATATTGCTCAGATGGAAATGTGCCTATTTTGTATTGTTTATTTTTTATACCAATCATGACAGCATACGCAGCAAGAAATAATACCTACCAACACACACAAGAAATAATAAAATTTCACCTGCGATGGTTGAGAAATAATACATTCATTGGGGATATTTTTATTTATGTTCAGATAAGCCTATCAAAAATAACTGGAACTCATTTTTGTCAAGCTTTTTATTAAAGAAAATTATTTTCAAACATCATCAGGCGCGTAAAAATTAAACATCATTTAAATGATTATTTTTAGAAATGTTCAAATAAAATAAAAATTATTTCAAAACCAAATATTAAATAAAAATATCATATAACTGAATTAAAGTTTATAGTGATTCCAAATTTTTTTTTAAATTCTCTGATAAATAGTGTCAATTCCTTTCTTTGCAATTAGTATTTATGACCGATGATTTCATTTTCTGAGTAACCACAGATCAACATACTTTGAACGATCGAAAAGAGGGTTTCAAAGGTATTTCAATGAATACAATGTACAAAAGCGCGTGTGAGAGCCATTTTCAAAATAATTCACATTTGATCCGATTCTTATATTTTCTCATTTCGACGAACTGTAGGAGTATGGATTGTAATTAGTTACGCGCATACATTGTTTCTACTTGTGGCTTTTGAAACATTAAAAATACCCTAAAAAAGGTTCCAGACCGTTACAGCACAAAAAATCACCGCCTATTATAATACATTATTGTAATAGACACAAGACAATTTTTATGACGTTTGATTTTATTTGTTTATATTGTTGATCCGGCCTCGGGAGGTCAAGGAACCGTTTAATTTCTCCGGGCGGGGGTCTTGGAGCTGATCTCTCACAGACCCCGGGCTCAGCGGACCTCTAGGGCTAGGCCTCCGGGGACACGCGGACCCCCTGCGGAGCCGGCCGGCCGGCCAACATGAGTTACCGCCTTCATTACCGCGATATTACAGAGGTGTGGGTCGGGGGACGCGTGTGCGTGTTTCGGACCTTCAAATAACAACACTGAAACTTTGAATTAACACGCCGATTATGTATTGAATTTATATTTGTGGCCGAATTTATTACAAGCATTCGTTACCCAAAAACATAAAAATCATTACATCAACGTGTATCAAATAAATTTGAATTAATAAAATTAACAACACAAGACGAATTTTTAAATCGTTTTTCTAGGCTTATTTATTTGATCTTTGGTGCAGATTGTGTGGTTTAACAAGTGTAAAAATATAAGATATCCTTACTTTAAATGCTAATTTTAAAGGAAAGTAGTATACCTAATGTTTATGTTGTTATCATTATCATCATCACTCTTAGCTCTCCAGTCCGGAAGCTCCAAGGCAGAAATGTCTTTGAGGACGTTGTCGCTCCATCTTAATTTTGGCCTTCCTGAGCTCCTTCGCCCTATCGGCTTTGAGTTCAGCAGGGACTTTGGTGCTTGATGCTCGGTCATTCTCTTTGCATAACCCAGCTACCGAAGTCTTCTCAGTTTTATAAATTTTGTGACGTTTAGCTCCTTAAACAGAGTACAGAGCTCATTGTTGTTACATCTGCGCCAAAGTACATTTTCTAAATCCGGTCCGAAGATACGCCTAAAATTTTCCTTTCAAAAACGTCCAGTGCTCGCTCACTCCTCTTAGTACCCACGTCTGATGATGCAGTAATATATAGCGCTTATAGATCTCTCATAATTAGATGAGTTATTCAAGATTTATGTTTGAAGACAGATAGATTGGGAATCAGTTAGAAGATAATCAGGGAATCGATGCCTAGAAACATATTTTACATCTAATGGTCTTTGAAATAAAATGTTTCGTCTTAAACTGTTCGTAGGACCATTTTTCTAAAATATGAAACCATACAATTTTTTTTATTTTTTATTTTATTTTTTATTTTTTTATTATTATTATTTTTTTTTTTTTATAAAAATAGAGATGCGAACACGGAATACGTGTCACATCAATATTCTTACTATTTTCAAACTAAGCTAAACGCTTGTGCTATGAAAATAGGACTAACTTGCTGACCTGGAGTGAGGTTCGAACCAGTGACGTTTGGATCACGAGGCGAGAGTCCTATCTTCTTCCTATATTCTTACAAAATCAATAAGCACTAAAAGTAAAACAATTTACTCTTTAACTGTAATAATAATAATATTTCTTCTTCTGTTCTGTCAGATTAATCACTCGACATTTCGAAATGCCTGGTATTTCAACATTAACTTCAATCTAGCCACATCAAAATCCCATTTCAACATTTACATTTACTTTGTGTAAATCATATAAACGAGATGTTTGTAGCACTTGTTCGAGCTTGCAAACACGCTTAATACCGCAATATAACGACTTTACCCTTTGCATTGATGAAAAACATGAAATTTCAAGATCACATCGTCTCAACTGGACTGGCCTCGTGCAAATCATAAAAAGGAGAGGTTCCTCTCCCCTGCCCTCCTCGTCCTGCCTGCAACACGCTTAATACAGTTTGATCCGAGTTAAAACAAGAACACGGCTCCCGTTCTGGTGGCTGGATGTAGTCGCAAGGACCGCATTGGACCTGCAGAAGGCCTCGGCTACCACTGGAACCAAAAGCATCAACAAGTATCCGTATTGAGCGACAGTAAAGTCTTCATTTCACGATAAAAATATATAGAAAACTTCTGAACATGTTTGCATTATTAATAATAATAATAGATTGTCACGATACCACGATGATGGAGACAAACAAACACTTCAAATTCACTAAATATTTTACCAAATTTCAATTTATCACCAAATCGCTGAAAGCGAACATAAATAAGTGATAAGTTATTTTCTATTTCCCTATACTTTTATCTATCGCAGGTTTGTGTTTCACAATTCACTTGTTTTAATTTAAATAGTTTTAAACGCGTTATGTCACAACAATGCACTAAAATTTCGGGTTTTCAGAAGTTTCGCGAATTTAGTCGGTATTTCCATCGTTTATTCTAGATCCATCTAGATATTACTATTTTGCTGTAAAATGTCCTGGGAGTGCTGAGAAATTCTCGATTATGTGTAATTCTTTCTGTTTCTACAATATATTGTTCTGATCTATGGTACCGAATATAAGAAAATTACTTATCTACTAACTTAGAGATACTAGAAATAAAAAAGAGCCTCAACACTAAAGTCTTTTGGAACTAAAGCCAACATTATTAATAATCAGATTATTTTCATGAATAGCCCGCTACTAGATATATTTCCCATTTCGGCGTCCACCCCTCAATTACCCCCACCTTAGCTGTAGCCACGCCCCTATTCACAATTGATTTATTTACTAGGATAGGTAATGGACAGTCAGTTGTACGTCAGTCCTGATGAGTCATTATTTAAGTGGTTTGTAGGAAGTTATTTAATTATAATTTATAAAAATATTGTTGTTTATTTTAACTCTACCCGGGACATCCGGTCCGGCCCTGGGAACACACCCGTCCGGTGTGCGGAGGAAAGCCCTTCCGCCCTGCTGATGCCGATGTTGATGCACGCTCAGTGATAATTATGCACCAAATAAACGGCTAAGAGCCTTTAAATAATCGCGCGGCCGGGTGGCTGCGTGGGTAGCGCGCCGCTGCCTGCAGGAGCGACCGCAGGAACCTTAGAGTATATACAATCCACTTGTATATACTCTAAGGCAGGAACAATGTTAGGAGAGAAATGACCCGACAGATGTAACGAGCCCGACAACGGAGGCTGTTACGTTTCTTACGATTTCTTTAAAACGATTGTGTCTCCTGTTTATTGCATATTTGTATTAGCCGTGCATGTCATTACGCGTACGACGTATACCGCGTAAAAAGCACTTCACATAATTTTTAATTTTTTTTTATAATGTCATTAACGACAGTGATATTCGCATTTGAAAGGAATAAAAAAACTAACCCATAAAAACCAAGTTATTATTTTACTCCCTTTCTTTGTAAATTAAGTTTACCATCATGTAATTAAATAATTGATTGACTGAAAACGAAACATGCCTAGGCAAATATCTATTTCAAAAATCTCTAAAAATATCTCTTTATTATTTGATGTCATCTGTGAACCAATTGTCATAAATTTTCGAAATTCGTAGTCAAGTACCTATTATACCTACCGACGGAGTAATTCAAATTTTAAATATTCCGTGACGTTATCAGGCCGCCGTTGGTAGTAATCAAACTTTTGTAATGATTCCAATTTGAAAAACCATTAAAATTCCTAAAAATCCAAAATTGTACTGTAATTATTATTTTTTTAACGAAAATTTGATAGATCTTCTTGATCGTCACTACTTGCAAAGTTTCAGCTCGATTGGATCACGGGAAAAGGGTTAAAAATCGATCCAAAGTTTTTTCGTCAAGCAATTCACGAGTTAAAAGAAAGGAAGTAAAAATCGCATAGTAGGTAATACCGTTGATTAAACCAGCACTTCATGAAGGTATATAGGTACTTTACAGGGTTAAGGTTGTTATTATGGTCGTTAGACATATTTAACTGTAAATAGTTGCGGATATTTTATACGAACCGTATGTTTTTCCGAGAAACGATTCTCGACGTTTCGTTGAATGCTTATTCAACGTCATTAGAAGGACGACCTTTACCCGCGGAGGTAGAGGGCGGACTGATTACTGCTTTTGAGGCCGCGATGTTCTCCTGATGACTTTGAATAAGCATTCAACGAAACGTCGAGAATCGTTTCTCGGAAAAACATACGGTTCGTATAAAATATCCGCAACTATTTACAGTTAACTATACAGGGTATCTCATAGCAAGTAGAAAAACTTAACAGGCGGATTCCTGCGTTGATTATGAGCCGAAAATGTTCAAACAAACATCATCAATAGTTATGGAGGAATGTTATATCAAAGTTTCCAATTTTTTTCAATATTTCTGACTTACTTTTTAAAAAAAAGTTGAACTAGCATCACAGTAACTTATACCGATTATGAATAATTCATTCGCTTCAATATAACTCAAATTAAATGATAAAAACCTCATTAAAAAATTATATTTTAAATTTTTGCAAGGTTATTGATTCATAAAATTATTTTAAATATCGTAAACCTGTTTTCTAAAATTCGCAATAAAATGTGTTTTTATTTAAAAAAAACTATGCAGGTATTTTGATCTGCTGCAAATAAAATAACGATAAATGGACAAACACTATTTTGTACAAACCACTTTCATTTGTCTCCGACTACTTTCGGTACCATTATGTGTGTCGTCCTCCGAGCAATGTGGCCTACCCATTGAAATTTCATTATCTTGGCGTATCCTTTTGGGATTTTTCATAATCTATGTAAAAATAAATTGTTTTCGCAAAAAATTAGTCAGAAATATAAAAAAAGGCATACTTTTATATTGCATATCTCTATAATTATTGATATTGGGTCATGGTTGCCTGAACATTTTCGACTCATTATCATAGCAGGAATCCACCTGTAAAGTTTTTATTACTAGCTATGACACACCCTGTATATTTAACTGATACACTGTAAAATATATAGATACGTTAAGAATATTCTTAGATTTTCACGGCCACTCAAAATATTCTCATTTGTATGTTCTGGGGTATTGTGCCGTGTTTTACGACCTTTCACGCGACGTTTCGGTTACCATTGCAGAGTCCTTCATCAGGACATCATCTGATGATGGACCCTGCAACGGAATCCGAAACGTCGGCCATAAAGATCGTAAAAACACGGCATAATACCCCAGAAGACACAAACCAGAAGATATAGATACGTATTTGAAAGAAAGAGAGAGAATGAGTATGTCGGTTAATCCAAGTGGCACTCTGGGAATAAAGATAGGTTCTGTGAATGGTACCCACCGCTTACCCAGGACCGTTCTAAGAGCAAAAGCTTCCATATCGGTCCTACTCAATCGTCACCAGGTTTAAAAATTTTTTTAACTGCAATACACGAGCACGCTCCCTCGCTCGGGTCGTATAAATCTTTACGAGGGGGCACGTCCGAAAATAGGTTCTGCCAAACATTGACATTTTCATTGGAAGCGACGCAATACCTGAGCACGTGACGTGAAGCGTCTCGGCGGTCAAATGGTGAGGCGCGACCCAGAAGGTCCGGGTCGTAAACGTTAAGCGGTATAATATTCGGAATATCATTTGGAAATATTTGGAATAAATTTTCATTACGATGTGAGCGCATGTATTAAACACTCGTATATTATGTTTAACGGAATTGATGTTCATCCTATTATTAGTATATATTACCGAATATTATTCTTTGTATAATGAGCTGACCGCAGCGTGCGCACGATGAGATGCGATTTAAGCGCCAATTTACGGGAGCTCATTTAGAAAATTATTAAAATGTTCGTTACAAGAGTAAAATTTACAAACGTACAATATTAATAACTAGCTGTGCCCGCGCGGCTTCGCACGCGTACATTTTTAGTACACTGTTTGGATCGTCATAGAACTTTCGCGAACCTTCTAGAACATTCTCCTTCCAAAACTTTCAAGAAATTTATCGAATGTACAGGAACCTTCTAGACACACCGACACACTCCGCCACTCAGTTTAGAACCTTATAGAACTTTCGGAAATTTTCTAGAACCTTTTCCTTCCAGAACTTTCTAGAGCAGGTTTTTCCGGAACCTTCTAGACTCACCGACACAGTCGGCGCGCCTATTTTGAAACAATCTGAAGCATTTGCGGCCTTCCCACAACAAAACAATGCGCTAGAAAGCACATTTTTGTCACCCACTCCCACCCACGCAAAGCCATCCCCACCAAACTAGCATATTTTCGATGTGACACCAAGGGCTATCCACCACCATAACCACCGGTGGGTGGTTATGGCTGGTTGTGGAGAAAACTTGGCGAATATGGAAACACTGGTTTCTTTTTATATATATTTATATTTATATATATATATATAGATATATATATTATATATATTGATTATTATTTATAAACACAAGTTATTTTTATAAAACTACTTTAAAATAACGAAAGCCAATCATACTAATCGAATATTAATGAAGCGTTTTTTTATAGTTTCTAATACAGTATGGTATTTTATCACTACTACCTACCTGCGTGTAAAAAATAATAGTTTAAAAAAATCGTTTTGTGTTTACGCATTAAAAAACCGATCGGAATGATGAATGAAAGTTTATAAATCATTCAATATTTAAATTCCTTTCATATTCAAATTCGACTGATTAATTAACAGTCAATTGGTACAGGTAATAAACTAACATATACTCGTAGTCCTATTCGTAAATCAAAAAATGTTTTTATTATAGTTAGGTCTTCTAGGTTCATGTGACGTTACGAAATACGTTGGCAGAATTAACATCATTTTAAAATCATTCATTATCACATTAAATTGTATTAAATACTTAAATATCTTTCATTTATATCAGAAGGGCTAAATAGGCGGGGATATTTCTTTTTTTTTATATCGTACAACGCATAAATAATTTGACACAGAATCGGATAAAAATGAAGTCATAATTCTCTTGCAAATGTTCATCATTTGCGTTTACTAAAATATGGTTATCCCATTGCAGCCTACAAATATTTCAAATACTATCTTGTTATTCAAAGAATTACGCTTACGAGAGTGATAAATTACATGGTCACTATGTGTATTAAAGATAAAAAATGAAATAAATAATAAAAGGAAATATATAAAAAAATAAAAATGATCAAAAAGAACTACGACACAAACAAACAAGAGAAGTTCTTCCTCAATAATTGCAAAATGATTTTGTGGTAAAATTATTAATATAATTAACAACAATATAATTAACAAAATAAAGCCAAATTGCAAGGTTCAGAAGCTTTAAAGATGGGAGCTTTGAGAACACGAGGCTAAGATATTAACTAACTAAATAAAAAGTTGGAATAATGTTAGTGGAAGAGTGATGGGACGACATTGTCAGCACTTTTCTATCAAAGAATGCCCAAATCCATGAATAATGTCCTCATTTGTGTGGAACTGCGTTTCAATACGAATCACCGTTCAATCTCTTAAACATGACAGTCATTTGTTTGTCCATCTTATTTATTAAGCATTGTCTGTTCTGTTTGAACACACGCATCGAAATAATAAAATGTTCTAACATTCCATTGTCTCGACTCCCACCTCGCAATTTGGAGACAATTTTACTTCTCTCGTTCCTCAATCTGTAAATATCCAAATCTGATTCTCAGTCAGATTCAGTGCCAGTATTCAAAGGTACTCTAAATGAATAATCAAGATTTGAATACGGTTTTAACGGAAAATGAAAAAACTAGCAACGTAATGTAATATAAGATGTTTCAACTATTTTTGTACAACTCACGTTCTGATCATCGGATTTGATTGAAAATAGATAAGGATACAATTATGATACTCAGAGACAACAAAAGCTAATGGAATTCAATCAGAAACTGTTCAAAAATATTACTGTTAAAAATGAATCACATACAATATCCCTATCTATTCACCATTAAAAACATTTAAGAAATAATAAACAGTATCAATTTATTATTTTTTAAACAAATTGAGTTGTGTAGGTACGTGAAATCATCATGATCTAAACATTACTGTTACATGTTAATACTATTACAATTATATTATTATAAAAAATGCTATTAAATAAACTAAAATGACGAAGGTACCTTGTATTTGATAAATTTATTTTTAATAGAACCTACCAAATAAAAGAGATTTTACTATATTTTTGGAATAAATTCTATAGATTATTTTAACAGTGTACAGTGTGCTGATGTAATTTTGATTTAAGCAAACCAGGTTAAATCTCAACTATAAAATTTAACATTCAACTGAAATATAAAACCGGATTCAGAAATAATGATCTCCGTACAAACATAGCGCAACAAGTCGTAAATAAAATTAAACAAATGAAGTAAGTAAGGGTATTGCGGATTGTCAAATAAAAGTCAAACAATGCTCACAGTGCAAAGTGCAAACAAGATTCAATACGAAACAATTAATTTAATGGTATTGTTTCGTTTATTAAGCGACTAGTTTGCCATTGGCGGTGATTTAGTCGAATGGAATATCAAAATTAATTAATCAATTACGTATTAGCATAATCGTAGCGAGAATAATATCGTATAATAATTTCAGCGAAATCATAAACATCTTTGCGACCATTGCAAGACATTTTTGCCCCAGTGCCTAAGGTTTTCACTGAATGCCCGTCGACTCCAGCGTGCCTTGGAGTAAGGTCATATTTTTGCGAGGTTTCCACTGCGAAATAATTAATCAAAATAATGGTTCAAAATGAAAAATTCTCAATAATTGTATTTCAATAAATCTACATATGAAAGACGTGGAATTTTGAACGTCAATCATATCTCAGTTCTCTGGGTCGATAAACAAGACTGCAGAAGACAGTTGGATATGGAAGAACAGCCCGTAATAAACAGTAGGTAAACCTGGACTGAAGAATAAAAATAAGATATGAAAGTTTCGCTGTACATTCAAGGTATGTCAAATAATATGTGAAATAATGTGAAGTGTGAAATAGCTGTTATGCGGATCGTAGAGGAGCTTTTTGGGGTGGAATCTAATTACACAATCTTTACACAATTAATAGATCTCAAAACCAGTTAGGGGTAAAAATGGTATAGAAAAATATATATTATTGTTCCGTTATCATCAATAGGGTGTCGTTAGGTTAGTATGAAAAAGAACTACGACGCAAACAAAAAAGAGAAGTTCTTTCTCAATAAGTGCAAAATGATCTTGTGGTAAAATTATTAATATAATTAACAAAAATATGCTTTGTTTACACCACTGTGTTGAAAACATGTTGAAAATACCAACATGTTTTATTACCATTGGCCTTGAAACGTGTTGGTATTGTCAACAAATTATTAGTATTTTCTTGTTGAATATATAAATATCATTATAATTGGAGAAAATGAGATGATAATATTTTTGGAAATACTTTTATTCTGCTCCGACGATGGAGTGTACATTCTGAAACCAAACGGTATCAAATAATACAATTTAACTAAGCTATCAACCTTAATCTTTAATATCCATACATCATTAATTATTACTTCAAATTGTATTAAATGAAAAAGCACACAATCATTTTTATTTGAAAAATCCTCGACATTTGTGATTTCATTATCTATCAAGACCGATATAATATTGTTATCTAACACTCCACGCTTCGCGAGCTGCCTCTGTCGCAATAGTTCGCTAATATTTATGATTGTATTATCCGCAGACTGGCCAGGTTATCATTAGGCGACATTACCTCGCGATTGTTCCCCGGCCAAAACAAAGAGGCTGACACTCCTCTGGTGCGCAGACTCCAAGCTGCGAGCTCCTAGGCCACAGACACAATGGACCCGACGCAAACAGAACACGGGCTAAGAGTAATGGAACGTCGGACACGATCATTTCGTTCACAATACAAATAACTGGCATGTGTAATTATTAATTAACTAATTGCAGGGAACTAAACTCTTAAACGCTTATAGAAGAGAATACAAAAGAATTTAGAAATTTACGTTAATTTATCCTGCCAAGAAAATGAACGTTGAAGATAGGTGTAAAATTACAAGATTTTTATTAGTCATCAATTCTGTTTAAACATTCAATTTATTACATTTATAGGTGTACACGTTTATAAGAACATTCAGAAATCTAGTAATATTTAAAGACGTAATCTATAGACAATAGTACATTATATCATCCTTTCGCTACTCTTTGAATCAATAATCAATAGCTTCAGGCCTCTTTTTCATCCTTGCCTAACACCTGCGACAATTTATGTATTTGTTTTAATTTCGTCAAATCTTTGACTCTTATTCAGTAGTACAGCGGTCTTCCTCACCTCGGTTTATTGGCTTCAATTGGATGTTTTGAGACTTCTTACTTTGTCCTTACTCTTTGACATTTATAATTAGGTTTAGCCAATGGATTTAATAGTATTTTAATTAAATAACAACATATACAAATTTCAAGACTACATATACTAGAAAAGATTATGGTTCATTTGTAACTACTATGTTTAACAACAGCAAAAATACAATAGCAGAAGCAAATATGGGTACCATAAAATAGAGACCATATGTTAAGTACAAGCAGTTATTATGTAATGCTTTTGCATAGGAAGGAAGGTTGGTAGGCAGTAGCTAATAATAACAATAACAATGTTTAAATTACTCGCATTCATTCTTCGCAACCGACAATGGCGCCTGTTATCTGAAATCACTCAAGGATACTTCCAATCCGAGGCACAATAGCTATTTCAGAATAGACTGGAAGACAATACAAAAATTGTGAACGGTAGTCGTTCAGTTAAGATGGCTGATAAACTGATGAAAAATTCGCTGACCGCTAATCGAATTACGGGCGATAAAAAGGGAAAGTAAACAGAGCAAAATGGCCTGCATAATACTTCACTGTTCTTGCACCAGGGTTGGATCTCCGCGTTCGAGGATACCACCAACAAATGTAGTAAAGTCTTTTTCATACTATATTAATGAAATAAAACATAATAATGAATTAAAACAGAAAGGAGATGATTAATTTCTTTATAATATTTACCTACTTTAACATTGCCACAATGTAATGATTGAATATCCTAGCTACACGAATTTAATATACGTGTACATTAGAATTATATAAGCAAAGGAAGCATCAGAAAAAAATGTTTTGAATGCATTCACTTAGGATTACCAATTTATTTTATTTATCTTAATTATTAAGTTCTACACATAATGTTGTGTGGGCTAATACATGATTTCATTTAAACATATTGCATTCCATAATCTAGCCCTTTAAAAGTTTTTATAATAAAATTTTTGCATTCCTATTTAAACTTCTTTATATTCACTTTGAATTGTTTTTGGCAGGCTATCGAAGATTTTAAGACCTTTGTACATCAGGCAATTTTGTGAGGTGTTTTTTTTTTCTTCTGAAATCTTATGCTGTCGCCTTCTCTTTTATTGTATGACGTATATAATTAATCTTAGATTTTATAGGAAATAAGAATATATCCCTACCAAAATCTTGACAAAATGGCCGCTTCATTCTAATGTGAGAGTTGTAGTCGATTTTAGACTGAAACATTATAGCAAAGACCGCTATATGCAATTATGTAAATGGCAAAAGCAGCAATGTCAACTATTTGGTAGGAAACACAGCATTATCCATATTCAAAAGATAAATATTTATTTATACACGTATATAAAATAAAAAATGAGGTGGCACTTGTATTTAAAAACTTATTTCTAACGAGATGTAAGTTTCATAGATTTTTTCTTTTTTTAAAAAAAATAGAGATGCGAACATGAAATACGTGTTGCATCAATCAATCTTATGAATGATTCTTACTTGAAAGTACTTTTCTCAAAACGTTACGTTCAAAGACCAGTAATGAATTCTCATCTTTCTTACTGAAAGTGTGTGTTAAAAGATTAAACAGTTGGGATTTTTATCATGATATATTATAGATATCTCTTAGAGACGAAGCTATTTTTTTATATGGGATAGCAGGTACGGAAGTCTTTTTTTTGGATATTCAAAGGACTTACGACCCATCGTACGGCTGGCTTAAGTGATCACTTTACACATTTATTTTGTTTTATTTAAGTATTAATTAATCATACATGACATTTTTGTTAGCACTCAAATAAATATCATGCAAGTCACAAAATATTTTTATAAAAGTGACTTTAAGTGATCTGATGGCTTATTTTGTCTTGGTGTAATAACACGGTAGCTCCGGAGATAATAATTGGGCTCTTCGCACCCTCCAGCCGCCCCTGTCCATCCGTGTGTTGAGCAGATAAAGCTGGCAATGTTTCCGCATTGTCGGCTGAGCCGCTGGCTTGACGGAATGTACTATCGCAAGAGGCAATGGATTACGAGTGCAATCACACGTAAAGTACACTTATACGTTATTATTATTAGTATTGCCAGGTAGGTACCTGGGTACCTACCAAACTACGCGACGGTTTTGACAATGTACAAAATGTATTATCATTGGCATGCTGCGCATTTCTCTGTGCCATGCCTAGATACATCGCGAAGACAAATATTTATTTCATATCCGGCATAAATTTTTCGTCTCATACTTGGCGGTGATTTTTTTGTACCGAATCCAATCACTCATTCATTGGTTCCACTTAAAAGACCCGTGTGTATGTAGAGCATATTTATTGATTAGGAATATCCAACGGCAGCGGTGACCTCCGGATGCTTAAGAGACTCTGTATGGGCTGATAAGCATATGCTAGTGAAAAGCAAGGTCAGAATATATAAAACATGCATAAGACCTATCATGACATACGGTATCGAAGCAAGAGCGGACACGGTGAGAACTAAGCACCTTCGCAGAACTACCGAGATAAGACCCTTTGCGGGCAAGACCCTCAGAGACAGAGTACCCAATGCGGAAATCCGCAGAACCTGCGACATACAAGACATTGTAAGATGGAGCAGGCAGAGAAGACGTTTCTGGAGGGACCATGTCGAGAGAATGGAGCAGACGAGACTTCCCACAGCCGTTATGCGCGGGATTCCAGAGGGGCACTGACCACCAGGGAGACCACCAAAGACCATGGAGAGAGAGCTGGACGTCCTCGTCACAAAACCAAGACTGATCTGTCAACACAGATTAAGGATCTTACAAAAGAAGGAGAAGAATATCGAACTCAAATTTCTCAAATAAAATTCCCAAAACTACTGTTTTAGGTTGGAGTGAAATTTTAATATATTTTCAAATGCTAATAGGTGGGTATGTGAAATGTTTCATTTCGAATACCACAAATTTAGTAATAAAAATAGTGTGTGGATTCTAAAGAATTATTATACTTTGTAACATCTATATATATATATATATATATGTTATAATGAAGGTTTTCACGGGTGTTAGAAGATATATGTTAGATTTATTAACAAGCAACCTGAAGATGCCTGTTGTGATTCAGGCGAAACGTCGGTTGACGAATGGTCCTTCTGAGGACCAGATTTTGACGCGGGTTACCCCCAAAGAAATCAATACTAACATATATATATATATATATATATATATATATATATATTATATATAACTTTTATAATTTTTAATATTTTTATAATTTATAAATTTTTGTAAGCCAACACTGTAATTAAATAGTTATTAAGTTTATTAAAAGTAATATAAGAAACCTGCTGATAACTACATTATAGTTAGCAGGATCTTGGTAAATGTAAAATAAAATAATAATAAAAATTATAATATATTAACCCGAATACCCGGCTTTGCTGATATTTGTATTCTCACAGATATGTATATTAATTACTTATTCCCATACATTTTACTGACAAACGTTAGAAATATATAAAAACATATAACAAAGAAATCAAAATAAAAGTAATCATAAATTCTTTATTCACAACGAGACTTTCAAATATAATATATTTTCTAAACGGATTCTTTCAAATTGCTATTTTTTTTAAATCTTTCTTCTTGTTGAAAAATCGAAAATTATGAAACAAACAACATGAGACCTTATTTTATTTTTTGATAGATATTACGGAATTAATATACATAATTTTCAAAACATCTTAGTCGATGACGATAATGACGATCCAAACTGAAAATTTTCGCATTGACTTTAAAATTCCAGATAGAATAATTTGTACAAATTTCAGAACGCACCATTTAGAGTTTAGGTTGCTTCAGACAAATAGATTTTCCAAATTGTTATTGCTTACAATTGGATGATCCTCACATAAAAAATACTCTTCTCCCTAATACAAAATTAAAAAAATATATAATTTTTTCAGGAAAAACTTTCAGAAAAAAAATGGCGTAAAAGCGGACGAAAATGTTAATTTTGTTTGCAAGTCCAAACTTTTACTTTTAGCATTTCTGTAATTTTTTTTACTTAGTTTACGTAGAGACCGTCGAATTAGTCTTAGGCCCGAATTTAGAGTCAATACATAGATGATTTAAAGGTTAATTTATATAATTTTAGCGATTAATTTATATACAAGAATAAAGACTATAGTGCTTTACAGCTTCTCAATTTTAAAAAGTACCTATACCTTCAGAAAAAAGTTCATCTCCAAGTGATGTATCAGTTTCCTATTCAATTTCCCTACACGTGACTGAGAGAAATGTAGGATTAATAAACATGCTTGCGCATAAGAATTTCAGATTTTTTCTCCATGTCGGAAAGCACAGCTTGTTACTATGTAATATATAATGTTATGCATTTACCTGCGATCCGTGAAGTAATTAGATCCATACAACCTGGGTTAATTGACTCCGCGGGTAATTGTCACACGTGGTACAGTATCGTATTCTTCGAGAGAATGTCGGCTATCCGATATGCGGCGAGGACTTTCGTTTCTCATTAATCAACTGCTAATATTTTTATATCTCCAGTTTATTTTATTTAATCATGCCAATCGCTATAGCAAATAATCTAGATGTCACTTCACGCATTGTTTAATCGCTCAGGTAAGAAATGCATCTCAGGGTTGCACATTTCCAAACTCAACTACTTACAACCCGGTTGTATCCTGTCAACGGGGACATAATTACTCCGGACAGGGATGCTTGTGTCAATAAATGACGTATTTCATACTTTGGAATTTTTAATTTTTAATAATAATTAAGGTATTTTTATTAATAAAAAAAACTTTTATTAAGTGAGTAAAGTCTCAAAATACGGGAATAAATAATAAACTGTTTAAAATCATATCTTTATATAAATAAAAAGCTTTTTAAAATCAACAAAAACGCAAAAATTTCTTGCAAATTTAAAACATTATAACTTTATTAATATTGAATATTTCTTGATTTCCTGAGTAAGAGTTCTAGATAACGAAGTATACTATATACGTATAAAAAAACATATTACGCGTAAATATAAATATTCATTAAAAATTAGCGCCGCCTAGGACACTAAAAACGATTTTTTGGCCGCGGCTTGTCGATTAATGCTTACATTTAATTAATTATTATAAATTATGTCCAGTTTACTACTTTTATATAATAAAAAAGGATGAATCTAAGTTTTTTTTTAAATGCAGCTTAGAGTGTACATTCTGATATAAATGAATAATAAAAACCCACATTTTCGCTAAAAATTGCCGAAATATGCATTTGCAGTGAATGTGCCGCCTTAAGCGAGTGTCTTAGCTACTACATCAGAAGGCTTTTTTTAGCATTAAACGTCATAATAATTAGCACAGAATTATAGCCCGAGTCGCGGCATATGAGACACAGCGATATATGTAAATTTCATAGATTTAGTAGATATAAATCTCAGTACCTACCATATCATGAGGTTTTGGAGATAAGCATAAAATTGATAGAAACACACAAAACCTCTTGTGTAAACAACGTTCGATTCGAAAGGGAATGTGAATACGTACGCACAAATGATACCCAGAACCATAGACACAAATAGAAGGCATTAAATGACAAACATTTCCCTTTTAACTGCTGCGGGGGAGACTCAAATTTACCCAACTGACGAACGGAACACAAAGTCAAAGCACTAACATTTGACGTTTTACGTATAACAAACGGAAAGTGAGGCGACTTACTTCAAAGAAATTATGTGCACACGGGGACTATGAAAGTCGAGAGTGGTCTCAAAAGAATCTCATGAGACTAAAATTGTAATCTAAAATTTCTACCATGGACACGGGTCATTAGTGTATGAGTACACGTGCTGTAGTTATCTCAAATAATCAATCAATCAGAATAGTAATTTGTATAATAGTCGTAACGATATACCAACTTTTTATGAAGAAATAAATATATATATCTATATATATATGGAAAATTCAAATCTAAATTGAAAAATGTTCTACAAAAAACAATCACAATAACGCAATGAAAAAATTTTACCAAAAACAATCAATATATACATACTTTTAAATGTTATTACAATACCTTCTTAATTTTTAATTTTTATAACATTTTTTAATTTTTAACAAATTTTTTAATGTTTCCTTGTGTATATCTTATTTACTTAATCTAATGTCTTACATTTTTGTGTTCTTGTACTGTTTATATCTTACTTACCTAAATTAATGTTTTAATTTTTGTAACTTAATCTAATATTTCTTTGTCTAAATCTTACTTATTTAATCTAATATCTTACACTAACGATTACATTAACAATAGATATATACATATATGACAATGCCCCCCACTTTTAAACACGAGAATAAGTTCTCATTTAAAATTGGGTAAGCGTGTAATATAAATGTGCATTAATTATATTATATTGAAAACAGCCACTCTTAAGTTTGTAAATTTACCAAATATATTTAATAAAAAAAAATACCTACAAGTATTATAAGATGTTAAATTCTTTACGGCCTTTTTAACACATAATTGCACTACTACGTCGTTAGTATACGGGTCAAATTGTTTAGTCTCACGTTTAGTTGTCGGACCTGGCCTTAGCCGCCGGAACTACATAAGCTTTTTAAAAAACCAATACCACCAGATAATTTGTAATTTCGCTCGGTTACGCTGCATGTGATGTTTTGTGATTCGGGCTGCGAGGTTATTCGAACAGTCGAATTTTCGCTCGAATGATCATCTGTTAAATTGATTCGAAAAACGCTCCATCAATGTCATATTTGATATGGGTGCGAGATTATTTCGGGTGAAGTTATGTTTGGCAATCATTGACTAATAAAACCTAAATATGGCAACATATCGAATATCTTTCTTTCTGTTTTATTGGGACAACTGTATTATCAGGACAGCAAATTTGACAAGCAATTACACTATAAGTGACTTCGAAAGCTGAAGAACTTTGCAATAAGGTTAATAAGAACACCACTACTTGTTTTCCCATCGGATTTTTTTTTATTTTGTAAGAAAAATATGAATTTTTGGAATCACCTTGAATCGTCAGTGACGAATTGAATTTCAAATTTTTACTTTTTGCGAATTTTTCAAACCTTTACATGAAGATGAGTTTTGTGAGAAAAAATCCCTGCAGATTCGGAACATTGTCAAAATCTTATATACAGTTCCAAAATCTTTGATTTAATGATCTCAATACTTACTTCTTACTTCTGATGGCCGTATAACTTTTGTAGACCTCTAGCCTCTTGGGTGATGCCTTTCCACTCTTTCCCATCCATTGCCTTCTGCTCCCGTCCCTTCTTCTCTCCTAGCTTCTGCAGATCAGCCAGTAAATTGTCCATAAGGCGCTGTTCTCCTGGTCGGCCGAACGGTCTTTTCCCGTTTGGTACAGCCTCGGAATGATAATAATAAAATTAAAATATTAATTACCTTATTCCACATACATAAATACATATATCAAAAAATGATGACACCAAGAATTTTTATTACAGTATGATGAATTTTGGAGTTTCACGTGATGAAGTTTGAGATTTAAAACTATAAATAAATAAAACTTTATTCCAGAATGTGGGGAGGTTCGTGCAATCCCTTACATTCCATATATGAATAGGTACATATATTAAATTATCGAATAGATGAAAACAGAAAAAAAAATCATATAAAAGAGAAGAGAAAACAAGTATAGGTATCAGTATTAACATGAAAAATAAATAGAAATATATCGTATAATAGCGGCTTTAGCGAACGATGGCATGTCGATAATGAGGGGCCAGTATCTTTCTACAGTGCGCATCAATGTTGGATGCTGGAGTATGGCGGGCTTCCAGGATAAGGATATTCCCGGAAGTGTATATCCTTTCCCCCATTCCTGCCACCCTGGATCTTATGAGGATTGTTGGAAACACGCCCCTCCGTGAGCACACCGTGAATAAAAATATCCTTTTCACTATTTTGTTCATATTAAAATACACACTACTATGTTTTCGATTATATTCATAATTAGTGTAACTACTAATTCAGATAAGAAAAAACCACGTACGTCGCGTAGAATACCTACATTGTATTTTTCTGTCGACTGCCTGACGACTGGACAGTGACGGATTTGTTTATTGAGAAGATTATGTTTTTATATGTCGGCGATGTATATTTTTCGTCATATTTTGTTAAAATTTAAAGTAATATAAAGGCTCAATGTGCTATACGTCCTTTCACAATCCTTGCTAACTTCCCAGGCTCTGCAAAGACTTGGATGAAGCATTAAAAAATGTCTTCTTCAAACACAGCAAAATTATTTTGTGGTGACATTATAATTATAATTTATAGAATTAAACTTTGCTTACATTGGCTTTGAAACATGTTGAGTTTTTTTCAATAATAAAAAAAGTGGCGTAAACAAAGTTTAATTCTATAAATTATAACTAAAAAATTTAGTTGTAAATTGGAAATATTCATTCGTGTCGCAGTCCATGATAAGGTCAAAGTCATCCAATATATAAATATATTTTCTTCTCAAACTCTATATATACTACACTCTGTACTTTACCTACATAGTATCTATTGACTCGCTTATCTATAATTGATTATAAACACGATTAAATCATCAATGATTAATGATTTGATCGTATGATATGCAAATTATGCACACGTTCTCGCATTGCACTGTTATTACACGTGACCTTTCGTTTTGTTGTGGAAATTAAACATCACTTAATTAACCGTAATTACTATTACGTAAACTTAACCGCACGAAAATTTATTATTCTCTATTTTGCCGTTAAAAACTATGCCCATAATGCACTGTATACTACTAATATTTTTTACACTGTGTAATTTTAGGTATTGTTGTCTGCAGAAAATAATATTTCACAAAGCAGTTGATTTTTTTTCTACACCTGATGTTTGTCAGGGTCGCAAATTTTAAACATGCATATTGAAAACCATGTACCCTTTTTAATTTAATTTTAAATCAATAATAATTGATACGAGTCGTGTATGTTCGTGGTTTATTCCTGCAAGATTTACGACCTGGTGAGGATACGCTGTCAATTTGAAACTATGGTAGGTATATACCGCACCACGTTACGAAAATGGTTTTTCATTTTATTTTAAAGATCTAATGGTTAATTATAATGATTTGGTTTTATAATAAATAAATAACACCCTCACAAAATCTGGGGGTAAAGCTTGTAAACAACAAACTCTTAAAAAACCATAAAAAGGCTGCCCTTTTCTTATGTTGTTAATCTTTTTGATATTATTAATGCTTAAAATTTGTGGTCACCATATCGCCTACCAAACCTTTTCAGGTCAATTAGTTCAAATTTTGGCATTACACATCTTAGACCCGAATTCAGAGTCAGTATTTAGTGATTTAATGGTTAAAGTATGCCTAAAAACCGAAATTTTAAGTACAAAATAACACATTTAAGGCGTACCTTAACCGTTAAATCATCTAAATATTGACTCGGATTGATTTCGGACTATAGAGTCTTGGCGTCGTATATCAGGCTTTACTCAAAGGTACGGGAAAAAACTGTCGTCCCATAATTCAAACGTATGTAGATAAAATTTGGAAGATTTTGGATTACGTAACTTATTAGGCTTAGCTCTTCAGCGATAGGAATCTGGAGTTATATGAGCGTCTTAATTATTTAAAAGTTTTTTGATAAATATATTGTAACATTCATTTTTTACTAATTAATTTCTTTCATTCAAAGTTGATCTCAATCAGAATTGAATTTCACAATAATTTAATGTTACCGATGTTGTGGTGATTTAAAAATGTTATTTAGGTTATTTGTGCTATAAAAATATATCAGTAATCATGATAAGTATCGATATCACGTCTCATTATATTTTTACTTCTTTCAAATAAATATTGCTTTTAATCATATTAGCACACCTGATATTTTATAATCAATTACAGTTTATTAAGTAATGTGAGTTTATCGAAGATATCTATCAGATTCGATTTTACCGTGATTACCGAATCAGATTCGGATTTGGTATTTTCCTATGTTTGTAGTTATCATTTTCACCATTAATGTAGAAAAATCAGTTATGAAAATGTCATCCTTTATTATTATATTCAATAATATAATTTATTGATACAATTTATTGTACAACAGTGAAAACAAAATAATATTAATGAAATTGAGGTCATTTTTATGTAATGTTATACTTGAATTGCTCTTTATATAGACAATATAATATAACTTAAATAATATACCGTGGTACATAATTAAAGCAAACCTTCAAAAGCCCAACATTAAAGTGATATTAGTGGAATAGTTGCAGGAGACAACCCTAACTGGAGGGTAATGATATCCAATGATTTCAAAGCAAACGCCAGAAACACACTGAAAGTGGGATGAGACAGCAAAAAGAGAAAGAAAAAAGATAAAATATGAGAAAAGAGGGAGTATGAGTCCACAGTCGCTGTCTTCTAATGCCCAAATTACTCCAGACTTTATAGATCCAAGAATGGAATTTTTAATCGCACGAGGACCCACAGTCGTGAGGGACAGTCTTCACCAGAGAGGGACAGCAGATAACGATCATCGCACAAATATTTAGCGTGTGTCATAAAAATGCTAGCCTTTTTCCATCGTACAAATATTGGTCTACAAAATTCTTATAATCTTAGAATTCACGTAAAAAGTTACACGTACATGTATATAAAACGAAGATAAAGATTTGGGTTGTTGGAATCCCGACGACACCAGTTGAGTGACTCGAAAACATAAAGCCAGTTAAGGGTTAACTGTGGCTGCCACTACGTCTTGTCTTCAATGTCCAGCAACTGTCAAGGAAAAGTTAGACACTTCTTGCATAAACAATGTTATTAGACACGTCTGTCTACTCAGACTGCATGACTCGCAGTTATTTGATGAGAATATTATTCAGATTTCGCTACGTAGTTATGTAACTTTTGAATAGATTAAAGGTTAGAAGTTTTGCTGATTGTATTACATGCAAGAGTACATAAAAGTAAATACATGAGGCATTTTATACAAACCCGTACAAACTCAAAAATGGTTTATCTATTAAATCTAAGCGTTAGAAGATAGCATGTACTCGTACTTTTCGTTATTTTCTTGCAAAAAGTGGCGAATAGAAAAATCGATAAGATCGATAAGTTTGAAGACTGTTCTGGCATTTATTTATTGTACAGAAAATCGAAAGTAAAAAGCAGTTATAAAATCGCATGTAAATGATCACCCATTATGTGAATTACAATTTGACAACCACACACACTCCTGCAAAGGTTTTTATTTATTTATATTTATTCGGAAAGCCAATAGCTAATAATAATTAAGTAAATACAAAGAATGGGAAACATAAAAGCCAATTATAGGTATTCACTGGGTTTATTTAAAAAAAAAATTAATAAATACACACGTCATATGTTTGTTACAACTAAGGTTTCGAGAGGTGCAGTCCATCTCATCAATGGGTAAAAATAGTTTTAATCAGAAGCTAAAGTTTCTATCATTAAATCGGGTGAAAAACATAAGCTATGACATCTCTATCTGAGTTTCATTAATTTTTTTTTAATACACTCACATTAGCAGGTGAAGTATTAAACTGACAGAGTTAGTATTAATATTAAGTATTTGAGTATCATGAATAATCTCTAAATTTCATTACCGACAAATTTGTTTTTTGGACAAAAGACATTTTATTGCTTGAGACATATACACACAATACATATAAACATACCATACTATCTAACAACGTTAAAGTCAAATCTATCAACAATGTAAATTTAGTTTTAGTCACATGTTAAATATGTATAGTTTTGGGTAGGAAAAATGGAAAGTAGGGGGTAAGAAAATGATGTCAATCATTTTCTTTACTGAGTTATTTATTATTAACACTTTATAATGTATTGAGTGGCAATGTTTGAGCTCATCTCAATGTATGTGCAGACTCGAGTAGCTTTTATTGTACTATAAGTTTAAGTAAGTACCCAAGTTTGTCATTAGAATCTCTTAAAACAGCCACATACCTCTTAATTAATGCGTTTAAGAAATAAATAATTATGCAAGTTATTATTTTTTATATAATATTATTATTTATATTATATTTTCATTTATATAATATTGTAAAGGTCGCAGTTTTTATAAGTCTGCGGCTGAGACGATTATTTGTTAACGCGCATGTCACTCAGACTTAGTTATGCACGATAATTTTCTCGTGCTAATTGAAGCTGTTTATAAATTTTGATCGAGCGTGCGATAAGATCATTTTTAGCAATTTGACGTGCAAATCTGCTTTCTTGTTGTTGCTCAAACACCTGCTCACTCGAGTGAGGTTTTTTCTGATGTCTTATTTTATTTAATATAAATCTAAGCAAAAAAGAATTTAGTGAGCACAATAAGTAGTTGTCTACTCTCGTGGCGTGTTTATTATTAAATGAAGGAAGGAAGAAATGAAATTTTATTTTGTTATAAAACAATTGATTGGCATTGTTCTTTTTGTAGGTGGATATTGGGTATTTATAATTATTTAAATTCAATTTATCAAAAAGTATTGTGAAGATATTGTAATATTGTAATTGTACAAATAAGTTATTTCCCTATCTGTCGATACGTGAAAGGATTTTATTTCATTTCTTAAACACGTGAGTGTTGTAGCTTTTTGAACGTGAAACAATTATGGGTATTCATTATGAAATGAAATATTTATTTATTATGGTAATAAGCATCGCATATTTTTGATGAGAGGGAGCTTAGACTTACATATCAATATAAATCGTTTACTATTCTATAACCAATCAGTGGTGGTTAATGCCATCTATAAAATGTTTGATGGTTTGAGTGATTATTCTTTGGTTTATTATACAATCTTATTGCGTGGTAAATTGCAAAATTCATCTGTTTTATTGATTATTATCTCTAGAAGAAGCTGTAAAATTATTTTTGTGACAATGTATTTGATAGTTGATAATGTAACCGGTTTGTAACAAAAAAAATCATAAGATAATTTATAAGATATACTATGGATGTGTCTCCTAGGGAAGAAGTTGTTTTTTATATGCTTACGACCTACCGTAAGGCCGGCTTAAGTGATCACTTTACACAATGTAGTAGCTTATTGGTCTTGTGGTTAGAATTCTCGCCTCATGATCCAAAGGTCGCGGGTTCGAATCTCACTCCGGACCAGCAAGTTAAGTGTTTAGCTTAATTTGAAAATGGTAAGAAAATTGATGTGTTACGTATTCCGTGTTCGCATCTCTATTTAAAAAAAAATATAACGTTCACCAATTCTACAACATCTGTAAAAATTTTGAAAGTACTATATATGTTTAACTTGCACACTCTGTTGTGTATGTGAGTTATATTTTTACTACCGCCATCTTTTTTTTAGCCTTATGAAAAAGACTTCCGTACCTACTTTCCCTTATGAAAAATAGCTTCGTCCCAACGAGCAGTATTGAGTTCTTGAAAAATTTTGCACATACTTGAATATTCTGAAGAGTTAATTTACATCCTACGAAAACATAATATGACCAAAACTAAAATAAAGTGAAACCATTTTAATTCTATATATTTAATAATAATCCATTGAAAAATAAGGTTTATGAAAATAAGTTTTAAACTAGTAGAACCAGTCGCAATACGCACACTGTGGGAGACTTTTTGACAAGAAAAGGCCAATTTTTTGCCCAATTTGATGATCCTGCCTTTGTGATTTAAGGCTATTTCCATAATTAAAAAGCTGAGATAAAAAAAAAAAAAACTAATATCCATCAGGATGTGAGATACTTAACCGTTTTCCGAAAAACGAGTTCCAGGCCTGTTTCCAAAAAAGGGAACGACATTTAAGGGGAATATTTGAAAGATGGCAATAGACACTGGTGTACAGTTCCACACAAGTATATTTAAAAAAATCCATTCCTGGTTATTAAATCGTCATACCTCGTACAGACAAATAAATTATTTATATTGAAGAGTAGCGCTTACAAGAAAAATAATATTTATTTATCGTGTTATTTGATTACGTATACATGTATGCAATTCTTTATATTTATATTTGAATCGTTGAATACAAAATATGATTTATTCATCACGTGGTTACGGAAAACGTGTGTACTACGTTATGACTGGAAGACTACGATATAGCAGGTAATATAGAACAGTAAGCCAGTAATATTATACAGAATATGAATTTTCATGTGTCTGCAAACATCATATATATTGTAAGAAGTGTTTTGAATAATATGAAGAAAGGTCGTATGTTGGAATTCACGATAAGCAATGAGGGACGCAATAACAATCGTTCTTAGAGGTAAAATTTCGAGGGGGGTTAGGTTAGGTTAGGTTAGGTTCAATATTTCTACACCCTTTCTTTTAACTCGCAGCGTCTGCGGTTTGTTGTCTGCCGGAAAAACTTTGGATCGATTTTTAACCCTTTCTCCGTGATCCAATCGAGCTGAAACTTTGCAGGCAGACTCATGGCGACGATAAAAATGATCTTAAAAATTTTCATTTAAAAAAATTAATAATTATAGTATTATTTTGGAATTTTCGAAATTTTAATGGTTTTTTCAAATTGGAATCAATACAAATAATGATTTATGACCCCGACGCGTGCAGTATGCACAAAACCTGATTCAATGAGAAAGGGAGTATAATAAAAACTTGGTTTTTGTGGGTTAGTTTTTTTAAGAGTGTTTGAATGAATTTACTCTCGTTTTAAATTATGAAGGTAGACGATATGAAGGCTCTGGATTTAAATTATTATTATTTTTTAATTACAACTTCTGTGACGACATATTGACGTCACAATATGCCATACAGGATGAAATACATCTAGTCTAAAATACTTTACAATTGATTCTAGCATAACTTATAAGTTGAAAATAGTAATAGATAAGCGACTTAACGTCCGTATTTTTTTTCAATATTTTTGACATATTCCTTAAATGTTAGACCATCACACAAATAACTTTTGTTGAATATTAAAAATTCATTCGCCGTTTTACTATGTAAAAAAACTATACACATTTAAAGATTTAAAAAAAAGTTTTATTAAGCTTTTAATAAAGCGAATGAATTTATAATATATGAAATAGGTTAATTTATGAATGTCCAACGTTTTACAGAAGCCTATATCAGATTTTATCAGAATATTGAAAAATATTGAAACATTCAAGTCGTTCTTCTTCATTACTAAGTATTGTGAATTAGCTCTGTTATACTGTATATTCAAGAAATTTCACTGTACTGAAATTCTTATATATAAATAAATAAATTGTATTTTTCCTATTATTTATACATGTTCCTTTTTGTTTCAGGTAAATCATTCAAATCGTACAGTATGGACTAGAACGAAATGTAAGCCGTCGCCGAATGAGGTAAGTCACTATAATTTAACATTAATAAAGTTATCTGACTACATCTGCCAGTGACTTTGAAATAATTTATGCAGTACTTAACGCAAAAAAGTGACATTAAAGTACAACAGAAATCGATGATGGATCGCAACTCACAACGCGTTTGATTTACTCTTCAGATCTTTTGCATTTCTAACTCGCGTCGATTAATCATATTAAGATGGCACACATAGTGACTGTTGCAATTTGTTACCTGTGCTCACTGTGGCGGCAAAAAATATGCACGTTTTGCATAATACCAGGGGTAACAGATCTATCATGCAGTCCCACTCATTTAGACTCCTGGTCGATTTGTATTATGTTGCCGAATCATTTGATACCATTTAGGCCAATAGTATATTAAGTGTGATGCGACACATCGAAAGCGGTCATTAAAGACATAAGACTGAGTCATTAAAAGTTATTAAAATAATATTTTTTCAGTGTTTTTTTATTTTCTTAACCATTAGTATGTGTATTCTGTGACAATTTGTACTCTTAATAGGGCATCATTCATTTAAAGGGAAATAAAACTTAGAGCAAAAGTAAAACAGGGGTCGAGAAACGGAAACAAGGAAAGAATATAAAAAATTAGGCCTTTAGCTTTATAAGCTAAATAAATGTGAGGAATGGACCGACCTAAGAACGAGTGATAGTGATAACGACTTTAAAAAAAATAACAACTAGACGGTTGACGTACAGTCGATGTAGCGGTTCGATATTCGATACCAATAAGCAAATCACCTATATAATCTTACTGTATACCCTGTACTGGGAACAAAAATTAAATATAAATGTGGTATTGCATCCATATTTTACACCATAACTATTTTTGCCGTCAAAAAACTCCTGTCAATTGCTATTAGTGACATCGCTATTTCCTTCAAAATTTTCAGTTAAAACAATACGAAGACCATACCATTTATAATGATTTCTTAGATTTTCGCAGTGGATGAGCACATTTTCTATAAAGTAATATTACCTGGAGCCGATATTTAATTTTTCTCTTACCACCGCATTATTTACTAGAGTTGCAAATTATTTAGAGACCGACAATAAGCCACATTTGTTCAAATATGCTCGAACGCCATAATACATTGGTGTATTTTGTGATCCATCTCGCATACCTTCCCAAATTTCTTCCATCTCTCTAAACCCATTCTTTACCCTTGATACATATAATCCAATCCGTTCCAATTCTTTTGAAAAAAAAAATCTTTGTTCCGAAACCACATCGCAAGTGTTTTACGAGTAAGTAGTGATTCACGATTTTTTCTGCCGTGCAACGTTATTAAGCCTCTACTCACCACTGCTTCAAAACGGTACCATATTCTTGTGGTCTTCAAAGTACATTTTTTTTAATCACATCTTCGTGAGAAATTTGGTCAATGCCAAACTAAACTTGTAGGTTAATTTTTTCAGTGAATCGAAACGATCCGATCACTTCTCCTTGGTGTACCTGTATGAAAACAATATTTTTTATCTTCCCAATCCATCATTTGTTGAACTTTTACTGATAATTTCGCAGACATGATATGATTACCGATATTGATTTACGACGATGTGAAGGCAGCCTACATGCATGTGTACTTTATTGTAGATGTTCACATGAACAGTTTTAAGGCTGTAAAGTAAAGATTTTATAAAAGAGCTGGACTACTAACATAGGTTCAATTTTGGGTGTAGTTTTGTACCAAACTGCAACATCTTTAAACAGTGACATATATTTTATTTTTAAATTACATTGAATGGATCAATATGCGATTGAGCAGTTATAGCAAAGATATAATGGTTATAATCAAGGAGATGAACTGTCCAGATCTATGCAGTAAAAAACAATAGTCATAGAAGACAACTGAACACAATCGCAGACAGTACAAAGTGTTTCTTATTTGGCACGAATTAGACAAAGTGAGAATGTTAAAAAAATTCTAATTTAAATTGATTGAAAATTCACAACGGAAATATATAGATATTGAAAACATTCGAATTAAAATAGAATTACTCATTCTAATTCTTGTATATCTGAATCAATAATTTTCATAAAATTTCTAAAAAAAAGAGAATTATCAATTTACTACTAAAGGCTGCGTTAAACCGTAAGTTATCATTAGTCTTTTCAAATTTCGCGCCTTTATAATTAAAATTATAAGCAAAAATAATCAAAATCTTCTCCCGCGCTAGCTACACAGAGCCTATTTTAATAACTAAACTCGGTTCTGCACGAAACACCTAATAATAAAATATACAGTTTTTAAAGAATGTATAATAGGCGTATATCCGCTGAATTTCGACCATAAAATCGCGCTTACTTCAAGTTCGCCGAATGTGTACAAATATTTATGGTAGATTATTAAGCCCGACCTACACATTAGATGCGAGTATGCTGTGATGCTGAGGCGAATTTGATTCGACGGTCGTGAGCTTTGAGACCAATGTAGCCCACGAAGGAGCAAACGTGAAGACACTCACGACTTTCAACTGTACAGGCTGTCCACAAAATAAATCAATATTATTCATTTACATATAATTGTTGCACTTTTAATATTAAAATGTGTATAATTTAGATTAACAAGCTTCTTTTTATTTGTACAGGGGTATTTTTTTAAATAATGATGCATACAAGGAACACTATATTTTCAAATTAAGCAAAACGTCCATGCTCCGAAAAAGAGGACGAACTTGCTGATCTGGAATGAGGCTGGAACCTGCGACTAGATTACAGTGCAATGGCAAGGGTCTTAATCACTAGGCCAACAAGCACTTCTATGGAACTACCGCAGAGAATGTAGGAAATTATATTAAGTTCAATGCTTATGAGTTAGTTTGTAAACTTCTATGAGGGGAACATAAATTGATATTTAAAATATCCATATTGCGGTCACCAAAATCTGAAAAACTCTACATTCACATAAAGGTTTCCCGTTAATCTCACTTTATGGATCAAATGTGCATACCAAATAACCCAGATTTTAAAAGAAACTAAAGTTAAATTAAACTATCACCGAATCTCGAAAAAAGTTTTTAGATAAGATAAGATTTTTTTAGGTTTTTTATATGAAAAGAAGAGTTATGTTGATATTTTCATTTCATCTTATGTTCCGTGGTATACGGCATGGTTTCCTGATATGTTTGAAGTGTGATGCACAGTACGTTTCCAATATATCCGCTCATGATCCAAGCTGATCGCAGCCTTTAAAGGGAACCCTGTAAACTTCTTTATTTGGTCTGTCAATCTTGTAGAAGATCTTCTTCTTGCTCCCTTTCCCTCAATTATCCCTGTTTCTCATTATGATTTATATACTACGGGATACGCATTATTTCTGTCCGGCACCATATCTCGAAAACATCTAACGTATTCCTTGCCTTAGATACTTTGAAATTCAATTTTTATTCTTCTAATTACTCAATATTTTCTTTGAGTTCGATTAGTTACAGAAATTGGTTGATCAATAATAAGCTAAAAGAAATGATGTTTGAAATAACTTTGGCTGATTTTTCCATAGTTTAAATTAAGTTAAATATTAAATTTCAGTATTTATTATGATGCGCACTTTAGGAGTGCCCTGTATTATGCTAAATCAATTGTAGGATGTGGGTTAGGCATTACTGATTATTTTATTATAGTCATTCATGATAAGCGCTACGTATAAAATAATCTAAAATCACTTCCGTCACATTATTTGTCATTCGTTTTGGTTATATTAATGGAAAATTTATATGAATAGGCAAGTCTTCTCGCCTGGATTGAAATATTTTTCACAACTTATTTTTTCTCTTGATTTCAATGAAGCTCATAATATTTATGAGGCGTGAGTTCATCGAATTTGGTAATAATCTTCGATTATAATTAAATTCATCGTTATAATAAGTATGACTGTGGGAATGAATTATATTTGTGTTAAATTTATTTTATTGATTAATGCTTCATCTTCTTCGTATAATGTTGTTATATATGTTTTCTTTTATTGTACTAGTAAGAATCTTTGTGAATATATTTAAGTATCTGATTTTTGCGCTTCGTTGCCTTGTATAGTATTGAAAACAAAACAATATTGATATAGAAAAATTATAGAATTATCATTCTGAATACTCACCTTCCTTATCTAGCAAGGTATTTTAAAATTCTTTCATTTTATTCGATTCATTTACAAAATTTACAGTTGATTACTGATTGGTTTCTAATGGACTGTGGAAGATTCCAGTATTGCATCAGTTTCCAAATTAAACATTGAATTGTTAACGGATAATTTTAAAGATATAATTAAATAATTTGTAGGTATTTTTAAAGGACAATGTAAATATTTTTAAAGGACAATGTGTACAGATGTAAAAAAAAATAACAACACCCATAGAGTTTACGTCTATAGTTTCCATAGGCGCAGTTCTTCTCATCATCGCCTCCAAACTTCAAACTGTAGTCGTGATACAAATATCTACTCTTTTAAGTTGTGTGTATATGGTATACAGGTTAGTTTCATAATGCTATGGTTCACCGTAATGTAACTGGTATTACAATAATGATATTAAGAAATCGAAAAGAAAACGAAAGAAACATTGTTTAGTTTTATAAATACTTTATTTTCACAGTGATACTATTTTGTACATTTTTAAAAGAGGTCTGTTTGAGACGGTCTGAGAAACCCCGTTAATAATTATACAAATCATTTGTTTAATAAGAAATTTAAATACAAATTTATGTGATACGATATTATATGCTTTATTATTTAGAGCGAACGTAATTTGTCTACGGGTGATTAAGTTTAGTCGTAAGTAATATCCGAAAACAAATATCGATTGCAGTGGTCCTGTTGGGCGCTGGAGTGGCGGAGTACCGTTATTGTTCGTAGCGTGCAACATGATACAGTCCTATAGGATTACGGAGGTAGAAAGTCATGAATACTGAATGCGAGACGTGATTCATCTGCCTCCCAGGTAACCCTATTGAAAATATTCGATTAAATCCGCAGCGGTGCGGAGAGCCACGAAGTTGGAGTTCAAGACTGCGTCACTCCACGTGAATGTGAAGTGAAGTCCTTAATCGCGACATTCTGTAAGGTTCATGGCTTCACTATTATATAAGGAAGGTAGTAATAATAACAGAAATAACATGTATTGTTAAAAAATTTCATTATTAAAAATGATGATTGCGTTAAAAAGAAGGGTGTTAAAAATTATTTTTTTAAATAGTTTTAAAATTAGCCTGAATATAATTACGAATCAGGCCATTTCTACAAGTAATATAATAACTAATTTACATCTTCAAAGATATTACAAATTTTTATTTAAAGAAGATTTGGATATCCTGGACATGATTTTTTTACTTCTTCAAAAAAAACGAAATAATTTTGTGGTGACATTATTAATATAATTAATAAAAATCAACGTTGTTTTCATTACTTTTGTATTGAAAATATCAATATATTTCAGGGTCCAGGATACAATTGTATACTAACAAATTAAAAATCAAAATTTATTTTTTTATTTATATTTCATGTATCAGAATTAAATATGTTATCAGAATTAAAATAATGAAATAAATACTTAGTTATTGTGGAAATTAAAAATGTGCTCATTCTCTTATACTCATACACAAGTTTAAATATTGATGGAATAGAAAGAATGAAGAAAAAATCTAATTCTTAATAATTGTGCAATGTATTTGTAAAATATATTGTAAAAAAATGAACCTATATAATATTATTTTAATTAGACATCATGACGTCACAATAAATTCAAGTGTGATACTGTTAGAAGATTTTGAATCGAAAAAATAATTCATTACTAAAAGTCATCAACATCCGCCATCGTATCTGTTCCCACCAGTGTTTATGTACGCGTGCAGGTGTTTGCCCCTACGTGTAACTCGTTACCATGGCAACTATATATTTTATTCAGTAGGTAGGTACCCATGAAGTTCACATGCTAGAATGCTCGACCACGGTATTTGCACGTCCAAAATTAAAATATGACCTTTCACGTTCCGGAGGCTAGGTAAAAAATTTATTTGTGAATTATTGAGTACCTACACAATAACTTCTTTCAAATTAGAGTTTAAACAAATAATACATAAGTATATAAGTAAAATGATAACCAAACGATTTCAAATAAATTCAATTTTTAATATCAAAATTAAATGTAATAATTTTTTTTGTTTTCATTCCTATCCAGAGAACTAACTTTACACGTGTTGTTTACAAATATTATGAGTAATTCTTTGTATATTAATTGTAATTATAATTTGTATAGTTTATTACACACTTTGTTACATTTTTTTAAGAATAGCCAGTCTTAAATAAATTTCATGGCACTAGTTATAATAAATATATGGAGCAACCTACTGAGGATTATAATTTATTCTTATTTGCCATGGCGAACATTAAAGTCAAGTATAATAATGTATATCGCTTATTTTCTTTATTGCATATTGTATATTAATTGACTTACTTTCTGCGTATAATATATCAATATGTATTAACATTGAAACAACTTCGCAGACTTTTTGCTATTGATGTGGTAAAATCCATCACAAAGTAGGTTCACCTGTCAAAATAGTTGCCTCATATACGTGAAACACTCGAGTAATTTTGACATTGATGTTGCATTATCTAAAATATAATAATTTATTCAACAACTGGACTAATAAACAATGAATTAAAAACGTTCAGCGATTGCTCGAGCATGCCTTATGACGTCTTATGCAACTGGTACAATTTATGTATTAACATCAATGGAAGCATAAATACTCCTTTCCGCAAATAATTACCCCAATATATCAACGTTAATTATCGACAGCGCAGCACTGCTAGGATACTGTATCTCTATTGTGATCTGTACGAGATGAAACATTTAACTGTTGTGTATTTCTGGACTTGCTCTAGATGTACCGGGGATCTTGATAGATGGTCCTCTGCGCTAACAAGGCGCTGTGTCCTTGTGCCATTCCATTGTTAGCATATACCAATCTATTCTCGATTTCATAGATAGACGTTATTTCTTCGTTTGATAGGACAGATTATAAATAGAAATAGCAACCATTCAATATATTTGTTTTATCCACCTTAATTAATATGAAATGTCATACACTGTCACCGTGTTGTCTTTGATAATCGCAGTAATTGACACAAAATAAAAATTCGGATACTTCGCAAGGAGTGTAGTTTTAATCGTTGCAGCTAAATTTAAGCTCACATTATGGTATCTTTTATGGAGTAATTTAAATACTTTAGTTCTAGTTGATTTACTATTTTACAATTACATAGTTTTTACATGGATCGGTTGAGTGGATAGGACACCGCACTCTTTAGACAACATATAGTCATCATCGGGAAATGAATCCAAAACATTATACAGCCGGTAGAGAGTACGGTACCAAATAAGCTACTACAATACTTACAGAAGTTACAAAATTGCATTTACTTACTATACGATTTCTAAATGGGGAATCTATTTTTCTATATTCTATATATATTTTAAATTAAATTGTTTATCAAAAATATTTGAGTAGGATACGCCAGGTGGCGTCAGGATTTCAGCACATTATACTAATATAGATTGTATTATTAACGTAACTAATTATATTAATTACCAGCCGTAAAGCCATGGAAAATCACGGAACATAACTAATAAAACTAATATAAATGTCAAGATGTGTAGTTTGGTGGTGCGACCCTTACAGGTAGTCTAAGCCGCATGCTGATTGACGAGTGTCACACCCGATTGCCCGCGCCTCATTAGCGTCAGTGTTGTTTCCAATTTTAAATAAATAAAATGCAATGCTATGGCGGACAGTGAATGGTTTTTGATATGCGATATACGCCCGGTGCGGGGCAGCACGGTGTTGCGAGTAGTGTGAAAAAATGTCAACCAGGCGACGAATGAGCATGACCGATATGGGAGATTTTACTCATAAAACGGTCATGGGTAAGAGGAGGAACAATTAATTTTTGTTGTAATTCAAGAATGTTACGGAAGGACATTTGAAATCAGGATAGTTTATAATGAAATCACTTTTTATCTGTGAAGTTACATTTCTTTGTAACCCAGCAGTTGAAAATAATATCATGTTTAGCTTGATTGTTTAATTTGTTCAACACTGTATTCAGCGACTTGGATCTCTTGAATTCATCAAATTATGAATTTAAAACTTTTGGATATTCATCTCAGTTATAAACCTTTTTTTATTTTTTTAATCCATCTTCTTTCTTTTGTCTAGACTTCGTAGATATATTTAATTTTTTATTTATATCTTTCTTTAATTCATCTTTTTTCTTTTGTCAAGACCTCGTATATATATGCAGATGTATTGATCAGATATCTTTATGCTGTATATCTTTTGCACTTCTTTTTCTTCTTATCTCTTTCCCTTTTTACTAAGTAGATCTGTCCTTACTTATCCACTCCTGAATCCTCTTTTACCTTTAATTATTTGACTTTCATAGTGTATTCGTAACTTAAACCTTTCACTTTTCTTTGTTGTAATTGTTGCTATACGTTAAAACATAACATGTTAATTCTGTGGAAACTTGTAAGATGGTCTCTTAAACATTTAATATTCACCCGTAATCTGATTTTTTTTATGTGTACCGTTAGTTTCCCATAAATAAATAAAATAAAACAAAACGTAAGTCGTTTTCTACGTCCACGGTCTTACGTTGTATCTTTACACCGTGCGAGCTCTTTTTTTGTCCGTGACAGAAACATCGGATGTCACGGTCCCTGTGTACTTTGGACGCGGCTTTTGTTGTGATCGCCGAGGAAATTGAATTCGCCTCGCGGATGCCGATCGTGTTTGATCAATCAGCCATTTGAAGGTGATTACACGGCGCCTTTGTTGGCCAACGCGCATCAGGCCGACCAAATAATCAAGTGTGCTTTGATAATGTAATACCTACAAAAGAAAAAAATGCTTTGCTTTCATTCTATATTTTTATTTTTATTTATTTCTTAAGTGAGTCAATATTAAATTGTATATCAACTAGTATTTAACATTTTATATTCTTATATCTATTACTTATATACTATCCGTAATAACCTACATATTTACATTTACATCTAATCTAATCTATGGTACAATCTATAATTAATAATAAATCTTATGCTCTACAATTCTATACTATTTTTACAGTAATTATAGCATTTGTTTTTAAATATATTCATCTTACTTATATTCTTCATGCTTTCTGGCATCTCATCGTATATTTTTACACCTCTGTACATTAGACAATTCTGTGTATATACTTTTTTCTTATATGGTAATCTTATTCTATTCCTATTTTTGGTGTTATATTTGGTTATAAGGCGAAAGATTTATTCGTATTGAAGGGAAACTAGATCTGTGTTTGCTATATGTTATCTTACAGATTTATTTTTACCTGTATTTTATGCTTTTCTTTGATAATTTACAATAAAGTGTGTTATGTAAAGGAGGTACAGTGAATAGACTATCACAGGTCTCTCCGGGTCGCAGTCGCTCTTTACACGACGTGACACGGAGATGGCCTTTGGAGTAAAAAATTGTCAACCTGGCGAGGTCTGAGTAGGACCGATATGGGAGCATTCGCTCATAAAACGTTCCTGGGAATGCGGTGGGTGTCCATTCACTGCTTCCATTCTAAGCTGTTTTGCTATTCAACTGGCGAAAATGTTCATATTAAACAAGATACATTATATCTACACGTCTCATAGTGACAAAGAAGCTACATTTTTAAAAATTATTTTTATATGGGAAAGTAGGTATGGAAGTCTTTTTGGGTGTCCATAGGGCTTATGACCTATCGTATATCATGATGATCACTTTACACTACGTAACGTTCATGTGTTTCACCCCTGATAGACTACCACATCAATCAAAATTTAGGAAATTTTGTATATATTTAATATGCATTTTTACTACCGCCACCTGTGGTTGATAAAGTTGTCATTCCCATAAACCAGTACAGATGTCACCGTTGGTAATTAGATATCTATATATTTTATTTTTAAAGAAATATTCTTTAAATGTATACCTGTGTATATGGCATTCTTCCAAATAATTAATAAATACGTTACAATACGCCTGAAAATTATTACAATTTTTAACTTCTTTTCGGACCAGTATATTCAGAATATTTTGAGTATATTTATATTAATCGAGGACACACTACTGGATTTTATTCCCTGGGATATCAATCACGATATATATAATAGATGTCATATATATTATATCTAATACCAATACCAATCCTCAATAATATCACATCCATAGTATATCTCGATTTATGATATCCCCCTGGGGTTAAAATCCATTCTGTTCTTGAAAATTTTTCACATCTTCAAAATATTCTGACAATATCAGTTTTGATAGCGATGTATATTTACAGGAGTGAATAACATTTTGAGAAATGTTGGATTAAATTTTTTCGTTTTTTTAACAAAATTCTTGTCTTATTTATTGCGTCTATACTTAAACGTATCTAAGTAAGATAAATCGAAGCTGTTGATGTTTAGCTAAATTTCAGACGAAGGAAACAATTCATATATTATCATTATATATATTCCTGCGGAATGACAGGATGGCGTACAGACAAATATTAATTGAAAATTTGTTCCAGCATTTCAAAGAAGATACCCGCTTAATGATATACTTAGTTGTACGATTGTTATTCACGTCTTATCATCTGTTGCGATGAATGTTAAAATACGGAATCTGACGTCATCAATCAGCACTTGCCGCGAATCCGTTCTGTGATCTCTCGGAAACATTATTTTATATGTATTTCCCGCGGTATTATTAAATAATATCATATTTGCTATACCACTAAAGTGCCTGTCACAGTTGACGGGTTTTGAAATCAAATACATCCAATAAATGCGAAACGTAATTACGACTGTTAATGGAAATAAATGTTTTATAACTCTCTCCCTTTGGTAATAATTTATGATTGGTTGGAATTATCATTACTAAATTTATTATAATTATGACAAGCGTTTCAAAATACAAATGTACGCTATAATTAAAGTTATAAAGCGAAAACCTCCCTTTTATATTCCAGCATTCCGATCAAAAATATAATTTTTATTTGAAACACTTCGTGACATAACTAAGTATCTCGCAATTCAGTGAAAATGTTGATAAAAGAAAATTATTAATGCATTATTTTAATTTGTCTTCTTGATATTGTGTGATCTTCTATTGAAAACCGGATATAACAATCTAATTATCACATATTAATATGGAGATAAAAACACTACTTGTTTTTTAAGGTCGACCTTTTTAATTTTCTGAGACACGTTTCGTCTTATGAGGGCATTATCAATGTGGAGTTCTATAAAGTTACCTCTGAAAAATCAAATTATCATCAGTTCTGGATAGTGTTGCGCTTTTGTCGAATTGTTGTAGTTTTCTCACGTTTGCATTGAACTTTGAGCCGTGATGTCAATAATTGTGTCCTTTTATTATACGAGTATGTTCTAAGTTCTAGTTTTCGTTTTTTTAATTCCATAGATCATTTTCACCGTTTTGCAAATTGTTCTGAGCTCTCCAATTATATGATAGTAAAATTTTGAAAATTTTTCGGTGGCACCACGTTTGAAAGGATTAAATTTTTATTCAAAAATTCCACACCGACGTAATCGTGGACGTAATTGAAATAAAATTTCCCTTTTCAGCTGTACTTCTATTTTAGTATATTTTTCCTTTCATTATTACGGTTTTAATCCAGATATTTATAACGGTATACAGTTTACTTTTTTACTGATGCAAAAATTATATATCTTAAAAACCTCACAGACGGAAAAACGGATCTACTCAATACACTTCAAATAAGTTGAATAAACGAACGTTATAGGTATATTATTGATGGATTTGGTGTTTACATTACGGATTATTAATGATGATCATTAAAAAATATTAACTTTGTTACTTCTACACTTGTTTGAAATTTTTTGAAAATTTTTTTTTTTTTCATTAGTTTAACACTTCACTTGTCGATGAGAGATTCTGCTTCTCTCGAAGCTTAAGTAGTGAAAAAAATATGAAGTTTAATCTTAATGTATATAATAATATTATGATCTTAATGTACGCTATAGGATAGAAGTCTACGATAAGCAAAAAATACTTATATAGGACGAAATTCAATATATTAACTACCCAAACACCAGTAAATTATACAAAATTCAAATTTATGACAATAGAAATAACGGACTTACTTGCACACTTTAACATTATTTCTAATTCATTATTCACAGGAAATTTAATTAACATTCAATTGACATTTCAACACTGATACATTACAATGGAATGTATGAATTTCCTTTCAAAGTTCCTTCGCATGATAAACTGAAGGACATTCATTACTTATAATAATTAATTTACAATAATTTTTAAACCAAATGAGTGTTTGTGGTCGCGAGTGAAAAACTAATTGTCAATGCATCGACTCACCAAGAGGATGCGACTCCCCGCGCGCGTTATATTGGCCGCATCTTCATATATAACTTCATATATAACTGTTCCAACAATGCAAATGTCTCACTGGACCTGACAGCTTTACTGGGACTTGAGCGCGTCTTTCTTTGCCTGCCCAGCTGTCGCGGCAGAGATGTTAATGTTACGACACCGCCTGCTACTGTTGTGTGATATAGTATTCATTGTGGAATGCTCTGTTTAAGTTGCAGCATATAAATCGTTTTATAAATTTCACTAGCGTCCCACAATTCTAACCATTTTAATGAAGCTTTGTTACGCGGATCGAATGAAATGTTATAAATCAGTGGAAGGAAAGGGGGCAGAAGTGTGTAGAAAATGTTTGGTTAGAATCGAAAGGTGTGCAATACGTTACTTGCAAAAAAATTTGAACTATTGAACCCAAAATCGTCCCTATTTATGTATCCAAAATTTTAACGACCGCAAAACCTGGGGAACAGCCCAGAGAAGCCAGGTTCTGGGCCACCCAAACCTGAGTTCATCCGCAAAGTTGATTTGATAGTGGTTTTAGTCTTTTTGAAACAGCTGCTTCTTCTTCAATGCTTGTCATGCGTCTATATCCTGAACCCTAGGACCCAAAAGTAGTCTGAGGGTGTGTCTGTTTTTCCCTTGCTCATTATTTATGGAATATGTTTTTCTTTGGGCCTTTCCTTCTTTTTTTTATCCCATTGAATTATATTGCAGAAGTATGCACTTGGTTTAAAAAAAAAGTTTAAAATATCTTTCAAAGTATGTTCTTACTAATGGATCCTCAAATTTTCAGTAGATCTCTTGCACTTTTCTCGGAAATTGAATTCATTTGTGATTCTCTCTGTACAGTTTTTTCTTTCTTCCCACGTTTCAAAACACTTAATGTCTATATTCCCAGTAAAGACTGAGACAACTCTTTACCTTTCTACCATCAACCCGCATAGGTTAACAGCACACTTTATTTGAATTATTTATTAATTTCGTCTGATGAAAAAGACCACTTCACACGAAGCTACAGAAGCGACAAAATATAAAAATAAGTAAGTAGTACAACGTTTGGTATAGTTAAAATTAAAATGCACCACACATCGTTAGCACTCAAAGACACCAATTCTCCTTGGCGTGGCAAACGGCTTATTTTATGAGTCACAATAATTTTTTATTCACGGATTCTTCGCTCCTTATTATCATCATCTGATAGAATAAATTGCGAACAGAGTCAAGTTTAATTACAAATTAATTCCACGTTAAAAAATAGGCATCTTCGTCTCTCGGAGCCGGCGGGTAACTGTACCTCGACTGCCGACATAAGGTCCGCTTCCTTTTTCAATAGCTGCTGGCTGGCGAGCTCTCGGAGGTTTCTTTTTTCTCCCTCTCCCGAGAGGCATTCGCAGAAGGAACGGCGACAATGCTCATAAGAGTATATTTAATAGGATGTGTACGCGGTGCAAGATATTCGCCATCTTTACGCGAGACGACTTCTTGTGTCTCCGTGTTTTTGCGAGTCGTTAACAAGACATTGATGGCTATCACATCGCGGGGTATCGATTGAATAATGACCGCAATATGCTAACTTTTTTCAACTCATATACTGATACCGACATCCTGTGTAACATTCAACATACGTTTAAATTCTTCTACATGCACAATATCTCGGCGATTGAATTTAAAAAAACCTTTTTACTTTAAGTACAAAAGCTTTACCTCAGGATGAGAGTTTATTATATCCGTAGACATTGGCTAAGAATTTCCTTTGTGTTATTTATTTAATTTATATTTAATTTTAATGCTTCAACAAGCATCAGGTCCGATTATTGTAGCGAGACGTACAATATATATATATATTTTTTTTAAAATAGAGATGCGAACACGGAATACATGTCACATCAATATTCTTAATATTTTCAAACTAAGCTAAATGTAGTGCTATGAAAATAGGAATAACTTGCTGGTCTGGAGTGAGGTTCGAACCCGAGACCTTTGGATCACGAGGCGAGAGTCCTAACCACAAGAATAACAACTAGGTTTGAAAAATCACAAAGATGTTTGTGACCTCACCTGGAATCGAATCCGAAAACCCCAGTATGAGAAGTCAGTGTATGCCCAGTAAACTACGAGGGCTGCATAAGCTTGTTGAACATCAAATGTATAAACGTACATGGAATTTCTTTGATGCGAGGTAGTCTAGGCCATTGTTATTGCAGACAGATTTTTTATATAGTCACCATCACACCTTTTTCTTGCAAGAGGTAGACAGAGAAATACATATTATTTTCCCTTTTTTATTATAATATTCACTCTTGCCTGAATTACATTACTAAGAATATTTATATTCAATTAATTTAATAAAATAAAACTCTTTCTGGTGAAGGTTCGAATTCTGGGCTTCTTTTCCATTTCCGCTTGTAAAGCGGAAATGGAAAAGAAGACTCAAAAACTATTATGAAAAAGATGCGAAAATAGACGTTATCAAATATTTGCTCATTATTAATATTAACTTGATATAAAGCTCACAAGGGCTGATTTTTTCAAATAATATTAATAATTATAATTAAAATTTTATCAAAGAACGTTTAATATGAAAGAATATCAAAAATATAAATCAATGCATTAAATTCTTATAAAAAAAAACAACATAATATACAACCTATTTCACAATTTAATGTCACGGTCTTTTAGAAATTTGGTTCAGATCGTTGAAGGCTGGTTTACTGTGTTAGAATTACAAGGATCGGCAATAATCGATAGGACACGGTTTTATGACAAATTTTACCGTGGTATAAAAACAAATGTGTACTCTTTTTCAAAATTTGTGGTGCATCAAAAGTTAAACTAGAATAAAAACGGCAATTTGAGTGTGACAAGACAAAGTTTCGATAAATTTTGAAACAATGAACGATTATTAAAATGTTAAATTTACAAAATTTGTTTGTAAGACAGTTAAAAAATAGGCACACACCAGCAACAGCTAACTGTAAAAGTCCACAAAGAGACAATCCAATTTACTTTCCTTGCCTCGGCCGTCACCACTTGTCACATACTGCGTCCTCCACTTCCTCATTATTACCAATGCCAAGAATGCGACTCCCGCCGTCAGCTCCTTATTCGGGCGAGCAGGGGCAGGAACACGCCCGCCCCTTCTTCTTCAGCTTCTTCGCGATTAAGATATAGCCCTAGCCACATAAATCTGGCTTCGGTCGCCGTCTCGTTGCCCCAGCGCCGGATGAATGGTGCGCCGACGAGGCTCGCAGGGAAAGTCGCGAAAGATTGCGGCCTAATTGGAAAATTGGATATTTTTTATCAGCACGAATTCTCGGTTAAGGTAATGAAGGTATTCAATTTGGGCGACGTTAAAAAGGGCCTAGAGGCAGTACTTTCGGCGCCTACCACGAACATTATTAAAATACCCTGGTGAGTCATTACTCCTCATATTTGAAATCTTTAACCGGTCGGATGCCGGCCGTACGTAACGCGGAATGTACCCTGTCTGCCGCGCAAGTTTGCTGTTTTTTAGACACTTTTTGTGATGGTTATATTCATGTAAATATCATCAATAATCGCTAAGAAGTTGCAGTTTCTGGTTTCTCAATATACGGACTTCAATAATTACCTATATTTCAATAATTACTTTTACAATAATTACTTATTCGTTAATGAAAATAAGTAACGAAATTTACCGTCAGAAATGTACGCACATGTTTATCGAATAAAACCATGGAAACAATAACACTAAATATATTGTATTTCGATAATTTCGTTCTAAATATATCAAAGAATATAAAAATACTTAGTTTTAACACATTTTATTTAAAAATAATACTTTTAAGCAGATAAATAACACAATTAATGCGCGGTTTGAAGACGACATTTGGAATGATTTTTTGTCCGGTTTGGGCGGCAAATGAGGTTACTTTACAAATAGAACTCGTTCATTCATTCAAAAACTTGACATACAACCAATGATAAGCTTTAAAAACTCATAAACTCAGGTAAAATAGATCGAATTCGCATACGTGTCTAGGGAGCGCAGATCTGCGCCCCGGCACATAGAGGGTGCAAAAGTTTTCGCGCAGATCTGCGCTACGGCACCCGACCGGTTAATTTGAAGTAAGTCTGAATCATTATTTAAAAATCATAGCTTTAATATCATTTTTCATGTAGAAAATCAGACAAATTTAAAAAATATTGCAGTGCATTTAATTTGAAGCGAAGCTAAAATGACAATGGGTAGGACACGTTGCAAGACAGGATACTACAAGATGGCCCCCCAGAGTTCTGAAATGGAGACCTTGGGAAAATAAAAGAGGCATCGGAAGACCTCAAAAAGATGGGCCGATGATATAGTCGCTGTGGGGGGAAAGAAATGGCTACAATTAGCTAACAACAGGGAAGAATGGAAAAATAAGGAACAGGCCTATATCCAGCAGTGGAAAGACGAAAGCTGATGAAGAAGAAGAAGAAGAAAAAGAAGATTTAATTTGAAAAGATATCAACATATCAATTTATTCCTTTCCATTATTCGTAAAGATCAGATCTTTAGTGGAGGATTGTAACTTTTTGATCACAGCGTTAGTTTTCAAGTCTCCATTCAACTCTGTTTCTAGAGAACATGTATTTTCAAGGTGATTTAAGTGTCAACAGATTGAGTCGTCTTTACAAGAAACCACAAATTTCATAAAACTGTCATCGTTATGGCGGCGTGATATATTTTCAAAGTATCGAAGGCTGAGCAGGACATCTCTAATGGATAGTCAACTTTAATACAATCCATATACATTTTTTCCATGGTATATTTGACGTCGCCTCCAATAATTTATAACAAAATGAAAGATTCACACATCCTAAAATCCTCGATTACATTGGATAAAGATTTTACAAACCAATTAATCAATATATAAAATCAGAATAGATAATAGAATAAAAATATTTTCGTAGATTGTAATAGATATGGCACTGAGTTATTTATCTGGTTTATATAATTCTACGGTAGTACCTAAATCTTCCCATCAGTTAGCTAGTTTTGAAATATTTGATAGATTTTATGCCTCATTAGATATTGAAAATATTCTAAACCGAAGCTATCTCTCATCCTCAAGACTAGCGTGCGAAACGAAATTGGCAATCTGCATATTTGACAGATATATGTTTTTTCTACGTGTAAAGAACGCCTTAAGCTTATAATTTTAAACAACACATTAAACAAAAATGCTATGTGATTTTGCAACCGCAAAAGTATAAAACGTATTATTTTAAACTGTTTTCTGTCTATGCTTGTGGCTTTATGTGCTGCGAATAGCATCATCAAAAGTTATTTTTTTCTTAATTACAACTGAGATTAACCGTCTTCATTTATCTGGGAGGAGTCCAGCTTCATATCAAATAATTGACTTGCAATATTCATAAATCAAAATTTCATTAATATTAATTATCAACTACGGGTCCACCTAGCGGAGAGGTCAGAAAAAATGGTTAACTGCATATTAACAAAATTCTACCACGTAACTTATTTTGTTTTTGCCGCTTATAATTGGCACACGGCGAAGTATGATAAATTAATTTTATCGAATGTGTTAAATTTAGTTACTTTTTTAATATGACTAATCGCCCGAGCACATTCTAACCTCGTGATATCTTTGTTTTTTCTCAGCCACTCTTGTCGCATATTTTTTAAGATTTTTTTATTGTTTTCGTCAATCCTGTGGCATTTGTATAAAAATTATAAAGAAATAAATTATTCAAGATATATTGCAGACATCTCACAGCGACGAAGCTATTTTTATATGGGAAAGTGGGTAGTAGTCTTTAAGTATTCACCGACCATACGGTATTGTAAATGGGTGGAATCGGTGAACGGCAGAGACAGACGTGAGACAGCGAATGACAGACGTGCAAACATCCGAAGACTTATTTACCTACTTTTCCATATAAAAATAGCCTCATCTCTGTGAGATGTCTATAATATATCTTGATGGCGATTCCACCTAGGGAAAAAATCCAGTAATTGTGTTGTACATTAAAACGTCAACGAGGAAGATTTCAGAATCAAAGAGTCGATGATATAAAGGAGTTGGCAACTAATAACACAAGACAGGGAGTAGTGCAAGAAATGAAGGAGACCAATATAAAGAAGTAGATCGACACGGGTTGAAAACGATAAAAATAGAGATAATTATATTTTTAACCGGGTGATCTTTGCCTGAGCGAATTAGTCCTGATTTTTACCCAGAGTAACAGAGCAAATGGAGTCTTATAAACCTATTACTTTAGTTAGGAAGATAGAACAGTGTTTACATATAACAAGGATCTTTTTCTAAATTATTCTACGTTTCTAGAAGTATAATTCGTCTTCTAGTATTTAGATACAAAAAATTCTGTAGCGTGTTTTGGTGATTTCGTTTATTTTTTCATGCAAATTTGTATAATATCGGGGAGCTTCTAAAAGTACATGGGATACAAGTTGATAGGTCTGCAGACAAGCGGAAGCACTAATCGAATGTTCCGGGTTTTGAAATTATGTAAAGTATTCAAGGTTCAGAGCACGAGTACAAGTACCTACACTATTTTTAGAGAAGCTAATTAATATGTAATTTAACTAAAGTAACTACAAAGTTTTTACAACAACTTCATTAACTTTTTGTATTATAAAGTAATACATTTTCGTGAAACAGATTATCAAATTATTATTTCCTACTTCCCTAAATGTTTTTCAAACTTTAAAAGCATAAATTAATCTTTTAAAAAAGAGTAACACTGAGTTTAATTAAATACACTGCACGATTTAATCCTAAAGGTTATATTTAATGGACTATTTTATTACTTAATCTTCAGAAATTTCATATTTTTATCTAGTGAGCATCATTATGTTTAATGGTCCCAAATAAATAATGGTCTAATAATGGTGGTCTTCGCAAATATGGCAAAGTAATAAAGCAAGTCAAGGATTTTGCACATAATGCACATACAATTATTTTGTTTTCGTATGATTAAATCATTTACCTACTTAATTTATTTACAACGCCAAGCCTTAATCGCACACAGGTAGACAAGAATATAAGGCATCATACAGACATGCGGATATCATCTTCATTTACCATCCTCTACTTGAAAACACTGTTAAAAATTAGTTTCTCTCGCTGAATGTATAATTTAAATGGAAGGAATAAAGAAAGCATGTGGTGTTTTGTCCAATTCAATATTACAAATATCTATGTTTTATTTGATCACTTGTAATGAATTTAAAACACATTGCAGTTCAGAAAACGAAAATGCAACAAAATTGGCATATATATATTTATTAAAATTCATAGCTACAAATATTTTCTTACACAAATATTTAGAAGAAGAATAATGTGGATACATGTACAACATTAACAAATTAATTAAAGAAGAGCATGAATTTACATATTACGTAACTAATGTGCATATATGAAAATTTGAAAAAAACAAATTAATAAAAGATGTTTCTTATATAAATAAAAATATTTTATATTTAAATGTTCTTAACGAACCTTTGAATTTAACACAATTTAATTATAAGAGATATTATAAAGGTCTTAGCAAACATAAATATTATTAATCTTAAATTAAATTAAATGCCTACATAATAGGATTTATTATATTGTGCAAGCCTTCTACATTTTATTTCATTTCGATTTTGAAAACATTGAAATTTATGTATGCTTTTGTACAATATATATTTATTACTAAAATTATTGATGGATATATTTTTAAATATTATTATGGTGTGATTTATTCCAGTTTTAAGGCAACTTTTAGTGTACCCATGTAAATGTAATAAGTTTTTTTAATTTTGTGAATGATTTAACAAATCTTACATTAAATATAATAAGCTCGTGAAATGATTTAACATTTGTCGGTAAACTCTTCCGCAAACAGGTGCACTTACCGGGAAGTTATCTAGGCTATGGCTCGCTCAGCCCGAGGGTGTGAGAAGGAGGCTTAAAGGGTCATGCGCGCGCATGCCGCTCCTGACCTTGTGCGCAGAAGGCTCTAGCGCGAAGGTTCCACCGCGCACAGCCCGAGGTCACTGTTAGCACCAATAGGAATCGTTGAACTTGCGCGGAGTAGTGATTTCGTATTTAAAGTATTCAACACATTGTTTTAGCGTTATGTTTGATGATTACTAGCAAAAATCCTTGTTTTGTCTGAATATCTTGATTGTTTTTAGATAAATTTCAGTTTAAAAATAACTTTTTAGAAATACGTCATTCTCAGGCCAACTTTTTTTGACCAGTGTTGATTTATTTTTCTGAAAAAGACACAGTAGATATGCCCTGAAACAAATGTGATTATTTTTAGATATACAATATTTGTAGAAAGGCATTAATGTTTTCAAAATAGAAATGAAATAAAATGTAGATGGCTTGCACAATATAATAAATCCTATTTTCCAGGCGTTTAAATTAATTTAAGACTTATAATATTTATGTTTGCTAAGGCCTTTATTATTATCGAGCGACGCTATAATAGCGGGTAGAATTTATTGGTTAAGTAGTATTGTAAATTATAGAACCAATTATAGAGAACACATTATACAAAAAACAGAATAGATGTGAAATCGTAAAAACAAACTACCGTAAGTATTTAGTTTTTCGATTACAAGTATAGGAAAACTAGTTATCTGATTCCCATGAAAAATTCATTATCATGAAAACTGCATTACAATCGTTTAGGAAGTAAACTGGTTAGTCCATTTTACTGCAGAAGACATGTACGTTTAAAATATAAATAATAATTCCTTTATCTATAGCAGAGAGTTATCCTATATTTTAATGGTTTAATAAAGATGTTGAGTATCAAGCTGAAGAATTATAGTTATTTCAATGGGTTTTAATCATTTAAATCCTTTCAAGGAGCTATAACAAAATAAACAATTGAATCTTAACGCAGTGATGTCAGCATCAAAGGTAATAAATAATAGGTCAAGTATGTTATGCATGTGTTACATATGATATGTGTTATATGTGCCATGTGGTACATGTTCTATGGCTGCACGTGCTATATGCTACATGTGCTTTTTGCTATATATGTAGAACAGATCATGTCTTTAAAATACCTGGTACACCAAAAAGTCAGTATAATCGAATATATATCGGTGCAAAAGAAATATCGTTTTAATAGGAAAACGTTAATATTTGATATTTAGGTTGAAATTATGCGGCGTTCATCATGTCTCGCCAATGAAATTATACTTATGCTCTCCTTGAAATTCTGGAATGAAAATTCTAGGTGGCAAATGATTTTATTTAAAGAAAAATATTTCTTTGAATATTTTTAGTAACATACCCTTAATTTTGAAAATCATAATTTTATGACAGGATAGCGATGCGCAAAGTAGCGGTAAAGAAAAATGCACAATGACATTGTTTCAGTATTGTGTGACAAAATATGTGACCTTATTTTGTGTTTTCACAATAAAATATTTATACTTTTGTCACCGGTACTTGAAATAGGCTTTGATGCAAGAGAAATACATTTTCTTTGGTTTATACGACAGTTAATGCGTAATAAATTATTTGACCTCTTGTATTTACGCAGTGTGCCATCACGCCCACATTGTCACAATTGTGCGCCTTTTGACTTTCTTCCTGGAAGTTATTTGAATAGCTGTTTCGCCATGTTTATGATCGTTAAATTCAAATAAAATGTGACTAGCTGTACAAGTGAAAATAATTGGCATGAAAAAAAAAAGAATTTAAAAAATATTTTTAATTTAAAGGCAAAACTGTAGACGAAATCGGTTTCAATTTTAATTGATTACAGATCTAGTCACTATAACAATGTGACCAGTGTCAAACATTTAATTTGTAAAGGATAATTACAATAATAAAATGTGATCATTTTTGGAACTGGGGGAGGTTTGAACATGTAGTATTTAAAAACTGCATTAACACATTTTTTTTCAATATTCTGATCATAATAGTATTAAAAGCCCGACCAAAAGACGTAAATTAGACATAATTTGAATAATGACCTGACTATAGTAGAGCAGCATTACAGTGCTCAATTTTAATTAAATTAAATTTTCTTAAATAAAAATTGAATTTTTCGTTGTAACCTATATTTGTAAAAAAAAATCGGAAAAGGCATATATCCAATTAATTCTTATTGAAATAAAAAAATATTAAAATAAAAAAAATTATACTTAAAAATTATAATTTTTCCTACTTGTTATACATAGGACATTAGGTATTATAAATTTCACATACATATATGGTCATTAGGGGATACAAAGATATCGACGATTTCGTATAAACGGCCGTATTCCGAAAATAACAATATTGAGATCCTTAAATTGTTAACACCACACTTAATAGACAAAATAAAAAAATAAACGAGATGTGGGTGTAGGTATGCTTGGTGTTTGGTGTTCGTCGTACTCAAATAAGGAGATTTGTATACTTTCACATATCTCACTCTCAAATTAAATACCTTTATTTGCGGTGTCAGTTGTCTGCGATCCCTACAGAAACGTGATTTCTCCGGTGCCTTCTTATCCAGGCGGTCTGGTCTGACAGCTTCAAACGGATTACCGAAGTACTTATCGCAAACGTAACCTCACAATTTTCATGTTTCAACTAAAGTTACATGAAACAAGTACTAATACTGTATTTCAAGCTCATAGATAAAAGATTATTTCATATGCACTTATTAATTTCTTCTCCCACAGCGTCCTGATGTAAAATTATGGCAAAAGTGTCATTGTCGCGTTGGACTCGCATATATATTTTGACGTTTGACGGATTTCCCTCTCTCTCAAAAAGAAAATGAAAGAAACAAAAACCGACGTATCGTGTATTTCTTATTTTTATTCTCGTCTATTAAGCGTAGGGATAACAATTTTAAGATCCAATATTACTATTTTCAGAATACGGCCGAATGATTCAGAATCCGGTTTGGTTTATAAAGAGAGGCTATGTGTACCTAGTGTCAACAAATAAGTCCACGAACGCGTTGTACTAAAAACAATGTTATCTTTTGTACAGTTTTATTTTCTTTCTATTTTAAAGTCTTACGCATTTGTAGATATATATGTATATTTAATATATGCGTACTTAGCGGATTGACATAACCATTACTTATGCTTATTTGGTTGATCATCTAGCAGCACATGATGACCTGCTGTTTGACGTAACTTTCTAAGATAGACACAGTTACGGCTGGTGCTGTGCTGGAGTCACCAGGGTCGAGATGGACCTGGCGCGGGTCGGCCAGATTGGCAAATGGAAATATGAAGGTGTTACGGAGGTCATTAACCTTCGCAAAGGTTCTGATCGCGTGACAACGTTTCATTCTAAAGATGGCAAACGCAGAAATGCTTGCAACTGCACTGATAGCTATTTCCACCAGCAAAATAAACTTATAATATCATTCTATTTCTATTTCTACTTTAAATTTTATGGATATTTTTTATGGTTATGTTTTTATGGTACTTATGGTTTTTATGGTTCAGAGCATTTTTCACGTATATGGCAGGTTTTAAAATTTTCTATGTCATAAAATCAAAAAATTCTTACCCAATTATATAAATATCTCACCTAAATACTACCTTTTCTTTAACGATTCCAAATTTCGAATTAATGAATACATATACAGAGTGTACCAGAGCTAGCAGAATAAACATTTCCCATAGATTCATGACTATATTATGACTCTAAAATGCTAAAGCACCCATGACCCCTGACCCATATTTCTGACTTATTTTTTGCAAAAAGTAGAACTATCATTACACTAACTTATATCGATTATTAAAAATTCATTTGCTTCAATACAACTGAAATAAAATTATAAAAAAATAACTTTTTTCAATTTTTGCAAGGTTTTAATTATTTTATTGGACTTTTCACATCAATGGTCTCCACGTAAACTCAGACATTTATCAAAAATGGATTTTTGCCTTTTTTCTAATATGTATAAAATACTCTACTCTTCAATACAAAATGAAAAATTGTTCAGAGAAAACTGATGTAAAAACGAAAAAATGCGCTCATTTTGTACGCAATGCCAAACTTGAACAGCTGTTCTTTAATATTGCTTTTTGTAGATTTCTTAATTTCTAGTCCATCGAAATGATGTCTTTGTAATAGGTAGTTATTAGTCATTTAAAATATGACCCTTTTCCATAAAATACGCACATATACCCCACTCTTTTATCTTGACATACTTCTTGCTTCACCTGCTGTCACATACAATCTACATCTTCATATGAATAATCTGTATTTGAAGTTTCTGACGTAGCTATCTTTTGATACGAGATTTTTTGTATAATGTAATATTGAAAATGTAAAATCGATTTAATCTTTTTAACGCCACAAAAAAATTCAGCAAGATACATATTATGCCTGGAATTCTAAATAATATATATTATTTTAAATATATTTCATACAAAAATAATATAAATTATTGATTCGACGCAATTATTTATATTTCTAGATTTGAGAATTTTCCCTCTTATTGTATATTGAGTTATTTCTTTAAAAATGTATTCATCACAACATATAATTTTATCCATTATTGAAATTTTCACTTTTTACTCCCTTTCTTTTAACTCGTAGCGTTTGCTTGCTTGCTTGTCAGACAAAAAAACTTTGGATTGATTTTTAACCCTTTTCCCGTGATCAAATCGAGCTGAAACTTTGCAAGCAGACTCGTGGCGATGATAATAATCTAACAAATTTTCGTTGTAAAAAAATTAATAATCATAGTATAATTTTAGATATTTAGAAATTTTAATGGTTTTTTCAAATTGGAATCATTCTATATGAGTAATTAGCCCAACGCGTGCACGAAACTTGATTCAAAGCGAAAGGGAGTATTGTAAAAACTTGGTTTTTGTGGGTTAGTTTTTTTTTTCTTTTTAAATATTGAGATGCGAACGGAATACGTATCACATCAATACTCTTACTTTTTCAAAATAAGCATAACGCTTATGCTATGAAAATAGGATTAACTTTCTGGTCTGGAGTGAGGTTCGAACCTACGACCTTTGGATCACGAGGCGAGTGTTCTAACCACAAGACCAACAAGCTGCTCTTTGAAGGTGGAAAGGAAATTTGAACTACTAGCACTCAGTCCACTTTTCTGGCAATTAATTTTTGTAATTTAAATTTTTGTATCGTTACTAAAATGCCATAACCCGCACGTAAACGTTTCCCATAAATTACGGTTACGTATGGCTACCATCGTCAGTCCTTTCACCGCTAGTAACATTTTTAAAGCATAAATACGTAAATTTTCCTACTGGCGATATGTCGATTACACACAACTATGCAACATTCGGTTCAGTTCACACACCACGGCACAACATCGTAAATAATGTGTAATTAAAGCCATAGGTCCTCTGTGAGGCTGTCTCGAGACGTACTCTAGCCCCTGACCGGCGTTAACATGATAAGATGCTGCGAGCGAGAGAAATGTAATTACAATATATTATTTACGCTAATCGTATTGATGTTCTGTTTTGCAAACGTTTCTATCCATACATCATTACAAGCACCACATCACTCATGACAAACTAGTTACCATCCAGTGAATTTCTTAAAGCGGCGTCGTTGTCTGAGCTTTTGGTCTAAAAACACTATCTCATAAACAAGCTGTTTCTCTATGGTGATATACAGAAAGGCAATTTCAGCCTCTTTCACATTTATTTATTTTTATTTATTTATTTAAAAATCCTTGTTTACAAATAAGATACTTAATACTAATTTAACAATAAAACATAAGATAAAACATAAGATAATTTACACATTTTTTTGTTTTGTTTAATTTGTGGATTATGCCACTCTACTAGGCTACGCCTGTCCCAGAGTGGCGTTATAGCACACAATTATAATATTTTTTCGAGTTCGTCAGTAGTATTTATTTTCATAAGGTAGTTATTATGTATCTATAGAGTATCAAGTGGAATGTTAGTGAAAGTTGAGTTAGTCATAAGTCCAAGTGTAAATATGTGTAGAATAATTGTTTAATGTAAAAAGGGTTAAAGTTTTGTTTAAGATTATTTTTTTATTTTCCTTAATTAATTAATTAATTTATATAGGTATATATTTTTATTTAAAGACATTATTACGCAATTACAGTAAGTAAATTTTCAGTTGCTGTTCTACCTTTGGAGGTAAGCCAGTTGTTTGCTAAAGCTTTTATTTTATTAATTGAGTATATTCTGATTTCCGGGAAGTCTGTTTTAAATATGTTAAATATTTTAGGCCCTATGTATGAGTAATTTTTCTGTCCATGTGTTGTCTTAGTTTTTGGTATTTCGTCAAGGTTTCGTAATGCTTGTCTAGTATTATGTGAATGCGAGTTACTGGTTGCTGTTAGGTGGTTTGTGTTTTTAATGTAGAAGATGAGGGTAGACTTAACGAACAGCTGTCTAACGTCCAGTACATTATTATTTATGCATACATCGTTTCATGAAGGCTGGTTGGCTAAAATTCCCCCGTATGTTAAAAACATAATAAAATGTACAAGCAGAAAAGTACATGACTACCTGTTTTACATTTCCCTTAAATATTTAGGATATATAGCTCACTGGCCTGTCTCCTGAGACAATGCTCGAACCTAAGTGATAATCTTACTGCTAGACCAGCAACACCATTACATTTTTTTTTGGTGTTCATAGGACTTACGAACACAATGTAACGTTCAACATTTTCACCCACGACGAATGCCACATCTATCACTTTTTTTTAGAAATTGTATACATATTTGAGTTTTACAACCCATTTCACATGTGTGTTGTAATTATCACTAGCGACATCGGCGTTCAAAGCTTTTTCATTCCACTAATCAAATACAGATATCACTAACGACGTATCTATATTTTTGATTGGAAATTTTTAAAGCAAAATTCTTTATACGTGTATATGAGATTCCACCGAATCATTAACATTACACTAGAAAACGCCCGAAAACTATTATTTTTTAAAATTCCTTTACTTATTTATTTGTGATGTAATGGTATTTATTACCATGCCTATTAAGTACTTTATCGCGCCCGGCGTGGATAGGCAGAAAGAATACCACACCTCCAATATCTGCCTTTCTTGATCATGCCAGTTAATTCGTGGTTGTCTTATATTACTCTTGCATTTGACACTTTTTATTCCGCAATATCAATAACCCTTTTTAAATACTTTTGACTGCTCTGCAAAGAGTTATTTATTCACGCCCGTTACCATCCATGTTTTAATATAATATGCTGCGTATTAATGTACTTATATGTTATAGACAATGTAAATTTCGATAATGTATACATTAACTAATATAGTGTATACATTACCATCGATAATATATACATTAACTCAAGTAATTGCATACATATGCTAGATATTTTATATATTTTCGAAATTTCATACTTGATCTGTAACATAAGTCATCCGAGGTTAACAGATTTCATCAGCACTGCAAAGTATTACCTAGTACAGTAGGCAGCGCATGTAACAAAGCGCTTACTTTTCTGACAAAACCCTCAGGAATAATACTGCTTAATTACACAAAATACAATTTATGATTAAAAAATATGAAGTGATAAATTATTAACATTATCACTCTACCGCTGCCATTTTCAACAAATGACATGTTGAATAAACTGCCGCAACAAATTATTGTTGAAACATACATTTGTGCGGGAATGGTGAACAATGGACAACAAGCTATAAAGGCGACCAAATCAATACCCACACAGAAAGTTAATAACAGTATTTATAGCTTAATTAGAGGCTTTCCGTGTATTCAATAACCGATAATATAATCGTAATTTACCAATACGCCAACTCCTCATTGTTTACGGTTTGCATTCTAATAAATTATTTTGAATCAACATTTTAATGACAATTGGCAACCTAAATCTGCCAAAACTAGTGACAGCTCTGTATATTGCTACACTCGTGACACATTTGTATTGGCTTCGTAATAATCCCAACGAATGCCTTAATCCTTCCTTAAATTCAAATATAGCGAGCTATCTACTGCAGAGAACGAATAATTTTACAAAATTTTCGACCTCATTGTACGGGTGGAGAGGTTTGCATTCTTAATTCGGAGTGAACATTAATTAATAACATTGCGTTCCTCAAAACTTCATCCATACTATATTCCCTAAAAAACACGCTCCCTTATATGCACCACCCGTCACACAATTTAGATTCCTTATTATTGCTCCTGTTTTTTTAAAAAAAAAATTACAGATACATTTTTTTTACAAGATAGAGCTAGTTACATGTGTTGGATTTTTCTCTTCTACATGAGTGACATAGACTCGTGTGTAGAAGAGGAGTATCTTTCCATTTTACATTTACAGATAATAAAATGATAAAATGTACATATTCCTCATTTTATGTGTATAGACAATTAATTAGTAAATAATAAGTACATATATATAATAATAAGTAAGCAATAAGTAAAGTAATAAGTAAGTATAATAAGTAAGTAATATATAATATTAAGTAAGTAATAGGTACATATATAATAAAATAATTTTTTTATTATTTATGAAGGTATTTTTTCACGTTTTTTTTAATGCCTCATAATTATCCTCAGTGTTAAAACTATAGTATTGAAAAAATTATTCAATCTGTGTTTTACAAAATATTGCTTAGTGAAAATTAAAGAATTCGTATTGCATTGCAAGGTATCTGCACTGATGGTTAATAATATGCATTGAATGTGAGTTTATCTTGCGTAAAATGTTGAGCTGATGTAGATTTCGAAGTTTGCCAAATCGGTAGATCGATGGGTTGGCTGAAGAGGTGTGAGGGTGACCCAGGGTCAGGATATTTGAAGGTCATGTATCATGTATCATCTATATATCAATATTGACATGAAGGAGGAAAAGATAAGTGCAATTCGAATACATGTCAAATTATAATATGCCATGAAAAAAGAATGAAAAAGTGTAGATGATATCGCTCCCAAGACTAACACAGCCATTGTTCTACTAAAGCAATTATCCAGTGGTTTCCAAGAGGAGTCAAGTGCCCAAAATCCACCCTGCTACACCATGCTGGATCGATAGCACCATCATGTCATTTTATGTTGCAAAAACATGGAGAAAAATTGGAGATTTTCATCCAGCATTGCGTAGCAACCGGCTGATAATGATGATGAAGTCAACTCCACATGGATGTGGAATATATTAGAAGTGCTTGTATGGTATTTTATTTGTAGCATATGTGCATGGCATTGTATGATATTTTATGTGTAGCATCGTATTTCGTTATAGTTCGCAAATCAATAACCCGTTATTCAATAACGTATTATTAAGTTGCCCACATTACTACGAGACGGATAGTGTTATTCGCGTTGAAATATTATAAATTTGGACTAAATCTGATACGGAGTGAGTATCACATTTAGTCCACAACTTTTCGGAAATATTTTTATTTAATATATGTGAAAAATCTTAACTAGGTATTTAATTTATTTAATTTAATTTAAAACTTAAATATATGCGAAAAATCTTAACTATTTCAGATATCTAATCATTTCTGTAAAGTTGTGGATATTCAGGGTTAATATTAATCAAAAATGATTTAGAAATAATGCATTAAAAATAGCATTCGAGTTTTCCAATAAATTTATTGACATATTTTCCAATTTAAATATATTTTTTTATCTTGTTTAGGATCTTAAACAGGATACAAAATATATTAGTCGAATATGAAGAACAACAAAGAAAATTACGTATGATACGTAACAAATTGTTTATTAAAAATATAAAATACACTTGCAAACAGTTGCACACAAAAGCGCCCACAACACACATTGTCTTTAGTCATCATTAGATTCTAGATCAGATTTGTTCGAATCACTTGCCATCTTGGGAAAATGACCGGTCTAATGTTACATCAGTAGGCCAAACGGTCTCTAGTCAGGTCGGGTCTGCGACAATACTTTACACTCAACAGGGTGATTCAGATGTTAATGCATGTTTTTTTAATGATACCAAGATATAAAGTATAATTCTCTACAAATATGTATAAATAGTGATGCTTTTTTTATATTTTTTATTTAAAATATAATGGAAACCTAAAAGGTTTATGGATAACATTTTTACATGATTCAATATAAGAAATAATAATAATATGATTTAGATACAAAGTCATTTTTTTGTAGTTGGCCGAGTTTTAACATTTTTGTCACATCTGTTTTGAATTTGTCAGTTGTCAGTTGTTTGGTCTGTTGTGGCAGGTCATTATTGTATAGTTTTAATCCGTTGCAAATTAGTCGGGATTGTCCTGTTTTTGTTTTGGCGTGTGTTATGTGATAGTTTTGAGCCATTCTAGTATTGTGTTGGTGTTTTTCGTGTATTTTGTGTAATTTTATATCTTCGTCTTGTATTTCGCCAATTGCTAGTCTGTGAATGATTTTAAGTGTTTCGATTTTTGTAATGCTTTCGATGTTTAATTGTTGTGTTATATGGTATACAGTTTTAGTTGGTGTCCGGTATTTTAGATCATAGATCATTTTTAGTATTTTGTTTTTCTGTCGTTGGAGTCTGTTTAGGTTAGTTTTGTTTCCGGTTCCCCAGAAGGGTATCAAATACCCTTCTCATATATCAAGCTCATGTAAAAGTGCTTTACTATCGACATACTATATATAAGAAATATTATAATGCAATCAAAATGATGAGTAATTATTGTGTTAAAATGAATTAGATAGGAGTAAATTAATTTATTATAACACCCTCGATCATCACGTAAAAGTTTTTGTTTTAAATTTTCAAGGACATTAAAATATACCCAAGAAAAAGCGTTCATAATCGTACTTAAAAGTACTGAAGGAGTATTTAGAGCATCAGCACCATTATAAAATCGTCAGCAGCCTTTGTTTCTTTAGTTTTAGATAAAGACTACTGACGGTATTTAAACCGGTCACATAATAACCGATATGTAAGATGTGTATTTGGTGATTGGTAACTGATTTTTTGCAATTCGACTGCCACCATCGTCACAAGTAAACAGTTAAATCTCAGTTATCAGTCATCGATTAAATTGGATACAAATCTCAAATAACAGTAACATGTGTAACTGGTTATAAAACCGCTTTAACCATCATTAAAAAGACCTTTCAGTAGCTGTCATTCTTTGCTAGAATTCGTCCACACATCCAGCTGTAGCTTACAATTCTTTTTACCATTAGTGGAAAAAATTTTGCCACCGAATCTGTACCTTCGGTTTGGCCAAGATATGGTGGGTCCTTTAAAATTTCAATCATGACTATTCCATTATAAATCAATTATGCATTTTTGTATTGTTTATTGTAACTCCCTAACGGAGCATATTTATGAATATCATCATCATCACTCTTGGGTAGATAACCCCTGGTGGGTCTTGGCCTCCTCAAGAGTCTTCCTCCACTCATCTCGGTTTTGTGCCAGGTCTCTCCAGTTCAGAAGCTCCAAGGAGCTATGTCTTTGAGGACGTTGTTGCTCCATCTAAATTTTGGCCTTCCTAAACTCCTTTGCCCTATCGTTCTTGAGTTCAGCAGGGACTTTGGTGCTTGATGCTCGGTCATTCTCTCCGCATGACCCAGCCACCGAAGTCTTCCCAGTTTAATGAATTTGGTGACGTTTAAACGGAGTATAGAGCTTATTCCAGTGCTCGCTCATTGCTCTTAGTACTCACGTCTCAGCTGCGTACGTGAGCACTGGTCTTATAAGCGTTTTGTACACTAATATCTTAGTGTTTCTGAACAGCAGTTTCTTATCTGCTTTCGTAGGCGGATTAAATAGTGATTTGCGCTCACTATGCGCTTCTGGATCTCCTCTGTAGTATTGTTGTTGTATGTTATCGGGAAGCCTTTTTATTTTATTCATAAACGTGTCTCTATTGTTAAGATTTAAATATTTTCGTCTGAATCGCCTGCATACAGTGTCCGCGCACTGCACCGAGTGTGCCCCCATCGCGGCGGGTCGTGCAGTCTTTCGCCCACACAAGGCAGTCGCTTCAATAAACCTGGGCGTGTAATGTCCGCTCATTAGGCCCGACACACATCTTCGTGTTTACGTAGAAATTCTACAGATTGTGTTCAGATTATTTTGTCCGGCGTTACTTATTTGTGTTTATTAAGGAGTTTTAGAAATTGTCACCGAGAGTGGGCACCGAGATTGAGACTTTGCTTCTCAAGGCTACATTGTGAGGCGAATTTAATGTAATTTGATACATTTCATTGGCATTGTGGGTATAATAAATGTAATATTCGCGTCTTCCACAATTCGAGTGCAATATCGAGATAAAATACTGGAATGCACACGAAAACACTAAAATAATTTAAAGTTTTTATTTATTTACAAATAAGTCATTGGACACGAATTTAATTTTCGCGCAATAACCTTAATCACACTAATTGTCACTAAAGCAAATATTCCGCACATTATTATTACATTGTTTCTTAATTCACTTTATTTCACGTTGTAATTAATTGCTTAGATCACTTTCTAATATGCTTCGTGCAATATTGGCAAGCAAAAAAACTTCTTGCCCGCTGGTGGGTACTTCCTCTATCGCTGGTATCTTTAACGCTGGTCACATTGCGCTCGCTCTGGTTTAACGTCACGTATGACTCACTCCGCGCTGCGTGAGGCCCTTGTATTTATAGGTACACAAATGTCTTTCTCGATCTTTCGAGATTTCAGGATTTTTTTATTTATTTGTAGAGCGTTCTAGAAAACATATTACGAAAAAACATAGGTAATTTCTTTAAGAGATTTTTTTTCAATATTTTTTTTTACAGTCCCATGAAAGTATAAAATTGTGTATGTACCTATATAATATTACAAGTGTTATAGATAACTGTCTTTTTTAATAATAATTAATACATACATGCAAAAAAATATATAGAAATATATAAAGATAAGATTGTTAAGTTAATATTACGATAATTAAAAATAAGCCTATTTGGTTTAATATCACAAATCTCATCATTTAATTATTCAATTATTTTACGGCATTTTTGAACTTCGAAATATCTATATAAGAAATAAAAATAAATTATAGGCAGAGAAATTTTTATTCATTTTGTTGTGGCAAACTGTTTACGTCAAAATCTATTTTTTTCACAGTTTCTCTTTTAATGCAAGAGTTAAATTATTAAAACCATCTTGCTTCATCGAAGATCGCAAATATGATTGAATTAGTTTCAATTTGCTGAAATAACACCGCAGAGAAATGCAAATATTCGGAAACAGATCATCCACATTAATAATTTGAAACTAAGATTGAATGGAGGTTTCATTGAATTACTTTCCGACTACCGAGCAGCATTTTTCAGTTATCGTGTTGGTTATTTTTATGTTCCTCAGAGAGAAGTTTTTTGTATTGAGCATAAATCAGAATCTTGAATCCGAAAATCTGATCGGCAACACTTGTTGAAGTCTATCAATTACGCCTTTCATTATAATTCTTCTTCTCTTGAGAGCTCTGCATCTTTTTCACCTAATTATTGTTTCACCTCGATGTAGTGATATTCCCAATTCCCTGTCTTCAGTACGGCAGGTCTTTATGAATAACATCATCCTGTCTTGATGGACCGACACGGAAGAGTAAGTACTCTGTCATCGGCTCGCTTTTATTTAAGTACTCGATATTTCAAGACATGAAATATAAACGGTTCCTCAGCGTATTGATATTGACGTGCATTATTACAGGTATCATTTGCGACATGCGTCGGTCGACATTACGACACTCCTTAAACGAAATCAAATCAGACAGGTCGAGCATTATTATGCATCATGGGGTCGTTTATCATGCGATGATCTCGGGGCAATCAATTTCCTCCGACTTTCTCCGACTTCTTAACGCCGTCGTTCATGCGCAACTTACATAACACATTAACATGGCGGCGGCTGATTATTTCTGTTGAATTTTCGGCCATAAAACACAAGACACGTTGCGATGCATTCATCTTAAACGGCCATAATTATTATCTTCAATGATTTAACGCGAGAAATGTTTCTTGTTTACGATCTGGTAGCCACGGTGCTTTTTTAAATTCTTCCCGCGATATCGAAAATTGTCCCACGTGGTACGTCTAAACCTGTTTTCAGTTTAGAATATTTATTTTTATATAATTTGATGCTATTCACGAATCAGAATTAATAACTTTACTTAACAAAAAGAAAATGCTTTGTATAAATTCCCTGTTTTTTTCATAATCAACATGTTTCGGGGTTTATGTTAAAATTAAAATTCGAAGAATAGTAAGAGTAACTTATTAAGAATTTATTTAAAATAAATTTAAAAGGTAACTTTTAGCGAAAAGGATTTAAATATTTATAATATTAAATTTGATAACGGGATCGTTGGCTCCGAAACATATTGATAATTCAATAAATTGTGGTTTTACAGAATACAGAATGTTTTCTATTTATTATTATAATTATTATAATAGAACCCCGGTATATAACACGAGAGGCAGTAAAATGATAAATGGAAATATACCAACTTACAACACAAATTTTGGCCAAAGAATCTATATCTATTTTGCAACAAAACTCTACAACATCCTTCCTCCAACCTTCAAAAATATTGAAAAGATAAAAGTATGGCTGAATCAAGTCGATGCAGATAAATTAAAAGGAGTATTAAAAACTACGTAGAAATTTGAAAATAGAAAATAAATAGGTATAAACTAGTCTGCCTCAGCACAGGAACCCCTGGTGAGGAGGACTAAGAACACAAATACCTATCAACAATAACATTATACATACATACTATTATATTAAATATCTAACCTAATAAAAAATTAAAAAATGTAAAGGCAAAGTTATTTTGCTCTTATTAAAAAAGTTGATAATTTGTTTTTTGTATTGATTTTCATCCATTGGCACTTATTATGTATCGATATTCTGAAATTATTAAAAATGTACTTTGTGAATTGTAAACACGTACCGCATTGTAGAGCCAGGAATGGTGATATTCTTCTTCTTCTTCTTCATCGGCCTTCGTCTTTCCACTGCTGGATTTAGGCCTCTTCCTTCTTTTCCATTCTTCCTTGTTGTTTGCTAATTGTAGCCATTTCTTTCCCCCCACAGCGACTATATCATCGGCCCATCTCTTTAGAGGTCTTCCGATGCCTATTTTATTCTCCAAAGGTCTCCATTTCAGAACTCTGGGAGGCCATGATGATATTAATTTTAATTATTGAGATATCACGTAATAATAGTGCAGATAATTTGTGGTACAACCAGATTTTCTTTATTGAACCAAATTTTGCACTGCACGAAACTAAACATTATTTTAATCACGATCTCCATTAAATAGTTTCAAAATGTTCCGTCTCTTAAATCGTGTAAAAAATAATTAAATTGAATCCAATCGATTGGTGGGGTTAGTAAAAAAGGGGATTCTTGTATAGTAATTATCAAATGTAATTAACGGGAACATCGACTGTCCACAACTGTTGGAACGAATCTGTTTGCGAGTTCCATCCCGAGTAACCAGAAATTACGCAGGGTTTGCCTTGGAAGCTGCGACAACTAATTACTTTTTTAATTCACCACTTCAAAGGCTTCCCAGACTTGTTAACAGATTTGAACAGTTAGACGTTTTTTCCACAAATTTAAATAAATTCAAACATACAATTCGCAATATTCTTAATCAACAATGAACTTTCCTCTATGTCTAAAAATAATCCTCAAATATATGTAATTATCACTCTTTTCTTGTATTCTTATCCTATAAAAAAAAAAAATCTTAATTTATATTTCTGTAATTATCGCTAATCCTATAAAAAATATGATGTATTTATAGATTTATGAAATTATGGATTCTGTGTTTAAGTTTAGTTGTAGAGCTCTTTTTATATTTCTGTTATTATGTCATTTTATATTTCTTTATATGACTTTTTTTTTATTTTCTTTTTATATTTCTCATTACCGACATGTATTACCCAATCAATGTTTATGTAAATGCTCTGATGGGCGTATATATACTGAAATAAATAAATAAATAAAAAATATTCAAAATACGGCGGAAGTATTGGAAAAAGTAATATTGGTTGTCCGAAATTAGAATTTTATAATTTCCACCGTTTTTAGATTATTCATTATTATTTTTTTATACGGCTTGGAGTGGAAAATAAGGAGTAAATAGGCATTTTTACACAACTATACATATATTAGTATGTCTAGTTTACCTTCACAATATGACAGATTTTGAAATAACCTTCTATAATGTAGGTACACGTCTACCATTATCGAAAATAACATTATTTCAGTAATAAGCTAAGTTTTTATGCAAATAATTGCATTTTAATTTACATATTTTTAACTTCACGCAAAAACGCCCGCAGCTGTCATTTCGTCTACGTGACGTCAAGCCAAATAAATTGCATTTGTCTACGGCAACAACAACGGTGATGGGTACTTGGGCGTGACGTCATTCACTATGACCGGGGTTTTAGTTAAAATGACGGATTGCACAATTTTATACTTTTATTTTATTGAAAATCTTATTTATCTCAATGTGTATATTAAAACAGGATCATTTTTTAGAATCCTTTCAAAATATTATCACTTATTCTTTAATGTCATGCTTACTGACATTCCACTAGGTGGTTTTTCGTTCAAAAGTTTTTTCCTTATTTTGAATTTACCTCGTTACGTTTTGAATGTTCCTCATCGCCTTGTTTCGCTGCCGTAACGGATATTCCTAGTGGCAACACTGGCATCGTGAACGCGTCGTTACGTTCCCACACGGCCATTGGACGTCCCATATCCGCGGGTCCATTTCTCCGCACAGCCTCTCCAAGAATCTCATTAGGTGCATTACTAATCGTTGTGCCTTACTGACTTCAGGCAGACCACTACTATTGAGAAAATGCATCTTGTCTGCAAAAACATTCACCCCGTTATTTTTCACTGATAATGCAGAATGCTGCATTGAAGGTTTTGCTGCTAATTTCTCTGTCATAAAAATAGGAATATCAATAAAAGTAGGGATTGCTTTTTTACCGAAACAGAATTAATTTACGACGACCATCTTCAATACAGTAATTTTTTTTCTTTTCTGTAATATTTTGATACAGTCCAGTCCCTTGAAAAAACATCTGTGATATAATAAGACATCTGTGGCACCGACAATTAGCTACTGTATTTTATTAATTAGAGTTATAAAACTAATACATGCAACATACTTCCTTGTAGCCCAGTGGCCATGGCACTGGCTCCTCATACCGAGAGTTCCTGGTTTAATTACCGGTGAGGTCTGGGTGTTTTTGTGATGAGATTCACTTCGGTAAGTGGGCCTCATGATTGTTGAAGTTTTAAAAAGGTCGGTATTTATAGCTGTCTTTGGATAATCTTGATTTGGTGTTAATCATTGTCAAATAGTCTCAATTTCCAGTACATGAAACGACTGTCAACGGTACACGAGGGTATCTCTGTCTAATCTCAAGATATCTCTTTACCTATGAAAAAAAATATATCGTGGAAGACAATTTAAGGTCTGTTAAGTTCATTATAAATCCAAATATTAATATTTTAGTTCACATTTGGCACTATCGTGTTAATACATATGTTTAATAAAAACTAAAAACGACCTATGTATAGTTTTTGGTACTATGTAGGATGGGCCTTTTCCACATATTTTTACATCTTCATCAATAAATGTGGTTTACTTAAAGTGTGTGTGTTATAAAAAATAACATAAGTATACAAATCAAAATTTTGAAATATTTCACAACATATATTGAAATATATTCTAACAACAGGGCTTTATTGCGTAGGTACGTGGACAGAATCGCGATGGTGGGTGGTAAATAAAACACTCAAAATTAATTATATTTAACACAAAAGAAAGCCACAGAAAAAGCTCGATACGTACGTACGTAAATAATTCTCGCTGGTCCCTTATAATTCGCGCTGGATCACCGTTCACTTATCGCTTTTGTCTCTGGTGTGTACTAAACGTCAAAACAAAAGTGATGTCGCCGCGTATTTCCACTCTTGATTTTCTAGAAATTTCTGGCATATTCCCGTATTTTCAAGACCCCACCAGTACATTTCAAATCACTCTAAAGCGTGCGGGGTGCTGGGAAATCCACGATAATGTGTAATTATTTGTTCATACCCTGATTTTATAGACACGTTATTAAAAGGGTTGATTGATGGCGAGTGAACACATTTTTGATTGATCACAATACATGGGTAGATGGATGCGAGTTTGACGAGGTGCCACTCCACTCTCCGCATCAGCGGTCGTGCTGGGCGTCACCGATTCCGTTTCAGTGTAACTAACGCACGGCCCGCGTCCCGCTGGAACAGACAAGTCAATAGCGGAGCGGGACATGGTACATTTTGTTAACGTTACGACTTGAGCAGTTAGTTAAGTGGTCTCGTTAAATCCATTGGCCGCGGTCGTTATCTTCTATCTTTTAACTGACAAGTAATAAGAAGGCAGCATTGGCAGCTAGTAGCAATGGTTTCGCTATAAAATGGTATTATTTGTGACAGGGACTTGATGCTCTATTTCATATAGCGCACAAAGGAACTCAATAAACTATCGAGGGCTGTGTACTCGAAAAGGTTCAATGTAAAAAATGCAACTCCATAGCGACAAACAAAATCAACTAAAGAACTTTTGCACTCGTCTCCAATTATTGGTCTGATTAATAACGAAAAAAACCTTTATTTAAAAACACTATTTATTGAATAATCGACCTGTTTTAATTATGGCGAAGGGACTATTGGCCCCGAAACATGTTAAATATTTTAAAAATAGTTGTTTTTAATAAAATGATTTCTCTTCATTAATAAAAATGATGTTACCACACAGGCCACCAAAATATTAAATAACTCGCGATTTATTATAAGAAGAATTTTTTACTTAAAATATTCTCTTTGAATGAAATTAAAAAAAAAAAACACAAATTACTAGAGGATTTAATAAAACAAGAGTGACCCAGCCATGTTGCGTAAAAAAATACTTACGCAACATGGCTGGGTCATGTGGAGAGAATGTCCGAGCATCAAGCACCAAAGTCCCTGCTGAACTCAAGGCCAATAGGGCGAAGGAGCTTAGGAAGGCCAAAATTGAGATGGAGTGACAACGTCCTCAAAGACATCTCTGCCTCAGAGCTTCGGAACTGGAGAGAGCTGGCACTAGACCGAGATGAGTGGAGGAAAATTATTGAGGAAGCCAAGACCCACCAAGCGTTGTAGTGCCAAGAATGATGATGATGTATCTTAAATCCAACTATCTTTCCTAAAAAAGACGAGTTTAGTGTTTTATACAAAGTTATTTTGCTATCGTTGGATAAATATTAGCCGTTTTCTTTTTTCAACATGCATCTATAGGTAGGTGCATTATTGGATAAAATATATGAATCCTCTGCATCCAGATGTTTCCTGCGATTTTTATGTCATCGGTCCAGCGATCTGGGGGTCGACGTACTCTCCTCTAGCATTTTTCCTCTCAACTTCATCTCTCCTTTTCAACTCCATCAGCCCAGCTTCTTATCATTTTCGGATTGTTTTTCGGCGAACTACATCTTTTACTTTTTTCCTACTAAGAATGTGTCAATTTTTTATTCTTTTCTACTACAAAGATACACTGAACATGTCCGTTACACGACATTAGCTTATGTATCTACGAGGCCTGTTGGAAGGGTTCAAATCTCAGCACCGTTTGTCAGGATATGGAGGACACATTGATTGAAGAATTTTGAAGATTTTCAGCTTGGATTATATATATGAATATATATATATATGTTAAATCGAAGGCTTTCACGGGTACGATATGTGTTAGTTCTAACTACTTTGGGGGTAACCCGCATCAAATTCTGGTCATCAGGACCAATCGTCTGCCGACGTTTCGAACAGATTTCACTGCTCATCTTCAGGGCGCCTTGTCGATTAGCTGCTTCTCCAAAAAGCGTACAACCGTTTGGGTCCGGAGCTCACCGTCAAGTGAAAGTTTGAGAAATTCTGCGTCAGGTGTTTGTGGAGGAGTGGGTTTCTTCAGCGACGCTGCTAATGAGTTTTGCTCGGCTTCTAGTAATCCGTTTATTTACTTTACTATCGTCAGTATACAATGTTGAAAAGGTTGGATTTTCTAATTGCTTCGGTGTTTCCATCGTGATATGCAGTTTATTATTAATATTATTTGTATTAGGAATTTGATTATTATTATTAAGAATGTTACTCTATTCCAACCCAAACGGTTGTACGCTTTTTGGAGAAGCAGCTCATTGACAAGGCGCCCTGAAGATGAGCAGTGAGATCTGTTCGAAAAGTCGGCAGACGACTGGTCCTGACGACCAGAATTTGACGCGGGTTACCCCCAAAGTAGTTGGAACTAACATATATATAGATATATATATAATTATAATAAATATATAACCGAAATATAGCACAAAAATGAAATACTTTTACAAATCCGCGAAGTTCCCGAAAAATAACCTTTTCATAATGCATATATATATTAGTCCCTATACTAGTGTGCATTAAAATTAAATAAATTCAACCAATTTCTTTCATGTATTTTGCAAAGTATCTTGGTACTAGCGGATCCGTGCATCGCCGTCCATGAGTGTAATTATACGAAAAAACAAAACTTAAAAAAAATGTTACCATGTAAAACACGTCCACTTAGTAAGGAGGTAGAATTTATTCAAATCACCGGCGAGATTATGCGCGTAATAAAATGTGCCCTGCTACATTTTTGACCGTTCCTGGGAGGTAGTTAGTAATTACGGTAATGGCCGCCACGCACGGGAGGTAGCCATGTTGATTCGGTGGGCGGGAGTTTTTTCATCGACCGTGTACACTATTAATATTCCAGACGACCATTAAATACAAAATAGTTCTAGAATATCGGACATTCGAGAAACAAAAATATTTTATGATTAAATAAACATTCTTTTATAATGAACTTTTCCCCCGTGCAAAAATGATTTGTATACTGCCATCTATTTTATGGGAGGTTATTTAATTTGTTAAATTCGACAATTTATTATTTTTATTATTTTAGTATTAATAACATACTACGGTGTTCAAATTATATCCAACATTAATTTTTTCCTCCCAAATAAATGAAGCACTGTAGATATGTTCAGAACATTCATGAGCATGTGTGGACCTTTTCCCGCCTCCAAAGAGCATCAGTCAGAATTGAAGAGTGATAAACCCGCTTCAAAGATGGCCGCACATCAGTGGACAACGAACCACGCCCCGGTAGGCCCTCGGCAAGCCGAAACAACAATGCAATTGATCGAGTGCAAACTTCGGTCCTGCAGGGTCGTCGTCCACACAAGAACACAGTCCAAGAATTTGCAAACGAGGTAGGGTTAAGCATTGGATCGTTACATTCAATTTTGACCGAGGGTTTAGGCTTGAAGAAAATGTCCGCAAAATTCGTACCGACACTTCTAACAAAGCAGAAGTAACTCCATTTGGAATTCCCATTTTTCATGGCTTCGTGTGATATTTGGCTATTTTTCTTATTTTTCTTCTTGAGTCTTCATCTCTCCACTGCTAGATATACCTAAGCCTCTTCCGTACCCTTCCATCTTTTCTTGTTGTTTGCTAGTTGTAGCCATTTCTTCCCCCCACAGCGGCTATATCGTCGGCCCATCTCTTCTGAGGTCTTCCAACGCTTCTTTTATTTTCCCAGGGTCTCCACTTCAGAACTCTAGGAGTCCATCCTGTAGCATCCTGCCTTGCAACATGCCTTGTCCATTGCCGTTTTAGCTTGGCTACGCGATCCATGAACTATTAGGCTTACACCAAGCAAAAATCTCTCCACGGATCTTTGCGTGCATTTGAGCTTTTCTACACTTTTCTTTATAAAGGCCATCGTCTTCACTCCATATATCATCACTGGTAGTACGCATGATTTAAAGACTTTTCTTTTTATTATAATTGCGATCTCTATGCTTGATTTGAATTTAGAGAAGACATTATTCAAAACGTTACGGCCCAGCTGAACACAACTATTCCGTGTATATTCATTTACAGTACACCTGTATCCTCTATCCATCCATGGTCTCGTCTAATCAGGAGATACTACGCATCTCAAAGTATTACTACTTACGATATAAAAATAAATAAGAGAATTTAGTAATTCTTTTCGTTCGCACTTTATTTGAATTTATCCCAACCTCGTACTATTTTTGTTAAGCTCACTCATAATAAATTATTTAAATAACCATGATTTTTCAAATATCTACGTAAATTATTGAAATTAATTATTTTAAATGCGAATGCCAAGAAAAAAATAGGCGTCAAATAGCATTGAAGATCTCTTTAAAGATCAACTCTGTACCAATCATATATTTTAACAAGCCTATCAAACCACGTTACGTGGTCAGCGAGAGGTGATTAATCTTCGGCTATTGCTGGAACTTACTTGTGAGTGTTTACAAAACATTTAACAATTAATTTATGTCCATAGATACACGTAAACATGTAGTATTTGTAACCTTCCATGACCAAGAATGACCTCCGTAATTGAGATGGACTAAATACTGAGAAACGGCACATTTGTTAATGGAAAAGTTTAATCTTTTCGGTATTATGTAATATTTTGTGATATATTACTTCTATTTGCCGAAATATCAATCCTCAATATGTTTGTAAGTAGGTACTCATTTATTTTGTATCGTTGATCGTGCAAGTCAACATTTTGAATAATTTTTTATATTGATTAATTTTTGAATTTTCGTCAAGTCTACGGATCGCAAATAGGAATGTTATATCCATAGAAAACTTGGCACATAATATTAAATAACGTCTATAACCCTGGAAGTAGCTGGGAGAAACAACAAAAAAGTGTATGAAAACAAAATGGGTCTGGTTAACTCATACGGAAGCAGCAAAAAGGGATGGAATCCCCTTGTTGAGTCTTTGGGCCCCCGACCCTACTAGGAAAAGGGGATAAACATGATAATGGTGATGATGATGTAGGTATATAAACAGTTCAGATATCCGCATACTTTTGTGAATCCATTTTATTGTTTACCAGATTTACTATGTGACTTCGCGTTCGCGTCTATGGTGACTTATTTTTTGACGATTAAATGAATTTTCAAAAGCTTTATATTTCATGTTAAAATATTTTCATTGACATTGAAATTTTAGAAAGATTGAGCTGTGCAAACTTCATGGCACCGGAGCGTGTCGTTTCTGCTTGAGACAAACAGATTTTCCGCTTTCAAACTCCAGTATCCTCTGTAGATAACTATGGACCACTAACAGCAGGCATCTACCAATTTTGATAAACCATTAATTGAACGACATATACTTAGTTATGTTTTGCACTTTAAATATCTTGTGGTAGTTTATTATATATCCATGATCTTGTTAAGTTTTTAAGCAAAGGAAGTTTTCATTCACAATAAAAGTTGTTCACAATTTCATCAATAATATTCATTTTTTACGATTCTTTTTTCCATTTTAATAATAATAGAAAGCTCTTCAACGGTTTGTTGTAAATGGGAAGATTTTTAACATCCTTCGCTATACTGATGATTTGGTACATCGACAAAGTAAGTTGAGGAACTACATTATGAAAACGTGTGCAATTGCATGGCAAATATTGTCGGATGATTATCTAGAGGGAAGAGTCGTGGATCTGCATCAAGTACTGGATTAACTAGATGATGATGACGATACCATTTAAGAGACATGGAAGCCTGAAATTTAGAAATAAATTCGGTGTTTTTTTACAAAGAGGTGTTTTTTTTAATGAATCTTATTAAGGGACAAATATATTATACTATTATTGTATCGTGAAATTTAAAAAAAAAAGAGGTTTTTCTAAACAAATGAAATAATAACACGTGGTATATTTGAAAAATTAAAAAAGCATTGTGAAAATGATACCAATGGATTTTATCGCTCCCATTAGGAAAACCTGGATAGATGATTTGATTGTTCTCTCTGCAAGATAAGGTAGACTCATGGTTTTCATTCTTCATAATAAAGCGTTTAAACCATCATCTTCATCCCTTTGTCTCGATAAGGCGCTTCTATATTCCCCTGTCTTGCGCTGCTTCTGCATTAGTCAACCAGTCCAGACCCATTCTGTTTTCATACACTTTTTGGTTGTTTCTCCCAGCTTAATCTGGGCTGACCCACTGGTCGTATTCCTTCCGGGACTGCCAAAAGGATTCTTCTTGGTATTCGTTCATCTGGCATTCTGGGAACATGTCCAAGCCACCTCTACATGTAGAAGAAGGGGCTCTGGATCCGTAGATGCGTTTATACGATTCTCAAAAATTAAATACAGGCCATGCCAAATATTCGTGTCTCTATGTATATTTAGCTTTATGAGTGGTTTGTTTACGCATCACTATATATTGTTACACCTGAGGTCACCGGGGTCACGTGTTTCCTTGGTTCGAGGCGCAGTTAGCAAGAAACAACACAACACGTGACCTCGTTTGAAAGTTGATTTGGTTGATTCAAGTTGTCAAAATACGCTAATTTAAGTGTCATGATAAGCGAGATAAATGGGATCTGACGCCGCGCTGGGCGGCGGTAGCAGCAGCGCCCGCCGAGGGTCCGATCCATCATTTATTTCTGAAAATGTTGTAATTTATTGCTTAATCCTCGATGGTTATCGAACACAACAGACAGGATACAAGACAACGGGATGTTGTGATTTGTTCAATGGAGCTGGGCCAAAGGGACTCCTGAAGGCGGCGAATTGAGGAAAATCATATTAAGAGAAAAAAGTTACTAGGTTTGAATGTTTTTATCACAAGATTTGCGAAGTACATATATGGTTTCGAAACATAATTCATTCAAAAGTGATATTGTAGGGATATTTTTCCATTTTAATTCTATTGCGATTTGATCGCGTAAAATGGTGCGCACCTGAAACATATCCTCTTATTTGATTAGGGTTTACTTAATCTTAGTTCGACACTTAAGTTTTATTATATTTTCAATGATAACTAATATCTTTCAATGGTTATTGATTTTTTAAGCAATGAATATTGTCCTTTTATGCATAAATAATTTTAGTTAGACCTCGATTTTTTGAATAAAACATAGATTTCAAGTCTTATAGTTATAATTTAAATTCGTTCATG
>JADDOH010001220.1:0-181532 GCA_016648135.1 Agrypnia vestita
ACATATGAAATGGGCGTTTTGCCGTACTGGCAAATTTGATCTCAAATATCTTCTCTTTGGTTAGGAATTCCAAATCCAAATTTATACCGCTATTTACTCATGTATTTGTGTTTTGAAAATTATAATTCATTTGTTTTTTCCTCAATTGTTTTTTTCTTTGCGTCACTCAGTATACAAAATGAAAAACTTGAAATATCGCGTTATTTACGAGTAGGAGTTCCACCGTGGCACCAGTGCTGCAGAAACGGCTCGAAGGATTAATGATGTGTATGGCGACGGTGCCGCAAAAGAAAACACAGTGCGTTTGTGGTTCCAACGTTTTCGTTCTGGAAATTTCGACCTGCAGAACAAGCCCCGTGGACGGCCGGAGACCAAAGTTGATAATGAAGAATTGAAGGCTATTGTGGAATCGGATCCATCGCAAACCACATCCGAGTTAGCTGCAGGCTGCGGTGTTAGTGATAAAACTGTTTTAATCCACTTGAAGCAAATTAGTAAGGTGAAAAAGCTTGAAAGGTAGGTACCTCACGAATTGAGGAAGCAAATCAACAAACGCGCGTTGACTGCTGCGTTGCATTACTCAACCGGCACAATAATGAAGGGATTTTAAATCGAATCATTACCTGTGATGAAAAGTGGATCCTATACGATAATCGGAAGCGCTCATCGCAATGGCTGAACCCTGCGCCCAGCCAAACCATGCCCCAAGCGAAAATTGACTCCAAAAGTTCTTGTGAGCGTTTGGTGGACTAGTGCTGGTTTCGTTCACTACAGCTTTCTTAAATCTGGCCAGACGATTACGGCAGATGTCTATTGTCAGCAACTGCAAACCATGATGGAAAAGCTAGCTGCTAAACAACCGAGGCTGGTTAATCGCTCTAGGCCACTGCTGCTTCATGATAACGCTAGACCACACACTGCACAACAGACGGCTACTAAATTAGAGGAGCTTCAATTGGAATATCTAAGACATCCACCGTACTCTCCGGACCTTGCCCCAATAGATTACCATTTTTTTCGAAATTTGGATAGCTTCTTGCAAAGGAAAAAATTAAACTCCGATGGGGCAGTCCAAACCGCCTTCAAAGATTTTATTGATTCCCGTCCGAATGGTTTTTTTAGTAAAGGGATCGATGAACTACCTATGAGATGGCAAAAGTGCATAAATAGCAATGGTACATACTTTGATTAAATAAATATATTATAATAAAAAAAAATCGGCTTTATGTTCCTCCCATACTAAACGCCAGTTTCATATGTAAGGACCTAATATTTGTGTAACTTCCGATAATTTTCGGGCGTAAATATTCTAGAGAAATCTGATTTATATTAAGTATAAAAGAGTTGTTGACTATTTCCAAATAAAGTGTATCATTTATCAAAGTATTCAAATCGTAGCACCGAATATTTGAAAAATTTATTGTAATTTACACTAAATTAAACTTTGTAATTACACAAGTTGGGTTTTTGAAGATATCTTCATTTGGCGCATTGAGGGTAAATTTTTTATTTTAACGGAAGATGCGCACGCCCAGCGGAAGCGTAGCGAAAATGCTCGCGCGTCCTTAATACTGTCAAAAGTTTATTCACTTGAAATTAGTGCTCCAGTAATGTAATATAGATAATCATCCGTATTCTGAACTAAGCAATATTTCTGTATCTTGACAGTTATTGTATAACATTATGACGCCGTTATTCGACGTCTTATGTTTCAATTCAATCATTTAGAAAGCTCATTATTCTTAATTGTGAATAACTTAACGTTTGTTTACGTTTAAGAGCTTTCAGATTGATTGAATTCATTAATTTCAAACATGTCAAACTTAAAACATCAAAATTGGCGGCAATAAATGTTATACATACCTGTCAAGATTGGGATAAAGATCTGGCATCCCAATATTGCTATTTTCAGAACAGCATAGAATGTATTGTTGATCATCCTGAATCGAGTACTAATCATTATCAATTCAATGGTTGACGAATGATGTATGTAAGGGGTATATAAGGATGTCATATTACTGATGAATTTCTTGCAAAAACGACGTAATTGTCAGATATTTGTTTTCAAAACAAAAAGCACATTCATTCTTTCGACATTCAATGCGGATGTCAAAGTTGTATAGTAACGAAACTTTTGAATAAGGAACAGTTTTAGGCCGAAAATCTATAAAACACGAAAGTGGGTAGGCACTTTAAGACTTATAATGCACACGATTTTTGGTCCTTCGCATCGTATGTCTGCCACGCTACGGCTAATAATGAAAAATGTCTTCAAATCGTTGAAATCGTTCGAAGCTGTACAAACCAATTGTTACATTTGTACCACTTTAAAAATACATATTATAATTTTACTACATTAAAGTGTTATCATTTATATTTATCATTTCCCTCGATATAAAAAAGGTATTATTGTATTAATATACATTTCAACCAATGTGTAAATATCAATTGTCACATTCGAGCCAAAGAAGTATGACTTCTACCGCGCGTACATGAGTACACACTAATCCATTTGTTTTGTTTCGAGAGGAGAAGTACCTCTCATGATCAGATGCAAATAATAAGTAATCTAAATACAACATTTTATTAAACTATTTAAGCAGGAAAGCAGGTTGCGCAATGGGAAAGATTTTTTTGGTCATTAGAGGGAGCGATTTTAGGATCTGAGTTGTGTTTTGGATGTTTGAAATGTGATGTTATTATTAAATGTTTTCTCAGAATTCAAATTTTTTAGGATTTCAACGATTTCCAAATTTAGAATATTCTTAGGTTTTCACGGCCACTCAGAATCTTCTGGTTTGTGAATTCTGGGGTATTATGCCGTGATATTACGACCTTTCTGGCCGAAGTTTCGGATTCCATTGCAGGGTCCATCATCAGGGCTGATGATAGACCCTGGAATAGGATCCGGAACGACGGCCAGAAAGGTCGTAATAACACGGCATACTTACATGCCCCAGAAGTTACAAACCAGAAGGTTTCCAAAGTGTTCATCTTTAATCTTTTAAGAAGAACTGAGTGGAGCAGTGTTAATTTATTACTACCGAAAATATGGTTGGTATGTTATATTTAGATTTTTTGCAGTTAAGCTTGTATATTCACAATTTCCACAAGTTTTTTCATATAATCTACTTTTTTACAATAGATTAGTATAAAATCCAGATGATGAGCCAATGTCTTGACCGCATGCTCCTGGGTATAACCATCACTTTGGATAGCCAGCTTAGGATGACACATTCCGGTCTTGAATTTTTCAAATAAACAAATAAATAAATAATCGCCGACCTTTATGAAAACCGTTCCGAAAGGGACACGGAATATTTTTGTGAGGCGGCAAAAAGCCGAACACGTCCGATGAAATGCGAACAGTCGCATCACACGGATTGGCGATCGAGCGGCCGGCGATCCGCGCAAAAACTAGTCATGGTGAGGATTGTGCAAAATGATTGGAAAAAATGCGAAATCGCGCGACTCGCTGGGTATCGGATCAATATTATTTGTTGGGAAGAAATCAATCCGCGGTCTCGTTAGCTGGGCGCGGCGCGGCCCGGACGGGGTCGGCGCGCACTCGCCGGTGTCCGTGCACTGTTCACTGTTGCCTGACAGTCTGCACACTGACGGCGTCGGAAGCTTTAAACGTGATACCTACACATTGTCACGTATCGTGATTGCAGGAGGAATTAACGAAAACGCTGGGATTTAATACAGGATTTATGGAATACCGATTAATTCATTAAACTAACGTACAATGTCGCTTATCACTATTCAATGTAACGATATTCCTTAAATTAAATTAAACTGTTTCGCAAATTTATCACTCATATTCACCGTTCACTAGAATATTCCATCAATTTTCGCATTTTTTAATTTCGCTCGGGCTTATTTCGCTACGTAAGAGATTTCTAGAATCGCTGTCGAATTACCACTCGCTTGGCGCCACTGGCTTCTCGCAACTCGCCGCTACTGCTCGCTTGGCCAGCCTGGCCCGCAGCTCGCGATTGCCTTCGTTTCTATTATCGCTGTCAACGCGCACGGAAAACAACTCAACTCGTCTTTACTCCCGTGTACCGTATTTATTTCAATTTTCAATTTTTCAATTTATTTATTGATAATATGTACATTACAAACAAAATGTTTAAGGCATACATATTAGGAAGTATATATCAAAAATAAAAATATTTAATAAATTAAAAATAACATAAAATCTGGTCAAAGGTGTAGGAGAATCCCGCTTCGGAAAACCTCCTCAGACACATGGAATATAGCTGTGGCTCTTCCAACAGGCATAACCATCGGCAGGTTGGTCCTGTATATTGGAATGTGAAACAATCTATGCTGACGATGTCTAATGTAATTATCAGGAACATACAAACCAATGCTCTGCATAATTTCAGGATTATCGATTATGATCGATTTTTGCGCGGTATGCCGCGCAACAATCGATAAAAATGTGTAATCAAATACACATTCCTTCTAGTCTCTAGACTATTGTAGCCAAGCATACCCTGGAGAAACTCGATTGGGTAAAGCCAAGAATAATGCCCGTACTCTCATGTAGAGATATCTCAGAAACTTCTTTTGGACTTTCTCCACCATAAGAGAGTACTTGCCCTCATGTGGCCCCCAGATCATAGAGCCACTCTGGAGTCTACTCCGCACCAAGGAGTTGTAAAGAGTTCTCAGTACGCGGGTATTCTCGAAAACCCTGGCAGTACGCAGAACAAATCCTAACATTCTCAAAGCATTACCACTGATCGTCTCTATGTGATCGTGAAATGTTAGGTTGCTTACAAATCTAACACCTAGATCTTTAACATTTGATGCTCCTGTCAGATTTTGGTCGTTAATTTTGTAGCGAAAAAATAGAGTTTTTTGGGCCCTAGTAAAGGATGTAACCGAACACTTGGAAACATTAAACAAAAGTTTATTTCATCTTTCCCATTCACATATATTTGATATATATTTGCTTGGAGAAGACGAAAATCGTCCAAAGTTGACACCTTTAAGAAAAGCTTTAAGTCATCCGCAAATAACAGAAAGCGCGAGTTTAAAATTACATTTTTTCTAATTACATATTCGCTAATGCTCTGATATCGAAATTCCGAGACGTTTCCCGCGTTTTCTAGACTTTTTGAGATGTTTCTTCGCGTTTTCTAGACTTTTTGAGATGTTTCTTCGCGTTTTCTAGACTTTTTGAGATGTTTCTTCGCGTTTTCTAGACTTTTTGAGATGTTTCTTCGCGTTTTCTAGACTTTTTGAGATGTTTCTCGTAAGCCGTTGATTATGCTAGGCCGTTCTGGAATCTTTTTTAGTATTGTGATCATTTCAAACAACTGTCACTTGACATGAATGCGTGATTCTTTTTAGCCTCGTTATAATATTATCAAAAAACTATTATAGACGGCACGCACGTGTTTTTTTCTTCGATAAACGTAACAATGTAATCCCGAATAGTTGTAGCATCCAAACCTTTCACATCAAACACCAGAACCTTTCAAAATTTAATCTGATTTTCACTTATATTCTGAACACTGAAGAGCACTCGCACTTAGATCACTGAACGGCGGCACGGAAGCAGCACTGACACGTCACGGGCAGGTGTGATACCGGGGCGACTAGACGTCACATCTAATGTGGTTCGGTAATGATGCCAGAAGAAGCAAAATTCCTCGACATTCCCAACAATCAGCAGCGGTGAGCAAAGAATATTAATTCCCTATAGTGTGAAAACGTTTTTTCGGAAAGCACCGCCGATGTCGTTCGGCCCTTGTTATGTTAGCTATTCGACAAAATGACCTTATTTATGAGTGTTGTTAATTTTTAACATACAAACGAAACGTAAAGGTAACTCTACTCAAGGTAACATTTACACCAATTGATTAAAGACAGTAAAATTACTTGCATATAATTTCGTCCCATTAAAAAACTTTTTTAAAAAAAGGATTTTCTTTTTTATACAAGAAAACTAATATAAACGTAAGAAACATATCTTAAATGTTATATTTAGAATAAATTTGTAAGTTTATTTTAATTAAACATAAGAATAGTTTGTCAGTGTTGTGGTCGTGATGCTCGCTAGAGATCTGGTGGTCGGTGGTTCGAGCCCCATTCCATGACACCAGCAAGTTAGTCCTATTACTATTCACAAAATAAGGGTTGAGCTCATTTTGAGAATAGTAAGAATATTGATGCGACACGCATTTCGTGTTCGTATCTCTATTTTTTTTTCTAATTCGTTGTCTGTCCGTAACTTCGCGTAGCGTCCGAAATTTCGTTTGAATTCACGGCTAAAAAACAAAATTAAAAGGTTGGAGATGGGTTCGCTGGGTTGAAATCCAGGCCAGCAAACCCGTGCCGGACGTCGCGACGTAGCGATGTTGCTACTACCAAGCCTGCGGGACCGGTCAAAAATATAGTACATATGGGAGTTAGCAAAGACTCGAACCATTTAATATTCCGTCCAGCAATAACACCATGGTTTTAAATAGTACCATTAAATGCCGGGAGGAGAAATATAAAAAAATCTAATATTTTGATAAAAGTCGTTATTACTATTTCAGGAGGGTCGGCTATAAATAAATAAATACTTATTCTTTAGGAACCGGCATGTAGAAGTACTATCATTTTTGACGGGTATATTATATATTTATTTTTGCATACATTTTGCAAACATTTTTAACACCTCATTACCTCACACCAGGCACTTTTCTGCAGTTCGACAGCTTACCTTTATAAAAATAAGTGCATATATAAAAGTGTGAATTGTTGACTAGTTAAGGTACTAGTGAATAAATTAAGAATAAATGAAATTCGTGTTTAAAATCCTGAAGATTTTTGAAATATGAAGGGGGAGGCTTTAGAATTCATTAATTATAATTAGAGATTAATAAAAACAAACGATTATAAAAACGTCTTCAATAATAGGCATAGTTTTTGTTCTCTCAGTGTATATTTAAGGCCAATTTTAATTTTATTTTCAATTGTTAATATAATTTGGAAGCAATATGTGACGCATTTCTTTTTCCTATCCCTTTTAAAATAGCATCTTCATTTGATCTTCTCTTGGTCTAAGAATTTTCTAAAATTTAAATTAAGGAAATGGAATTTCCCTATAGGAAACGTCCTAAAATTATTAATCTAATTTTAAAATCGTAGTATAGGAGAGCCATAAATGACGATGTAAGAGATGAGACCGCCCTTTCTTTGGAATATTCCATTACATCTTTACCACTACATCACTATTAAAAACGATTTCATAATATAATAATATCAGTAGAATAGGCATGATCACAGATTTTGAAATAACCTTCTATAACTTTTACCGAAAATAACATTATTTCGGTGATAAACTACGTTTTTATGCAAATAATTTCATTTTCACCTACCTGTTTTTAATTTTGCACGAAAACGCTCGCAGCTGTCATGGCGTCTACGTGACGTCAAGCCTTAGTTACAATTGCATTGTGTCTATGATAACACTTCAAGAGACACGGTGATGGTTACTTAGGCGTCATTCGCTCTGATCGGTGCTTCAGTTGAAATGGCGGATTGTAAAACTTTAAACTCTTATTTTATTGAAAATCTTATTAATCTCAGTCTTAAACTGGATCATTTTTTTAGAATCCTTTCAAAATATTTTCTTCTCTAAAATCATTTATTCTTTATTGTACTCATTTATCATGGATATTGATAAATGAATACAATAGTCAATCGTAATATAAACTTCAAAGATACCTTTATACCTCTCCGATTATTCTCTGCTCTAATTTTGAACGAATACAAGCTATTCAATAGACTTTTACATATCAATTGAAGGAATACTTCAAGAATGAAATCTCTGTTTGTGGAACAAAAACGTGTTCATTACGACGTTAGATATCTAAACATATGTTGCTTTTGTTTGTATCGATATGCAAGAATAGCCTCATTAATTTTAAATTGACTTATAATATTTCCGATTGAATGTTAAATAGGTTTAATTCACGGCAGACACGATAGCTTATATTTGGGTATTTCCCCCAGTCGCATATCTGGTCCATTGTTCTTAACGTAAGAATTTCTCTGCAGGAGATCAAAATGTACCTAGATCTACAGGGCCTTCCAGAAAGCATCTTTTCATAAAATTTTTAAAGAGAATTTTTTTCCGACATCAAAAATTTACAAGCGGTAAAAATTCACGTGGCGCGAAATTACATTACGGATATTATCATAAAAAGTCAAACATAATTAGTTTTATAACTTTTATATAAGACTCCTTATGTTACTACACGTGTCACATTTATTAAAACATAACAGTAGAGAAGGGGAGCGAAGGGCTTGTAACATTTTTTAGAAAAACCAGTAGGTTTTACTTGAGAATATCGGTTATATTATCACTAATTGAACATTGATTGATACTCTTACTATTCTTCTGTTAAATCAAATAGAAAAAAATACCAAGCCTATAGGCAACTGTTATTAATTGATATGGCAGTTACTTTGTGGTGTGACATGATTACTTTAGTTAAAACTAAATTGAAATTTGTAATGTACTTGTGCACAGTGTGCATTACAAAGTTCAATTTAGTTTAAATTAAAAAAGCTAGCTTCACAATTATTTTGTTAATAAAAAAAAGCGACGTTACAACTTATCCCGTGCGTGTGCGTCAAATTTATTTGAAATGTGAATATCTGGCCTTTTTGTTCTTCAACCAGTTACAGATATTCCTTAAATTACAATGGACTAAGTGAAAAGAAATGAATATTTTAATTTGAAAAAAAGGTTTTAAATGATATTTCTTATGATATGCCTCGCTTCAGTAATTGGGCTTCTTGGCTAGTTTAAGCGTAAAAAAAAATTTTAAAAAAATATATATAAAATACTTGCAAATTAACTTCGTGGTAATATTATTTATTTTAATAAAAAGAAAACACTTTTAGTACTTTGTTGATAGTTCAATTAATAGTGATTTTTTGTGTTTTTTTTTATAAATATGAAAATATTAAAAATATCTCAGTGTCAAAAAATCAAAAAAGTGACTCACTTTCTGAAATATCTAAGACTGAAATAATTTGTAAGAGAGATTATTAAAAAATTGTATTTGGGAAAGAAAAAATTAGAAAGACCAAAAATATTAGAGATAAGCGAATTTTTAAAAAATATTTCCAAAGATAAGGAATATACTAGTATATTGTATGTAAGCAATTATTACAAATTATTTTCAAAAAATATCCAAAACCACCCGATCTAGGACGCGTTTTAAACACTTATAATAAAATAGTTACTCCTTCTATGAAGATACTGTATCTACAAAACTTCAAATAAACTTACCCGCTGTCAAAAATCATGATTCCGAGTAAAATTGAACACACTGCGATCACGCAGCGAGCTAATGTTGCAGCGAGCTTACTGCTAGGTGCCGAGTCCTAGTTTCAGAATTGACCACCGCGGAGACTTGTGTTATGATCTACATATTATCGTGCTTCTGTGTCTTCAAGTCCGTTTGATGGATGATGATTTAATACGCGACATGCAGATGAAAAATCTTAATGTGAAAATAAATTGTTTTTATAAGTGTTTCCAAGTGGAGTACACGTCTTGTACAAAAAATAGCGACAACTTTATTTTATACAATGACTCAATCGGAGCGAAAATGAATAGATAGATGGATATTCTATGCATCGTGTACAATGAAACATGTTAATAAACGGGAGTTTTTTATGTGTACATATTATGTTATGCTATGCTGCAAATATAAATTCCTAAGTCACTTATTGATTGATTATCCGATATCCACCCTGCAGTGATATAACTGTCTTCGAATACGTAATATGACAATTTATTTTACCGCTATGGACTGCGTTTGCATCAAATATATTGTCCTAAGATCGTAGAAATTGAAAAAATTATTCGCAATCGAGGATTTTACAGCATTCTGCACATTTTTCAGTAAATTAGAAATTGCTGGAGGTGTCTGAAATACACGAGAATGAATCAGAAACTTCTCGATCATTCTCAAAATTTCGCAAAATGACATTATCTTTTTTAAGGGCGACAGAACCGATGCGCAGTACACTTACGTTTGTGATATTTTGGCGAAACTACAGATAAAGCGACCAGCGACGATGCATGGTCACTAGCGAGTACGACCAGCGACTTAATTAAGAAAGTACCTACCGTCAAATACAAATAAGTGCGACCGCAGATGTGCGAATACTCTGAAAAGATGAGTAATATTATGAATACGTGGCAAATGTTTGGTGCAACATGATTAATCTAATTTTTCATTAAGCTAAACTTTATATTACACACACGTTGAGTTATTGTATCACTACTACATCTTTGAGAGAAGAAGTCCGTTTTATCATCAGGTTATATATAAAAATGGTGAGAAATAAAAAACTGCTGTAAAACGTGCGTGCAGAACAAAATTTTTGTTTAGTTAATATTATAATATTCATGTTCATTCCAACTTATACAATATGCAATCCCATGAGAATTTACCATTATATTAAAACAAAGTGCACAAAACAAAGTGTTTTTTTTTAATGATTATGAATATTTTCGTTCATTTGAAAAAAATTTACACCAAATTATTATTTTTTTAGATATCTTCGGAAAAATAATTGGTGGGTGAGAAGAAGAAAATCCAATATATGAAAACCTGTTTCAATAACTGACTTATCAACTTATCATAACAGCGTTTCTCCGCGGGGGTGGGGGGAGGGGGAGGTAGGCAGAGATGATAAAGCGTCACACTTTTCCGTCCCATCTATCTGGATTATCTGGTTAGGATGGTGGTACATCCGATTCAAAATATTTAACTGGACCGATGACAAAATGCATCCTTGTCTTATGCAAAATGTGTAATATAGATGACTCATAGAGACGAATAATTTTTTAAAAGGGAAAGTAGGTATGGAAGTTTTTTTGTGTTCATAGGTCTTACGACCTATTTATTGTACGGCTGGCTTATGTGATTACTTTACAGAATGTTACGTTCAACAATTCCACCAATGATAGATTACCATATCTATCAAATTGTTGGATGTTGTATACCTATATATATATAAATATTTTGCTTGAGGTGTCCGCTATTGTATGTAACAAAAGCAGATTCTGGAATATCTCGCGTTTTCTGTAGATGTCTCCCTGAGAAGACCTAGGTCGACGTTTCGACACGGTATCACGTGCCATTGTCAAGGCTAAAAAGGCCTCAAAAGTTACGGACTAGCCGTACTTGTTCGCGGGTGACATGAAAGTCTCCCACCAATAAGCCTTATTAATGAGGTCTACGTAATGCATTGTTACAATATATTGATTATTGCTTAAACTGCATGTGAAGAACACATTGTATAATTTTTTTGATCAGTGTATTAAATAAATTAGCAACTAATAACAATAGTGGGCTATGTCACACAAAATACATAATTTTCTATGCAACAATGTCAATCACTAAAGCTACTTCAATACTGCGCTAGATGGCGCTGTTTTCACAGCCTTAACTCGCTAACAAAATCGACCGAAATGATACAAACGAAACTAACGATCAGATGGCGCTAATCCCACGCTTACACAAACATACTACGATTTCGCGATAATTTTAATTGTTGAAAGTAAAATCTTAATTGGCATTTTAGCAAACTAACAAAAACGGTCGATTCAGAGTTCATTCATATTTTAATATGTGTTAAAATATTCTAATAATTCTAATTTTATTTAAACAAATGTTAAAGTTTAGTTCTTTGTTAATTTTTAACTTTATTGTACTTTTTTCATTCAGTTGATACAACCTTTATACATGCCCAACTTTTACTGGCCGACTTTTATTAACAGAAGAAAATAAACAAATAAAATGATTAACACAGTCCACTGATATTCCCAATGACTCAAACATCTAAAAAAAAAAAAAATTCGTGAAAAATAAATAAAATGTGTTCTCCGCAACGATGTAATGCAATCAATGCATCAGAGAAATATTAAGAACACTCAAAACAAAAAACAAAATCTGAAATGAGCGTTTAATTTTAATTGGGCGTCAATAAAACATAATCGTTTAACAACAGTGTCCTGTCCTTATTAACCAGCATCACAGACAATTAAATCTCAAGATATCGAAGATACGGTATTTAACCACAACATCAACGGACCAGATAATGAACAAGCGTGAGACCAGAACACGCGCAAAGGTGTTACCCGAACGGGTAATGGGATGAGACCAAAATATGAACACGACCCGTTGTTGCCTGATGTTGATCAATTCTCCCGCGTCACACTTATGTCAACGGACCACGTGGGAATGTGTCACCTTGTAAAATAATTAACACCCTCCGTGTAGCAGCGCAGCCTTCAACAATGGAGAATGCTATCCCGTGGGAATATAACTCATAAATAGCACCATTCTAAATAAAAAATGGTGTAATTGCCGAAACTGTTTTTATTGAAGACGAAATATAATTACTATTGATAATTCAACAAGTGTATTGTATGTTATTACATAACATACAATACACTTGTTGAATTGTAAGAATTCAAATTGTATAATACATTGCTATCATAAAATATTTCAAGAAAAAAATATTTCAAAATACAAGCTGCTTAAGAAGGAAGTCAAATCCTTGAATTTGGACAGTGATGTATCATACATTGTCTAAATGTTTCTAATAGTTTATGTGTAATAAAAACTACTGCTTCTGAATGGTTTCTATTTAATTAAAATTACTAATTTAATTTGGCTTGTAAATATTCCTTCTATAAACTCGAGCTATTGGCTTATATTATGGGGGTATAATGGAATATTTAGAATGTTATAAGATAGGTTTAATTTATTTTATAAAAATCAAAATACATAAATTAAAAAATATTTATTTTATTTGTTTTTATACACATGCCTATATAATTTTTTTTCATAAATTTTTTATTAAGTCATTCAAATAAAATTATATTTTTTTATACTAGATGAATAATCCTTATACCAGGTGAGCAATCTACTCAGGACAGACTTTGCGTATTTTTAAATATAGGAACAGTGCACTTGACCGATATTATTTAAATGTGTTTAATTAGTTTATTTACCTACGTAAATAAAAACAAAAATTACGATAAGCTTAGATACATAAGAAAAAGGAATATTATAAGTGCCTAAAATTATTTTAAAATGGTGAAAAAAAACGAATGTCATTTAAAATTTTGTTATTAGTTTTGATGAGAATGTTAGATTTTAATGTTAATTAACTATCGTCCAAAATCCTTATCCTCAAAATTTATTTAAAATTTTAAATGTTACTTCTGCTATAAATTCCTACTAATATTTTAGGTATTAAGTTCTTAACTATTTGTTATCTCTTCAATCTATTGAAATATCATCAACCTACAACGACTAAGGATTACTGATTCTATTTCATCCAGATACTGATCATATCGCAAGGTTCTCATGGGTTTAGTGTTAGGTATGTTAAAAATTTTTTCTTGCATCCCGCATGTTATCATCACGCATCTATTGGTCCTGATAAGAACCTATTAGCCCTGAACTACCAGTCTGTAAAGACATGTTTCCACGATCGTTTCAGAAAGACACTTTATCGATAAGGCATCTTTGAAGACACGGGACAACAATGGTCCTTGTCAGGATCAACAGACACGGATTCACCCAGAAACATCCTTTCTTACATTATCATTCGAGTCGATCCCTGATGACTGAGATTCGTGATCTTCACTATTCCCCTCCATCTTTCCCAGCATCCAGTAGGTCTTGACGTTGTCACCAGAGAAGTGCCTGTAGGTTTTTTGCTTGTAGCTATGATCTCAACTTGGTCGGTCCAACAAGTGGGGATCTTCTTCTTCCTCTTCGACTCTTGACGTGGCCTACCACAATAAGCTTCTGCTGGTTTCTCCAATCTTCTCCTCTAGCAAGATGTCCAAAAAATTGGAGAATTTATCTCAGAGAAGTAGTTCAGCTTCTCGCTGCCATGGTATACTTATATACACAATATACATCTCCAATACCACAACCCAAAAGCATTGATCCACAAAAGCCGTCTCTCTTTGGCTTTCTAGCAGAGATATGTACAAATATCTATGTATAATTACATGCTCTCTGCTATGTTATTAGTTGATATTTAAGTAATAATAATAAAAGCTCTCTCTGTCATGTAGTATACCTTGGCATAATATTTGAAAAAAAAAATGTATGTATTTTAAAAAAATTAGCAAAATGTGAATGAAAAATGTATTCTTCTTGTCAATTAACATAGATAATGTATGTCTCACGGAGATGAAATGAAAAAAATGGCTTCCATATATACTCTCCCGTGTACATAGCTTCGCTCTTTGAGATACCTATAATTTATCTAAATTAATGATGATGCTCTTGAGAAAAAATCGAGTAATTGAGGTATATATAGGAATATATAGGGAATAGATAGGGAAATATTTAGGGGTATTTTATGAGACATTTCGCTGGCAACGATTGTTAATGTTTTTCTTTTTTAAGTGAAGTGCTTTTTCTTTCTGCTGACAGATTACATTCTCCCGCATCTTTTTTGCTAATACCATAATACAGCAACTTGTGTGACCATCATGTCGGATTCATAATGTCCTAACAAGGAGACACGTCGCTTCAAAATAAAATAAATCAAAGAATGATCTACAATTCATCTACAAAAACAGGAAATGTGAATACTTAATATTAATTCATCTTCCGCAGGAATTAATCATGACAACGAGAATCACGCACAATGTACATTGATTAAATTTACATTTATCATCAATCAAGTTTGCAATTACCATTTCAATAAATAACTTCAGTACACAATGCATACAGTAATTTATTACTGAACGTAAAGTATCAGATTGATTGAATCGGCAGATCGAGTAAATTTTTGATAATTTAATATTTTTGACACTGTTATCGGAATTACTTAGTACTAGGATTATACAAAATTACCACATCGTGAATGCTATTTGTATTGAAAAAGATGTCTTCACAAAACTTGGATCGAGTGTTTCGGTCAACAATGCAATTCTCGGACAATAATTAGATCGACGACTTGAAATTGAATATTTAAATATTAACCCTTTCAGTGTCAAAATGCTCGCAGGAAAAGAAACACAATTTATGGAGTTACTTAATCATAATTTATCGTAAATATTTGTCATATTCTCAATGTGAAAATAAATAATGAGCTAATACCGTTTATTTTTTTATAAAATCCTTTAAACACTCCATATTACATTAGATACGACATCTGAGTAGCCTTTAGGGTTCAATTAAAGGAGCTCCTTAAAATAAAACAGATAAGAATTTTAATATAGATTATAATATGTACAATTGAAAAAAAAAACAATGGGGCCAATATCTGTAGGTAATCAGTAATCTATTTCTTCAGTAATCTATTTATAATCTTCAGTAATCTATTTCTGAATACTTTTTAAATGTAGGTATTAATGCATTGTATTATTGACAAAAATTTTGCTTTCTAAAAGGCATTGTGATTTATTTATTTTTTAATTTATACACATTAATATTTAAAATCTTAATCTCATAGCTATTTTTGTACTAAGGTAAACAATTTGCACTTTTTATATGGTATTATAAGTTTAATATTGAGACTGAAAATAATTTATATCTCAAAGGTTCTTAACGGTACAAGATGGAGAATGGTTTTGAAAGGCAGTGTTTGTACACGAATATAAATTGTCCACACCCTTCCAATTACGATGACGATCAACTAAAGGCTTCGTCTGAATCTGACGGCAGTTGTGAAGGTATTCGGTGTGACGTTCATTTGTATTTTGATACACAAAGCATATTGAGAAGGTCAAAGAGATAGCCCCATCCACTCGATGAAAGGTCTTTCATTTTGATGTTTTGCAAATCATTGAATCTGATCCAGTCGATGTATATTCACCTCCAATAAATTCACACCTCAACTCATTCAACAACATTATTTTATATTTTTTTATTTTTTCATTGACTACAAATCGGGAAATTTCATTAACCTACGATTAAAACTAACCAATCAACGATCATGCCCTTTCTCTGCATAGGTAAAAAGAGAGAAAATAACAATTTTTCTATCCTGGCACACTACACTGCCTTGCCCTCTTTCATAAATATTTTTATATGCTATTCGATTAACGGTTGCCGTCTTTCAATACGTCCAATGTTTGGTTTAAATTAATATTCTAGGTATTTGGTAGACGACTTAATACAAAAGATAAAAGTCTCATACAGACGAAACTTGAATATAAGAAACGTAGGTATATGAAAGTATTTTTTATACGATGGCCCGGGGCTTACACGTATGAACTGGCTTAAACGATCACTCTACGCAATGCAACGTTCACCAATTCCATCGTAAGAACATCCAACATATAAAAATATTGTGACTTCTATTCTAGTTACCTTCATCACTCGCATCACATTTTTCTTTATCATCTTCTACTCATTCATATGTTCCATATAACCAAAACATCCGAGCCATTCTTTCTTTATTTTTGATTTCACCGAAACGCAAGTGAAAATACGTCCTCATTATAAATATTCGATCGCTGTTAGGTACATATTTCATACAACACCGTAAGAGTTTTTCCTTAACCTTTTCAAAACAGCGACCGCCATCACAACTTACCATAAATGAATATTGGTAAGTACTTCTTGTTCATAAATTAAACATTTTGTTTTTTAAATTAAAGGACACTTAAGATATTTAAATAGCAATAATTATTCTGAATTTTCTCGTCATCTTATAGAAACAAATCATTCTTTTGATATTAACAAAGGCTTAGAAATTTTACATACAAATAAGATAGGATCAGAATAAGATAAGTGTGAATATCAAATCAAATATTGTAAATAACCAAATCATTTTGCAAATACTTACATTTTAACTATGTTTTCAGATTAGTATTAGTTTTTAATTAGATATTCAACCACCATTTCTGTTTTGTTATTGTTGACGTGAATACTTCTAATTTTAATTTATGGTAGTTATAGAGTAAAGAATGAAGATATTAGGAATTAATGTATAACTGATCTTAGCATAATTAATAGAATTAAAAAAGGGTCGCTCAGGTGGTTTGGGCATGTTGGGCGAATGCATGAGGAAAGAATTGTCAGTAAGATACATAAGGCAAGTGTTGACTGTGCCATAAAGAGAGGGCGACTAGATTAACCAGATAATGGAAGATGGTCGCATTAGAAGCCTCAAAAACCGTCGAGCTTGCATGCGAAGATGTATGAATGACGATGAGGCGAGAGTTGTATGACAGTACCAAAGAGTGTGGCGCTCTATCCTCTCTGCTTACCCGATGGTAAGTAAGTAAGTATAAGTTTCTTGATGAAGGCACCACCGGCCCCGAAACACGTTGTTAATTCAATAAATAGTGGTTTTATGCAAAGTGTTTTCTTTTTATTCACATAAAGACTTTCATTGTCAACTGCTTGTATCTGCTAACGAGGGTGTATTTTTATTTTATATATATAATGTCAGTATTGAATATAAAATGAATAATACAAAGCATTATTCCGCGATTATGCTGTACAGCATCAGCCGAAGGGTTGAGGAGCAGCGCGCGGACACATCCGCAGCTCGGACGAAAAAATGCCGGTCAGATCCAAAAGCGTCGCCGCGGCCAGTGGCGGCCGGTGGCGGCCCGGTGAAAGGGGTCCGCTGCGGAGCCCAAATTTGAAATTCAAATTTTTACACGGGCACAATCAGATGGAATAAATGAGACGTGGATTAAGTGGCCAGGCCGGGGACAATGCCGGCCGGGATCCAGGGGGCGAGATGCGCCCCTGGACAATTTTGCAGATGCGGAAATGCTAAATAGGCCATGCGCTAAGTACCATTCATGCCAATTTATCATTTAGATCAAATATTTTTAAGCAGAGATGCGTACATAAAAAACGTGTCACATCAATATTCTTTCTGTGTATTTTGAAACTAAGTTAAAACTCGAGTGAGTACAATTAATCATAGTTACCTATATGTGTATGAGAAGAGAGACCCCCATATTACTATATGCGTATATGAGAAGAGGGACCCACCACACACCCAGGGCCGTTCTATGAGCAATAGCTTCCATATCGGCCTTACAATTTCGCCACCCATGTTTGGTTTTTTTTAATGCTTAAGTGGCCGTGCTCACAGCCCCGCTGACACTCGTGAGAACGCGAGCGGGACGGGGAGGCATCCACACAAAGCCTCTTCTCTGCCCGCGAGGCGCAGGGACAGATGACAATTGGAACATACTTAGGTACTTATTAGTGGGAATTGCAAATTACATATTTAAGTTTCGACCTGTTCGGTTGCATTAGCCGTTAACCCGTTAAAAATCACGGGACATAATAATATTTAATAACGACCTTTGCGTGTAACCCGAGCCACGTGCTGATGGCGTGTCGCAATATATGTATTTATCTAAAGTGGTAATTTCGGCAAGTTACGGATGTTACCGACCGACAGACATTGATTACCTAAGTACAGATATTTACATATAAGTTTAGTAAGTATAGAGTAAATAAATAACTAATTAATAGTTTCTTATCAGAGAGATTCATTTGGACCATACTTTTAATAGGAACTCATGAGTACAAGTTTTACATAGAAAGAGTATGGGTTTGCGCCTCAATAATTTAGGAGAATTAAAGATAATAAAAGTTAAATACTAAGTAATCAAATTAATTTATTGTAGGTTAGTTTATATAATACTGTCACGAAGAAGGTTGGGTACGCCCGAAACCGGTTGACATCATATATAAGAGGTAGATGATATCAATAAAGTGGCTTGAAACAAAATATATATTTTGGATTGATATGACATTGATATTAATTAGATACACCTGATGATGAGAGGGACTGGGATGGATTTAGAACTGTAGTATTGATAAATAAAATTATATATGTGTGAATTACAAAATTTGATTTAGTGTCAATTAAAATAATATGTTTTTTTAAATGTTATTGTGTCGAGCCACAAAGTCAAAAAGTGTTTGTTTTCTTAGAATTTTAAATTTAATTTATTGAAAATCAATTGTAAATTATTATTTTTTATTTTGTTAAAAAATATTGATATGCGTTCACGAAAACATATCACGTCAATATCCTTATTATTTATATATTAAGCTAAATGCTTGTGCTATGAAAATATGAATAATTTATTGATCTCCTGGGTCGAGGCTCAAACCCCCGACTTCATTAATAAGTAATTGTCTCAACTATTAGACTTACAAGTAACTCTAAATTATTAATTTTTAAACAGAGATGCCTAAACGAAATTCGTTATGAATCAAGATTATTACTCTTTTCAAACTAAGTTAACGCTTTTATAATGAAAATAGGACCACTAGATCACTAAGCGAGTATTTGAGCAACTAACAAGCATACCAAGGATTATTATAAACCTACGTAGGCTTACGAAAATTATTTGCAAAATATTTGAAAATATATCAAAAAGTGTTTGAAGTAAGTACAATATCATTTTTCTCGATCAAGGTATTCTCGTCATATAATTTGTTGCAGAATTTCTTGAAATCTTGATACAAAGGGCGAATCACTGTGCTAATAAGCACGTCAATTACATTATAAATGGCACATGTAGTTTAACTATTTTAATTTAATTTACATTTACTTTAAACTTTACTTTACTTTAATTTGCATTACTTTAAATACATTGGAATGATAGTTGCTGCAGGTAAGTGTGTAAAGGGCAATTATTGTTTTACGGTATTCAAAGTTGCTATTGAATTTTTTATTATTTTTATTTCTACGGTTTACACCTTCTACAACAAAATAAAAATCTTATAAATATCTAGATAATAGTGTACATTATATATGTAAATGTATATTTGCATGCATGATCGTTTACAAATGTATACATATACATACATACATACATATAAATTTTATAAAACAATGTCTTTTATAATTATTGTTGTATTGTTGTTTTTTTGTTTGCTAGGGGATTTGATTATGCTAGAATAATGCGTATGTAAAATGTGCCTTAAATAGACGCAAGGGGGACATTCTTCTGCACTGATTCAATCTCCTCTCATAAAAACGGGTTTTATCATTTCTTTACAAATTAGTACATATTTTTGCTCAGTACATATTTCACAAATTAAGTAAAGACAATTATATCAGTATGAAGAAAGACATGTATTCATATATGTATCAAAAAGTTTAATCAAATAAATTAACGTTGAAATGTTCGTTAAGGAGATATCGGTAATCGGTAAAGTTGATGCTGAGTAATGTTTAATTAAGTAAACGTAAGTTTTAAAAAAAAGCATAACTAAGTAAACACTGAGAATATCTGCAATTTGTGCATACTCGTTTCCTAGGGTGGAAAGTCTGTTGATCGTACTTCTGATCATATTCTTAAGGCACTTCATTTTGCTCTCAATCAGTGATCAGGAAATTGTGGCTAATTATTATGAATGAAGGTGGGGCTGACCGTTACGACTTATGCTGGTTCGTAGTATTTGTTCTGCATTTCAGAAAAAGAATCTGCAGCGATACCTTATGTAGCCGCGTAAATAAATTTAACGTAAATATACACAAATGATATAATAATTAATATAAGTAGATACGAAAGAAATTCTGTTCGTTAAAGCCATGTATTCACTAGGGGACAAATCGCGAAACATTCCGCTCGACATGTCGCATCAACATCTACGCTCATGTTTCGGGGACAATGACGCGGTCAATTGACGTGTACACACCGGAACTCGCATATCTTGTCGCGGAAATGTCATCCGATGAGGTTATGGATGACAGCTGCGGTATCACATTTGGCGAAAACGGGGTTCCGCGCAATTCAAAATGTTTTTTTGGGTCGTAATTTCAAATTAACGAGGTTTTACTGTAGTAAATTGAATATTATTAAAAACAAGGTCCTTTTTGCAAATAATTATTGTTTTCCAGAAGTCACGGAAATATATCGCCCTATGAGGTTATGATGATAGCCGCGTATCTGTTTATGTTAATGAGTTTATCGAAAAGTAAGAGGAGAAAAAAGAGGAGAATGCGAAATTATTAACTGCAAAGAGAAAGAAGGACGGACATTCTATGCGATCTTCGATCGATACAGCTCGATGAGTTCGAGAACGATTTCGTTTCCCCGCATTGTCATCTTGACAGATACAGCGCATGCGTATTCACTTGTAAACATACCACGTGGTACTGATGCTCCGCAGAATGTTGCAATGAGTACGCTCGGGTACCGTGCGCATGGCAACGTTGCCACGGCACGTAGAAATGCCGCGCTATGTTGTGCGCGAGGTCGCGGAACAGTGCACGACGTTGCAACGTCACGTAGACTCTATGCCGCGCATGCTGTTGAGGGACAATTTGTCCCCTAGTGAATACATGGCTTAAAGGTTAAAAATAAAACTGTCTAGTATTGAAGTGCAGATAACAACAATCAGGAAAAACAAACAATAACAAAAATCATTCTTGATGATGAACCCTGCAATGGAATCCGAAATTTCTACTAGAAAGGTCAGATATACAAAGCAGAAAATATTACACACAGAAGATTTTGAACGAAAACCGTGAAAACCTGAGGACATTAGAAAAGTAATCAGTTATTTACAGAGAATTAAATAATTCTTGAAGTGTTAGAAAAATGGATGATGAAAAATTTTTAAAATGATCATCTGGCAATAGTAGGTATCAGTTTTAAATTTCATAAATTCTTTTATAAAATTTTTCGTATGTTTTAATAGCATTTTTGAAAAGCTTATTTATTAAGCGGAGCATATTTATTATAGCATATTTATTATAAAGTATAATTATTAACCTCCGTGTAATAATATCATAAAACCAACGTCTTTAAAATCTCTGCTCTGCCTGAAAAATCAGCTACCCACATTTATACGAATTATGATAGTGGCGGTTGTATTTTTGAAGCCTTCACCTGTACTAAAGTTTTCTATTAGTTTTATAAAATATATTTCAATTCAACGCTTTACCTATTGTCAGTATTTTTAAATTAAAATTTTTCAATTTCCTTTTCAAACTACCAAAAAATTTCATTATCATTAACTAGAACCACAAAGTGTCTTGCAAGATGCTTATTCACAGTTTTGTCTGGAATGAATATAATATATTACACAGGTTTTCTAAAACATACTCTTCCTTAATCAATTCAAAAAAAGGTTAATCAATCTAAAAAAATATATTAATTTGAAATTCACTATTTTATAAACCTGAAAAAAATTCCAGTAGGTACTGACTTGCTGATAATTTTTTTAATATTTATAGGTAGGTACCTCCAACATAAAATGTTATTTCTTTCGGCACTTTTTTGAAGGCAAACCGTATACAACGACGCGTTTATACCAAAAAAATTGATCTGACAAACTTGCCAATAACCTGATTTTCGGATTTGGCGTCTTCACATGTTCGGGATCTCATTTTTTTATATGAATGGCACATTTTTGTTGGCTGAGAACCAATTACACATTTTTTGCCTCAAACATTGGAAACAATGCTGCGCTGAACGTTGCATTAATGCAACGGCACCAAACTAATTCTGAAAATGTATTTATTTCATGCGGTAATGATTTTTTTGGCAATAATTCCGTGGAATGGGTAAAAAATGTTAACGTTTGTGTAGCTTTTTTGATTTTTCCCATGGTTCAATTTCAAAAGAGGACACGAAGAAATCGATATAAAAAGAATGATCGCAACCCCTAAAAAATCTCAACAGATCAAAGCATCCTTGCGTACAATCTAAAGTACCCATATACAATACATGTTCAATACAAGTTTTAAAAATATTGACATTAATTCGTGTATTTATTTATGCAATTTGTTTGATGTTTGAATTTAACCACAAAATAAATAAAATCATAAATACGGCAAACATGAGTTTTACACTTAGTGTTAATATCTAATTTTTACAATTCACATTGCGTACACAGTGATTTGGTTAGCTATTGGACTAGGTACTTACGTGTAGTTTTCTGGGATATTCTGCTGTGCACATCTGACCTATCTGACCGTCGCTTCGGATCCCATTGCAGGGTCCATCATCAGGGCTGATGTGATGAGAATGTGTTGATGTTAACAGAATATCCCAGAGAACTAAACAGAGGATTCGAAATGGCCGTGAAAACCTGAGAATACCTTAATCGTGAACATTAAAATTTTATGCACAACTTGAACTATGTTGCCTCTACGTGAGTTAAGTTATAATTTTATATTTGACTGCTCAAGTTTCGAGAGTATTAGAATCAATCATCGACTGGTAAAACGTTAACATTAATAAGTTAAACGTTATTAATTTTAATACTTCATCTGTCTATGACTGATTCTGTTACTCTTGAAACTTTAGTAATATAATATAAAATTATTATTGAACTCACGTTGAGATAACTTTGTTTATGTTTTTCGCTCAATGTTATAATCATTATGAATAATAATAAGAATAATCTATAACGTTAGCTGCAAAATCATCAATGATACCTTAAATCATCTTCATCAAGTTCAGTATCTTTACGTCCAGTAGAGGACGTAATGCTTCCTCGAGTTCTATGGTTCTCTGTTGCTGGTATCGCGTGACCATAGTCTGCCCTCTAATACCCTTATGTCATCGATCCATTGGGCCTTTGCCCTACCCACACGTCACCTTCCGGTTCAAAATCTTCACTCACCTTTTTAGCTCATCTGTCAGGCACAAAAATAGGTATAATTAAAGTGATAAAGTAATGAATCATTATATACAAATACATAAATATACAAAAAAAATCATTAAAAACTGATTTAAAAATTTTGAAAGGATCAAAAATTTTAGTTTGCATCTTAACAAATAATAAGTTTTTTAACCATTTTGTGTACCTACTTGTAAAGTTCTATTTGCAAATTTCGCCTATCTTAGCACAGAGTTTTCTAGTGAGATAGGCATAGTAAAGTTAAACCTATAAAAAATATTAATTATGTATAGCAGTTAATATTTTTTTCGAATTTCAGGAATCTAAAAGTATGTTTTGAAATTTTTTCAGCAGAAAAAACAACGAATACTATCGATATAAGGACATTGTAACGAGAACACTTTCGACTCGTAATTTAATATTTGTGGATTCGCTCGGTTACAACTTATCTATATACATTTTTACTTTAACCTACCCCAGTAGAAAATTGTATTCTGCTAACAAATATCGCACATCTTGTAGAAAAGAGTAATGTTTCAAAAAATGAAATTTTACAAGAGAGCGAGAAAATTATTATTTTTAATTTGATAACGGAACTGTTATATATAGTATGGTTCTTTTTTAAAATTATGAATAGTGACTGGATACACTAGAATGTAAAAAAAAAAATGGTCGTACTTTTCTTTTATTTGGGATGTGCGATACCTGTCCTGTTGTTACATAAAATGTTGACTGTGACTTTTCTAATTGCTGGATTTTAGACTTTTACAATATAAAAAGTCTTAAGTCGCGTATATACGGATGGAATATTAACACGGATATTTATTAATACATGTTGTTTCGTACATGTATATTGTTTCGATTTATTCCGTAGAAATTGTAGTTAATTACCTACAAGATATACTTTAAATGTCTCATAGACGGGAAGCTAATTTTTCATATGAAAAAGTAGGTATGGGAGTCTTTTTAGACATTTATAGGACTTACATCCTATTTATTGTGCGGTTGGCTTAAGTTATCAATTTAGATAATGTAATATTCACTAATTCCACCCATGAAAGACTACAAGATTTATCAAATTTTTGGAAGTTTTATATGTATATTTAATTTGCGCACCTTGTTTCATATGTGAGTTGTATTTTACTACCGCCACCTGTGGTTGAAATTTGTCTTCCCCATAAACCAGTAAAGATGTCTCCGTTGGTAATGGGATATCTATATATTTTGATTGGACTTTTTAAAGCAGTATTCTTCTTATTTGTATATGACATTCTTCCAAATTATCAACGTTTACACTAGATACCCCTGAAAAAATTTTTAACTCCTCAAAATTTTCTGAATCTGGTTAAGTACAGTATATTTCAAAATACTTACTATATTCTGTTGCTATCATTCTTTTATATCTAACTACCTGGCGTCCACGAAATAATTAAAAATGTAATAAAAATAATATATAAAAACACAGACGATTAAGTGTGCCACTTAAATCAGGCTTTGCGCAGAGCGTCAGTTACAGAAACGCAGCCTTCGCCGATTCTGACGTAGGTTTCCTCAAACGGAATCCAGCAAGTTGGACCTTAAGGTTTTCGTGGGTGTACAATGGGCTTTAAACATGTCGGATATTCTCGCTCATATAATATTATACGAATTTTAAACGTTTTATTTCGTTGTTATTATGAATGAATGAAAGAGTGTGCGGGTGTGCGACTAGTACCTAGTACACACCACCTTAACCCTCGCAATCTACCGGGAAAATCTATTTTAGCGTGTTATATTTTAACATTTTTATTTATAGGTATGTGGAACACAGGGATTTTGTTCCAGAGGGAGAATCATTAATAAATTTAATAGGTAAATTATCGATATCTCACAGATACGAAGCTTTTTATATGAGAAACATGTATGGAGGCTAATTAAGGATAAATTATAGAAGTCTCACAGAGACGAAGTTACTTAATATGTGAGAAAAATGGATGAAAGTCTCTTATACGATAGATCAGGGCTGACAACCTGTATGAGCTGACTTCACGTTCACCCATTCCATCGTAAGAACATCCACACATTATTAAATTTTTTGAAAGTTTTATATAAATGTTTGAATCAACATTCATTAATATATTACTATGGTCTCTGCTAGAGATCTGTTGATTTTTTTCTCATTAACAAGTTAGTATAGCTGTCGTTACTTAAGATACGTCCATCCACGTTTCTCATACATAAATTATCTTCGTCTGTGAGACTTCTATAATTTATACTAAATTAATTAATCATCTTTCTAGGAACGAAATCCGATAAGTGTGTTCCTAGAACATACTTTGATATAAAATGTCCTTGTAGGGAGTCTTACAACCTCTATTAGCTGGCTTAAGCGACCACATTATACAACGCGATGTTCACCTACACGTTCATCCATCCGTTCACCCTGTTATTACTAATGTGGATATAACGAATTTACAAATGCGGTGTAGTCAACAAATGTGGATATTTTTATTAAAAAAAAAATAGTTTAATTTTTATTTGTCGAAAGAACTAAAGCAAATTTAAAAAATATATATTCCTATAACCGAAATGTTTTGTCCTTTACGTTTCTTTGTATCAAATATAATAAACCTTTCTTTGTTTAAATGTAAAATAGTTAATTCTGAATTCTGAACACTCTGTGGTATACTCCTATGATTAAATGATCAAAAAACTAAGACATATCATTAAAAAAACTACAAAAACATAAAATATAATAAATTATAAAAAAATTGACAATATTTTTAATAATATAGATCATTTTAAATTGTTTTTTTTATTATATTCAAGAACACATTCTTATTGTGAAGTTGCAATGTTTCAAAACAAAGTTCTGTGAAATTTAAAACCAAATTAATTAATTAATTAAAAAGACATACAGAAAAATCAAATCCACGAAAAAATATTTGGCTGCTACTGGGATTCGAATCACGGATCTCCTCCTATCCGGGGCAGGCGTGTTATCTAATTACTCTATAGCCGCCTTGTACATTTCCGTGAATATATCGACATTATCTTTAAGTTTAATTTATTAATTGATTTACATTTATTATCCATTTTTGAGCAATTCAATTTTTTTTCTGGTACGGTAGACACAAATTACTTTGTGTTACTGAATTAACCGTTTAATTCATTTTTTATTTTTTGGACACATTTGATACAACATCATGGATTTCATTTTCCTGTATTTCTTTCAAATTGATTATTATTTTTTTTAATATTGGTCTTACTTATTAACTAAATTTTTTAAATTATATAAAATATAACTAAAGAATTAAAAATGATAGCAAAATTTGACATTGAAAGGGTTAAGGTCCGTATCAGTGTGGGCTTTAGTACGTGGAGGGCTTATCAAAATTATCGATCTTTTATTGCAGTGTTGCCTCATCGTCGGATATTAAATTCATCTTTTCACGTCGGCTGATAGCTTTCCAATCTAACAGAGGAAGATTGATTTCTTGTACGTGCAACACTTTTGCGTATGCGCCTGTCAGTAGGTACCCCTTCCTACGTCTCAAGACTTACTTATTCGAATTGACATCGTAGGCATTTTGGTTGATTGTTATCCCTTTATATTTATGACACCTTCTCCTAGAAAATTAAAGAAATCAGCTATGGTAACGCATATGCTACCAACAGCTATCATTTTTATAAATAATATTTGGCCTAATGTAGGATGCACGATACTATTTATTATTAAAAAATACTTATTCACGATATCAGATAATCGAACAGCTTACTGAATAATGGTACAATAAATCATGTTTTGAAATACATAAATTAATTCACATATAATTTGTTATACGTATACCTTACCTACCATAACGTGGACATAACTACTGGTCTGAGATTCAGGCGTGCGCAGTTAGTACACTGAAGCATGACTTTAACGCAGACATATATTTTAGAATTAAATATGTATGTGACAGAATAATATGATATATTAAAGCATGAATCAAAATGTGGATACATCGTAAAATGTTAAAGATATCCTGGACTGACATGGCTAGTAATATTGAAGTTTTACGTAGAGCAAACACAAACAAACAGTAACTCAATACAGTAAAGCTCCGTAAAATTTCATACTTTGGTCATATAAAAGTACCTACTCCATTTCGCACTGCCCTGGACAGGGAAACTTTCTCCCAGGTGACCGCCGACGTCGGGGGGACCCGACAGGGTACATGACGAAGAAGAAGAAAATATGAATTATGTCATAATAAGTTTGATAGGAATACTACGAGATATATCTTTTTATTCGTTTTTTTTTTTCAAAATATGTGCTTACGCAATTATCACGCTTCAATGTTAATTTATATTCAGGGTGTAACAGTGCTAGTCCACAATACTTTACAGATAGATTTATGCCTTGATTGTGAGTCGAAAATATTCGAGCAACCATGAACGTGTAAAATTAGTGTGGTGTGAGAATTCTTAAGCGAATTACATTATTCTTATGCAAATTACATAATTCGTTTTTCTCTAAACTTCAGGTGATTTTGTTCAAATTTTGCACACTTCTTACTAATTATCTACGATCTAACGATTTTTTTGATAAAATAGTTTTTTATAAATTTTCTTATTATGAATTTACAACTTTTTTAGGAAAAAAAGAAAATTGTTTTCAAACTGGCATCATTTGCACAAAATAAAACTTTTTTTTTTGATACGCTATATCAAAGTCTTAACACCATTTAACGAAAAAATAATTGGCTTTTTAATTTTACTCAAACCCTGGCTACATGATTATCTTCAAAACATGGCCTATGGGGGACCTCACAAAACTCCGCCATTTTGAAATTTTGCAATAAATCTCTTAATGAACCATATTAACTTTTGTACGTTGTAAAGTATGACAGTAAAAATATATATGTGCAATAGTTACGTCAAAAAAATATTTTAATGTAGGCTTTCATGCCTCAAAGTGATGTATCCCCTCATTTTTAAAAAAAAAATTATTTGTCATTTTTACAAAAATTAATATAATTTAGCATTTGAAATATAATTTAACATTTATTCAACTATCTCTATGAGATTCAAAGAGGTGTAAAGTATAAATATGCATTAATCTAAGTAGTACAAAAGAGAACGAAATGTATAACAATGATTATATACGAAGAAATATTATATTAGTAAGAAGAATTAGTAGCCTTAAATTCTGTTTTTATTTTATGATAATATTGGGGTGGATGTTGCAATTTGTTATGGATTGAATGCATATATTTATTATTTTGCAGCTGTATTTATTTGCTTTGGAAAAAACCTTTTTTTAACTGTGAACAAATTTCCATTAAAAGCTGAATTCTCACGGAGACCTGGTCCATTTAAGATTTATGTCTCGCGCAATGTCGCACGAGAGAAACAATGAAAGCTTCCATCACTTGGAGAGAGAATTGTTTTGCCAATTGAGGTGTTCGAGCTTCTCAGCTTGAAGCAATGTCAACATTGAATTGTGATAATTATGGGTTGAAGCGTCACCTTTACGTCACTTAACAATTAGGTCTGTTAGAAGTGAAGGTTTTTTCAAAGGAATTTCGATATTAATCACTATTCCATTCAAAACATTTGTCGTTGAAAATTTATTTGAGCACTTGGAAATATTTTGATATTTCGTGAAAGGTACAATTTGCGTTGACAATTAATTCATTGTAATAATTATGGAAATTTTTTAATCAATTAGAAAGATATATGGAGAAATCTATCTTTGGACAAAATATTTGCTTACCACCGGGATTCAAACCCGGAGCAATTTCATAGCGGGGAAGCGATACCAATGCCATTAAGGTTTCATTCCTTTTTCAAATAGAAATCAACTTCATATTATATTTCAGATCCCCAGTTTGGAATAATTCCGGGTTTGTTCCCTGTTTTCTAAAATGTTTTCTGTATATTTCTACAATTGTGGGGTATAAAATCAAAGGAAGCAATATCAAAAAAATTAAATGCAGTCGTCGAAAATTACTAATTTATAATGTACTGAATTCAAGATTGAATAGAAAACATAGCCTATAAATTTATAGGAAACATGATTTTGGATGAGATAAATACATAAAATCTAGAATTCAGTATATTTTAAATTCCTCGGTGACTGCATTCAAAACATTTTTAAAAATTTCTTGGATATTACTGCCTTTGCTTTTATACACCACAATTAATTTATTCAATTTATTTTTAATGTCATAGAACTATTACATTGTGAAAATGAAAAAAATGAAAAAAATGAAAGTCAGCGAACTATATTAAATGGGATATCATTGAAAATCAAAAAAATCAATTTGACAATCATCTTTAAATTTTTCTTATCGGTTTTCATTTTGAATGACCATTTAGGATCTATAACGATTTAAAGTTTGTTAGCAACCATTCTCACTTAAATTTTTACTACTTATAATTAAGTTTTAATAAAGTAAAAAAATAATACAAAATATGATAAAGTAGATCTTATTATGATGATAAATAATTATCATAATACAATTCAATATGATTCTTAAAATCGAATGACAAACCCAGAATTTTACTACTATGAAAAAAAAATTAAACGACCGTTACCTAATGCGGAACTTAATACATTGTGAAATAATCTAATTAGGAATAAATAAATAATCAACAAGATACCGTCTTACCTATAATCCTAAATGAAAAGTGTAAAATAAAAAAAGTAAATTTAAAAAATCAAATTACCCTTTCAAAATCTAAACACAAAACCCCTTAAAAATCTAGACCAACTCAAATATTCCCAATAATGGATCGCGACTGTTGAAGTCGCTATGTTCCGCATTAGAATTTGTTACTTTTTTTATGTGTGCATCGAACATGAAACTTGGTGTTATTCAATATTACTTTACAGAATTCTAGACTACTGGACTTGTATTTTTCTTTTCAGTTTTTATTTAAAGTTCACTTTTTACGCAGTCGAGTGTTTTGATTTTTTTAATTAACTTTATTATAGTATCTTATTAAATAACTTGTTGTTTAAAACATTTTAAAGTCAGCCTAGTACTTACAACCAAATTATATGTTATTATAAATTTTCCATATTATCTTTTTTGGCTTTTAATAAATCAAAGTAAATAAAAAAGAAATAAAAAAAATATTTGAAAATATCTAAGCTGACTTATAAACCAACAGATGAAACTTTAATTTGATAGAAGACAAATAATCTAGCCCATAAACAGAGAGAAAAAATAATACATATGCTGACCCATATACGAAGGGCTACCTTTATTAATTAATCATGTTTGATTTGGCAATGTAAAATAATCCAATGCAGTATTGCATTTATTGAAGTTCAATTATAAAAATATTTTGAAAATGTGCAAAAGAAAAAGTAATCATTATGTTATTATTATGTTTTTCAGTTACAAAAACAAACAAAACACATATTTCTCAAATAGGTTTTGCATGATGACAACCTACCCCATGGCCTTGGCTGAAATTCTCCTGAGAGCACCAGCTACCCTCATTAATTCTCCACCACAATACATGCAGTAAATCATGACTTCAGACCCTGTCTATAGTAATAATGGTATGTTGTTTATTGTCTTCATTACCTATGATGTATTTGAGCTTGAAGAGAAAATCTGAAAGCATTTCAACGAGCTTATTAAAAAAAATGTTTATTTTAAAAAAATATGTAGGTATTCTTTAGTCAAGATAATACAATTTTACATACAATTTAGTTAGTTTAGATGCTGTGAAGGAAATTGGTTGATGATGTAAATATATCTTCCACTCGATACAAGGAATCCCTTACCTTAATATAAATTACAAAAAAACGATAAACTTCATTGTCCACGCTTTCTATAAATAAGTCCTTAAAATGGATGACGTTTATGCTAAGAGATTGTAGAGTGTACCTACTCGTAAATTTTTAAACAAGTTTTGATAAAACAAATATGAAGAATTTTCACTTTTCTCAAAAATTCTTTATATGTTCATCAATATTCAATTTATTTCATACAAAATAATCTAGAAAATTTAAAATCTTTGTTTTATTTTTCCAAAAGTGAAAAATCGCCAAGCTCACTAAAAAAACATATAATTTTATCAACAATAATGTATGCATCCAATATGGCTACCAATATTGAAATATGTTAGGAATAAGTGTACCAACCCAATCAACTATTTTTTGACAATGAGACTAACACGGCCCACAAAATTAAAAAATGCTGCGTATTGTATCAAACCTCGTTTATACGAAGGTGCTAGACACGGAAGAAATAAAAAAGACATACAAATATGAATTAGAATTGCACAATCATGGATGACTAGCGACTAGCGAAAAATATATAGACATCGGTCCAATAAAAACTAACCACAATTTATGCGGTGAATTTTCCGATATTCTCCGATGTTTTAAGAAAAAAACATTTTTAATGCATTTCGCACGTGAAAATGGATTCTATATATTCCTTGAGGGGTACCTACCATTATCTTTTTATTTTAAGAGTTTGATTATTGAAAGACTTTTGACCACATACAGGAGAAGAATTACATAATTTAGACATGCTGCCAAAAATGATGCAGAAGGCTGTTCTGGATCTGCTCTGATCTGGAAATTAGTTATCATAGGAACAGTCAAGGGAGAGCGAGCAAGTCCGTCTTCTGCGAAATGGATAAACCAAATAAAGGAGTAAGAAGTGTCCTCTTTAAATGCTGCCATGAACAATATAAACATGGCTCAAGACCGGGGGAATAAAATGGCACCAAGTTCTAGACATCAGGAGACCACGGCAGTTAGCATCAAGTACATTTTTTTATATTTTTTTTATTTGTTATTGGCCACTTGCCACGGGTCAAATCGGGGCAGACCTTCATCCCAACCCTTATGCTGGGAGAAGATATACCTCCGACCGCAGTTCACCAGCTAGCTCATCGAGGTCGTGCGTTCGCTGTAAGTCTGCTTGCAGCAAAGGAAGTTCAAGCGAGATGGGTTTTACACAATGAGTACAAATATTTGGTTATATTACAATTTGTTCCAAAGAATACAATAAAGATGAACAAGGATTTATTTAAATTTAAAATTAAGGTAGGAACAAAATATTCTATAAATAATGAGATAAACATTTTAATAAAAGCAAACCAAGGCAGGACGGAATGCATCGTCTGATAATATTCTAAAGATGAAGATAGCATTTTATTTTGCTAAAATTTAAAATAAAATAAAATTCGATGACCAAATAATGGTAAATAAAATGTCATCGGTTCGCCGGGGTGGCCTTCATCCCACCCTTATGACGGATGAAGATCTACCTCGGTCCGCTGCTCACCGACCAGCTCAGGGTAGGTCACAGGTTCGTTCGCTGAAGGTCTGCGGTATAGTATAGGAAGTTCAAGCGATATAATTAAACACCATGATTCCAAGTTTAGATCTAGTACGTACATTTCGTGAATACAATACAATATATTCATACAAATAAACGTTTTACTCCCTATAAAAGAGCTGACGCTCATGGTTATGGAGGAGTAATCACATCAGTTGATTTCATGGATATTAAAATTGTAATAAGTTGTTAGAACAAGATAAATAAATATAAAGTGAAACTCATGAAAAGAGAGTTTTTTACTAATTTATTAATTTTTAGTTCATTTTTAAATGATCTAAGGTCTTTAATTTTTATTAATGTTTCGGGGAATAAATGCTTTAATTCCTATAAAGGAATAACGATTCTGGGCTGCGCTTGTTTATATTTTGACGTGTTTAGATTAAAAAGTGATCTGGATTGTAGACCTGGATTATATATGTTTTCTTTAAAGACTTGTAGTATTGATAATTTTTTAAATTTCCATGACAGTAGGAACACAAATCTCTTAGAATAATCAAAGAATATTTATTAGTCAATTGTAAGTGTTTTGACATGACGGCCAAAACTTTCACAATACTATGCTCGACATACTTAGGTATTTTATTTTGACTTGTTATTTAATTTATCGCGTAACATCGATATACAAACTTATTTTCCCACACCAAAACGGTCACAAAAATATTTATTAAAGACTGCTCTATTGTTTATTGGAATTTTTCAGTCAGAGTTTACTAATTAAATAAGTTCTAATTATCGGAGAATAACATGAAAGGGTCGTCAAAGAATTCGTGATAAATTATTTCATTAACTGGAGCATATCTTTAAATAGCCGAAGTGTCTTGGAATGCTATTTAAAATTCCTGAAAATAATCTTGTATCAATTTGTTTGACTGTGTGGAAAGTATCATTGACAGTATCGTAAGATATCTGTCATTATATGTATTTAAAAGCCGTCAGCGTTAAACGGTGTCACAAAATACTAGAAGACTCATTATGATATTGAATTCTCGTTGTTAAACTCTTTCAGGTTAGGAGAAAAAAAACATCAAGGAAAATAAATAATCGATTAAAGTATTGGCGTGAGACTTTTTTAAGACCTTGTAAAAAATATATAGTTTAAATTTCTGTGCAATTTTTATAATTTTATTTGACTTGTATCAAATCAAGTGAATTTTTATTATTTATTTATTTATTTATTTCAACGGTTACAAAACCTATTACAGTAATTTGATGTTGTACTAATTACCTTATAATATAAAAAGAGAGTAAGTAAAAGTAAGTATAAGATAATAAAGATAAAATATGTAGAATACAGAGTTAATATAAAATTACATAATAATGTCAAAAGTAAGCATAAAATAACAGAGATAAAAAAATAACAGAGTAAATATACAATAACAAAAGTATTAAGAATAGAAAGTATATTCAATAGTATAAAAAAGTTAACAAATGAGAATTAATTACAATTTATGAAATTATGTAGCAACGGAGTTAGAAACTAAAATGGACTGCCTTATTTCTCTAAGAAGTAATTTTATGTTACACAAAATACATCTTATAATATAAAGTGACAAATTAATTTATGATATAAAATGAAAAAATAATTTATAATATAAATTGAGAAAGTAAATAAACGTAAGTATAAGATAACAAAAATAAAAGTTATAAAATACAGAGTAAATATAAAAAGCGTAATAGTGACAAAAATCAGAATAAAATAACAAAGATATAAAATTTAAATACAGAGTAAATATAAAATAATACAATTATTCGATATAAATTACGTTCGCGATGTCAGAAAAATTAAAAAAATATATAAACTTTGATATCGCTTATCTCTTAACCCATGACATTTCACCCAAAGTGAGTATTCTATTTAAATTGTATGAAAAAGACTCCTTCGAAGTTTTTTCTGGTAGTTCCAGTCATCCTGTATAGCACCATTTTGTAAAAAATTAATTCATTGGCGTTTAACCAGACTTGCACCAAATAAATCGAAGAATGAACATTTAAGCTTTGACGTTCAATAGAATAATCTAAATGATCTTCGGTGTTATCAAAGTGTTGAAAAAAATTCTCTTCATTTCTTTTCAGAAGATGTGTAGACAATTAGTTCAATAGACAATAAAAAATTGAGGAATTCTGAAGGAATGTCGCGTGGCCATGAGCGCTTCTCAAGAGTTTCATTTTATTAACAATTAACGCAATACTTAGATCGGGGCCCGATCAATATCATCGACTTCTTGACTGATATTGGGTGACGGTATTTTAAATGAAGAGAAATAACCCCATTATCTGGACAGTAATGTGACTTCTTCGGTATTGGTTATAATATATATGAAATACCTCGAAGTGAGTTATGGATATTGTCCGATTTTATTTGAAACATCATCTGTTTTATGTAGGTTAGGCTCCCAACTAAATGCAGTTTTTATTTATTTTCCTTGGCATGTTGCATAGAAATATTAAATATTGTACTTTTGAAGGAAATAATTGTAAGGTCAATTGGAATTATTGGTTTTATTCATACATTTATTTAATTAATAAAACAATTATATCGTCAACTAATATTATTCACGAGTTACAGAGATTTCAAAGAATTTTTACATGGTTTTAATTAGCTTCATTCGTCTGTCAGTGAAAAATCTTGTAATTAATATTTGACCCACTTAAGTTAAATTGAAAGTTTAAACTGGAGCTAAATAATATAAACAGCACAAGTTATAAAATTTAAATAAATTTCCCCAACCAAGCCAATGGATCTACTATCATAGGTTTGCGACGTTTGAGTCATCTCAACAATTGTGTTTTAATTGAATATTATGTCAAATAAGTAAAAATATTATTTTAAAAGTTGATAGAAATCAGTGTTTCATACACATCTACTATTTTTTTTACATCTAAATTGTCCAGTAAAGTATTAAATAAAAGCTTCTTAATTTTAAAATAATATATACTATTATAACTAAAAAAATATAATTGAAAAATATAAATTAAAGCCCCTAAAATGATTGAAATATTGATGTGCCGAGAGCAAGTCCTGGCAACACCGGAGAGCGGAAAGACGTCCGGTGGCCTAGGCTGTGGCCGAACCGAACCAAGCATTCTACTGAATCGCGCATTTGTTACTTTCTTGAGTATTAGTACTGTTATCGAATATTATATTAGAATATTTTGAAATAATGTGAATTAACAGTGGAATTAATATAAGTACGAATGGTCTTATTATTCTCCCATATTATTGATCAATCATTTCTCTTACATGAACATGCTTATAGTAGTCGGTGGTAAATACAAATTGTATAATATCTACCAGTCACAACCAACACCGGTAAAATTAATATGGACCGTTCGAGAGACTTATGATAATTCGCAGTTACCATTATTTTTATACTCGTGAAAATATTATAACGATGTTATAATCTTGATACTAGGGAGGTATTTACCTAAAAGGAAGAGGTTTCATATTTAATACTTGGATTTCTTATTAATTGTTCCGCTAAATATTTTAGTAATTAATAATTATATTATTATTAGATATTTGCTGTCGCATTTTTTAAAAATAAATCTTTCCTCGGATACGTACTCGTAAATACATATTTATATGATTTACGTGCTTTCAGACGTCTGCTCCCAGTAGGCAGGTTGATTTATGAGCAGTCGTTCTGGTGCGAGATCGCAAAAGTGACAACCATCGCCATCAGGTAAGTAAAGGAACACTTCTATCCAAGTAGCAAGTTAAGCCATTAATAGCTGCCCCAACTTTTTGTCTACATTAACAATTTTTTAGGACAAATAAAGCTTTTTTATGTAGAGTACTTTTTATGTGTTTAAAAAAACGGGTATTTTATACGAATCGTACATTTTACTGAGAAACGAAATCTCGAAATAATTTACGACCTCTGAAGAAATAATCAGTTCGGCTTACACCTGCGCTGTGATAAAACGTTCTCCTGATGACGCTGAATAAGATTTCAGCGAAACGTTAAGGTTTGCCTCTCAGTAAAATACTCTCAGCTCGGATAAATTATCCGTTTTATTTAACACATAAATATAAAACGACTGTAATAATAACCCCAACTTTTTAATAAAGTAGTGTTCCCAAACTTTTTTACCATGCCCCGCCTTAGTTTTTCTAAAATTCTGAAGCCCCCTTATGTAACACATATAATAGTTTTTTTTTATTGAAAAATTGTATGATTACCTAAATGAAGCTTAATTATAAGTTGTTCAGGACACAAGATTATAATAGGCAGTTGATTTCTAAACTCTAGACGAGCTCATTTTCAAATTACCCCTTGAACAATCAAATTGCCCCCATGGGGGTGTGGGATCCATAATAGGATAGATCTATCTAGAGGTGGTAGGATAGTTTAAAAATACAAGGGCGAGTCAAAAATTATATACTTTCGACCTTCAAGATTGTCATACTGCCTTTTACGAATGCAAGCTTAAAAGTGGTATGATCGCAACACGTGCAAAGTTTGATCCCGATCGCATCATTTTCCTTCCAGCTATTGCACCAAAGAGAAACAACGAGCAGTGATCCGATTTCTCTGGCCGAATTAAAATGAAATGGTATGAAAGGGATTAAAATTAATCCTAGATCATAAAATGGGGATAGTTCTGTATTACGTAAAAATATTTTTTGTAGATCGAGAAGTTTAAAAGTAGCCAGACGAGCGTAGCGCATGAAGAGAGAGCAAAATGCCCCTCAACCTCCACCACGGACGGCAAGATACAGCAAGATCGAGAGAAGCTTCTGGCGAATAGGCCAGTCAGTGGTGAGGTAACGTCTTCTTTGAACGTAATGATTCTGCAATATTAAAAAATTTCCCACAGACTTAGATGTGCTGGAAGCGGTGTTAAGGTGGCTTCGCGATCAACTGAAAATCTTCTTGGTAGGAGTGTGCAAACTTGTGGATAAAGTGCATTGGCAAGGGAGGTACCTCCGTATAGAAAAATGTTTTTTGCCTAAATTTATTAATATGGTCTCGGGACTGCTGCGGTGAGAGATAAATGAAACGCTTAAAAATAATTTAAGTCACTGAACACGAACGTAACTGGAGCACTGTATTTTAACACAGCGTGACACGAAGATGGACTTTAGAGTAGAAAACTGTCAACCTGGCGATGTATGAGTAGGACCGATATGAGAGATTTCGATCATAAAAAGGTCCTGGATTGCGGTGGATGTCCATACACTGTTCTTTAATTCACAGTAATTTTGCACTCGTCTCTCGGGATAATTCCACAAATACGTAGATAGATACTTTTCTAATTCATTATATTTTTGTCTATCGCTTCTTTACGGTCAATCGCACGGGTTTGCTCGCTTCTATAGCATCGCCAAACTGTCACAATAAACGTATGTCATCCCTAATTAGGTAATGTGATGTTTCGAGTATGATCGACGTACTTTTAAACATTTCCGGTAAATTCTTATTTACTGTAAAATGTCCAGAGTGCTGTAAAATCTTCGATTACGTGTAATTCTTTCCATTTCTACAATCTAGTAACAATATGAAAATATGTGTCGTTTAAAAAGTGTCTTCTGGTCTATATGACCTTTCTGGTGGACGTTTCGGATCCCATTGCAGGGTCCATCATCAGACTTCTAATCCAGACTCGGGGAAAGACGTGTTCTATTTTAAGTTTTTTTTCGTGGGTTATTCACAGCATGTGTCACCCCGAAGAAATACCACTGTTTCGCATCGAAGGTCACCAGCCAATGCGTTTACCGCGATCTGTGACTAGATCTGAACGGTGCGAAGTGCGTCCTTGTCGCTCGCCCCCGTCGCGCGCGGGTGCGAGCGAGACGCGCGGCCGGTGTCAATGTTGCCCTGATAAATAATTAAGCAGCGCGCGGTGGCGTGGGTGGACACACTTCCGAACATTTTTCACCTGTGGGTTAACGAGGCGCGCGGTGCAGTGAACAATGAGGCTGCGCAGGTTCAGGTGCTGGAGGGAGCATGATTCAAGGCTTCAAAGAGAAAAATAAATTTATTTAAATAAAAAATTATGAAATAAAAACACTAAACTTTGTTTTTTTCCACTATCTTATATTTGAGTGTTTCGGAAACATCCGTTTCCTTCATCAGGTGAGTTAAGACTGAGGTATGTTGGAGTGGTTGTCTGGTGTATGGGTTGTGGATTCAGTAGAAGTGGAGGGTTTATGTAGGTGGTGGGAGATCGGGAACATTGTAAGAAGGGGTGATGTGAAGGGTTGTATTTCATTAATGATTATGAAAGAAACGGATGTTTCTGAAACATTTAGTGTCATTCTCAAATATAAAATATTGGGAAAAAAACAAAGTTTAGTGTTTTTATTTCATAATTTTTTAACAATGGATTTCCACAAGATTAACGCCGACACATTTAATTATTTATTTAAATAGCTTAAAAATCGGAACTCACCAAGAACCTACCGTTGTAGCACAAAAAATATTAGGTACAAAATAATATTTTGTTTATTTGTGTGTGCAAACGGTGCGATGCACAAATGAAAAAAATTAAAAAAAAGACACATCCATTTACAGTTTAAACACTATTTAAAAAAACTAAACAAGAAAGCAATCAAAATAACAATCATAAATTAAAATAAACACATTAAACATAATAATATCTTTGTCTGTCTACCCGTAACTTTTTGTTCATAAATTTCTTTCAAATTCACGGCTAAAACACGAAATTATACGGCTGGAAGTTGGGCGTGAACCTAGGATGCGCGAATGCCAGCGCGGCATCCTAGCGACATTGCTACCACCGCCTCTCAGTGGACCGTCAAAAATAGACTATTTATACTAGGACTTAGCAAGGACGCGAACCATTTTATCTTCCATGATTTGTCACGGGTTTTAAAATAACTCTTTAAATAAATAGAAATTTACAAAAATGTTAGTTTATTTCCAAAGAAAAATATGTTTAAAAGATTCAGTGGAATATCTTTTTCTAAGAATTATAAAAATCATATGACGTTTATTATATATGTGAGCTAGTTTGGCATTAAAAAAATTCAAAAACGTGCATTCAATTCCCTTAGGGACTATAATCCAAATGATCCATTATCGACAGTCCTATTATTATATAAAACAGTAAGTACAGATATATTTCTATAATTAATAAATGTGTTAATTCTATTACTTAATAATTTATCATTTAATTTTGTGCCTTTTTTTATTTTAATTGTAATTATTTGTGCAAATTCCTAAGTGACACAGGTTGGGATAGAAGTTTTTGTTAACATTTTTTATAATGTTCCACATCCTTTTTATGTTACTTGTGGCTATTTTATTTCAATTTCACGCCATATAAGAAAACATTAAGAATGCAGGAAACAATAATGATTTTTAACTGATTCGTTTGTTAATTTTTATTCTGATTTTTAAGTTGATGTTTAGTAACGACAAAGATAGACTGAGAGAACGGTGCAAAGCGTGTGTTCGAGTTTAAACGGAGAATGGAATTATAGAGACTGTCGCTGCAACTTTTCCGTCAATCGTCCTCACTCCATAGATACTACACTGTGGTGGCGGTTTGATGTTGCTAGGACTAGGGCTTGGAACATTTTTATTTGCCTTATGATAAAAAAAGTCTCGTATTCGATATAACTTTGAAAAACGTTTTTATAATCGTAAAATCGTTATTTATAACGAATATTAGATAAATAGATCATGAACAATAACAATACTCCAAAATAAAGCATTAAGAATTATACTAAAAACAAATCGATACACAAGAATGAAAGTGATAATGAAATTTAGACAAATAATTATATTTAATGTAGGTTCTTCTATTTACACAACAATATCCTTGAATTGTTAAGAAAAATAAAAAAAACAACATGAACATGACCAGTGTACAAGAAGAAAAGATGAAATAAGATTACCATTCCAAAAGAAAAAAAGATGGCAAACTTCTAAAATGTATAGTGGAATGAAATTTTATATGAGACTGCCAGGGGATAATAGGGACGGAAAAAATATAAGGACTTTTAGGAAAAAATCAAAAAAATACGTGATACTTACTTTTAAATAAAAATTTAACATACTTATATCAAATGCAAATGTACATATTAGGAAATAAAAAAATAATTGTATAACCTACTTTAGGATTAAAAAAGAAAAAAAGAATGATTAAAAATTGAAAATGTGACAGTCAATTCCAGTACTTGAGTTCTGCCATCACCTCGAAGGATTATAATTCGTTCTCAATGGCATTTGAAATATTTCAGGCGTGGACACGTTTTTCAGAATTCTTTAATTAAAACACCCAAAACGAGGGTCACCCTACATCAGCGCCGAGTACCCAGGATCCCTGTGACAACATCTATTGTGGTGAAGTTTCCATATCGCTATTGTTCCCCGCTGAAGGCGCGGCCGGCGGCCCACGCCCGGCGCGGCCACTTCCGACACCGCGCCACGAGCGGCGCAATGCCCGCGACACCTCCCTCCCGAGCGGCTACCACTCCGAGGGCGGGCGGGCTGGTGCGGTAGTAGCGGCCGCGGACCACCGCTGCAAATGGACAATTTATTGTTATGGACCGAAGCCGTTTTAGAGCACGTTGCACAAAACCAATTGCGCACCGCATTTGTGAATAGATCTGGAACAAGAAAATGAGAACTTATTATATTATTTTTTACCTTTAACTGTATTATTATTTTATCTGTCTTATGTTTTTCTGTATTATTATTATTATTATTATTATTATTACCTTTTAACTATTATTATTCTAACTTTTAACTGTATTATTATTTTAACTGTCTTATGTTATTTTTAAAAAGAATAATTCTGTATATTTGTAAAAGCTCATAAGGGAGTTAAAGAAAGAAATAAATAAATAAATAAATAAATAAATAAATAAATAAATAAATAAATAAATAAATAAATAAACAAATAAATAAATAAATAAATTAATTATTTAATTAATTAATTAATTAATTAATAAATTAATAAATAAATATTTTCTTCAATAGAGTAGGAACCGGCTACCGCCAGACTTATCAAACCTATTGTTTTTCTATAGATGTACATTATAATAGGTAAGAAGGAGGATTTTGGCAGATAACACATAATACAGGTACAAAAAATGTGTAAGTAAAACGTTATTATATAAGATAATATCAGATAAAAGTGTTAAATACAACCCGAATAAAATATATAAAATTCAGATTTGTAACTATAATTATATGATTATTTGTAGAGTGTAATGCGCCTGGCGGAAGAAATGACTCGCGAAAAGCATCTGGCAATAATTAATATGGGTGTATAGTACTCTCCCGTTGAGCATTTAAAAAATCAGATATGTTATTTTTACGTTTTTCTTACTCATTTTTTTATACCTGGATTACCTGTTATCTACCGAAATCCTCCGAACTCAAATGTCGTAATATCAAGCCTTCTTACCTTCTATACTACAGAAAAAAATTAAGTTTGATACTATAACGCAAGTCTGGAGGTCGCTGGCTCTTAGTCTTCCACCACATGAGCAAAATGATTTTTTATCGAAATTATTAATATTGTAATTAATAAGAATAAACTTTGTTTTTTATTTTATTTTTGATTTTTAATACTTAGTTAACACTGTATCCTAATGAAAGGACCTTTAGTTCCGAAATATGTTGGTATTTACTACAAAAAAGGGGTGAAAACAAAGTTAATTAATTCCTATTAAGCACGGCGGCTCTCGTGGCCCAGTGGGTATGACACTGGCTTCTCACACCGAGGGTTCATACCCGTTCATTCCCGCTGAGTTCATAATTAATCTACGTGGTTTACTCAAACCGGGGCGTTTTGTGAAGTGTTTCGCTTCTGTAATTGGGCCTCTTGGCCTGTTGAAGCGTAAATAAAAAAACAAAAAAAAAATATTATTAATTTTATTAACTTCACACAACTGATCGAATAAATAAAGTCATCACAATTTTTTTATTCAAAGCGAGTCTCAACACATTTACACAAATTTCCTTCATGTTTTATTTTAATATCATTTTTGAACTGATCCTAACGAACCTGAAATATAAGATCCTAATACTGATCCTAACGAACCTGAAATATAAGATCCTAATACTGATCCTAACGAACCTGAAATATAAGATCCTAATACTGATCCTAACGAACCTGAAATATAAGAAGTTCTGATAAGATATCAAAGTAAAGTAACAAAATTTAAAAACATTTTATCTTTTAAACTTTGATGGTTGCAAAATTCAAAAATGACATGACAATCTGAAACTATTCGCGTTACCAAAAAAGTTGCAGTTTTGCAACATACCTTTAAAAAATAAAGATATATTCATATTAATAAGTATGTAAAAGTATGGGGATAGTACATTTTTTTGTTGGAATTTATAATTTAAATACCTACAGAAAGCCAGCTTAAATTATTAGCTCCATAGATATAGTCAAGGTCTCGGTAATATTATTTAATATATTTAAAGTCGTCAATATAATTTTCCTCTACAATATAATTTTAGCTCTTGGTAGTAGCGTTAGTTTCCATTTTTATTTTATAGTACGCAGATTGTACATCGTCTCAAAAATACGTCATTTATATTAAATTATTGGAATATTCTTGTTTTGAATAACTTATTCGAGTGGTTCTGTAATAAATAACAGTGTTATGGTTAGGAAATCTTAAGTCTAGACAAATATAGAATCTCCAACTATCAATACTTTACAATAACAAGAATCGTCTATCGTTGTACCGAAAATTCCGAGCAATTTTTTTTTTAAATTTATCTTTGTTGTGGGTTTGAATTATTCATTATATCAATAAAAATTCAATATACTCTACTATCAGCTTACTTTCTATTCATTTGATTTTTATTTAAGTTGTTTAATATTTATATTTGTTATAAATCACACTAATAATATCATTATTTACATGCGTAAAGCTTATAAACAGCCTTTAAATTATGTAAATCTATTGTAAAATATGTTTTTAAATATAACTGATGCTGCAGGTTTTCAAAATGATTTTAAAACATATTATTTTTATCACAATGTTTTGATACTGGCAGAATTAAATTATTAAATAGATTCAAATAAAAATGCTTGTTTGATATTTTGATTAATGTCAATATAGGTACCTACATATATGTTGGTAGAATTAAATTAAATCAATACTGTTTTTTTTTATTAAATATTATAATTTTATGCTAAATTATGAGTAAAAAAAATGTTGTAAAGTGTATACATTTATTATTCGTGCGTAACTTGGCTTGGTTTAGTAGTTAATGTTATTTCTATCACAATAATTAGCATTATAGTTTACTTAAACGAGTAAATGCGATTTATATATTTGTCAACATTTAATTTTTAGCAAGATATAATTAAAAATCAATAAACTATCCTAATTTTGAATATCTGTCTGTCCGTAACTGGCTGGAATTAGACTGAAATTACAACAACAACACTGATGATGACTATCCGCTAATGAGGCCCGGGCGCCTGTGTATGACACATCAATCAGCACGCGGCTTGTTGGCTGTTACACGCAAGGGTCGTTATTAGTTATTATTATGCCCTGTGATTTTTCACTGCTAGTTCTTTAATAAAAGTCTCGATAAATAACTTATTCTCCTCTCTCCTGAAAATTTTACAATTTGTGGATTACTGACATTCTTTAAATAGAGTTAACGGTCTGATTGGAAACCTAACACATCATCGTACCAGTGAGGATAATTATTGGTAAGGCGATTGTCTCTCTGACTGTTGTCCTTCAAATTCCTATTACCTACCGCTTTCCAAAGCCAATGCGCTAATTTTTTCACATTTCTATGCTAATATCCTTCTTCATTGTATTGTATTTTTTTTTAAATATGGCTCTTGAAGAATGAAAGCTTGATTGTAGTCTTTTTCGAGATTAGACACATTTGTAAATTGTAGATTGAGTATGATTCAAGTAACGAAACGTCATCTCTATAATAAATAACAATAATTCTAATTTCCGGATAAGAATGTTTTAATGGGAAGCTAACATATTGTACTAATGAGGTACTTGGTAAATCGTTCTTAAGGTAAGTCGAAATTATTCCTTTGACTATTTATTGTTCTTCAAATTCAAATTACCTACCGCTTTCCAAACCTCATGCGCTAATATTTTCACATGTCAATGCTAATATCTTTCTTCGATGTTTTTTTTTTAAATGTGACTCTTGGAGATTGAAAGCTTCATTGTTATCTTTATGGAGATAAGACACATAAATATAATATTGAGTATGACTCAAATAACGAGACATCATCCCCATAACAAATCACAATACTTCTAATTCCAGGTACGTTTGAATGGCAGTTCATGTTGGTGGTTACATTGTCCGAGTCGTGTTATGGATTACCTTCTCCGAGTGCTGGCGGTCGGCTCGCGTCTAGCAGCGCCTACAATGGGCTACACGGGCCCGACACGCGGACAGACAACGAGGGGCCATAAAGTGCATCACGTCCATGTGCCTCCCAACTGCAGAATGCATTTGAGGCCTTGTCGGACTAAGTTTGATTGTCTGCTAAGACAGCTACTGTTTATGCACTGGAGTGCCGAAACAGGATTATCGGGACTTGAACGCACTGACGAGTTTTCAAGTAACCATGTCATTGCTTGATTACTGACATATATGCATGTCAGCTAAATTTGAGTACGGTAGAAGAAGGATGAATGTTGCGATGGAAATCTTTATTATGACAATTTGCAGAAGAATACTCTTTTTCTTAATTTTTTAGATTGATAACATAGGCTCCACAGACTTGAACATATTCGGACAAGAATTAACGTAAATTTCTCAATACACAGTCTGATTCTAAAGCTGATTCCAATACAATTGTCTTATTTAAAAAACTACTATAAGCTTATAGATTTGAAATAATAGAGAAAAGGTCAAATTACAAACTCTTCAAAAGTACAATATCTTAGTAAATAAGTCGCTTTGCTACAAAATACGTTGAATTCGGTTTGGAATGAAATTGTAAAAAAATTAAAAACAATGTAAAACAAAATAGGGGATTTAATTATGCAAGAATAAACACTTTGACTGACGTACAAGTGTGTTTCAAATTTATACGATGGGGATATCCTTCCGTTGTGGCCCAATCCCCTCGCCTAAAGAAAGAGATTAATTCATCTTCTATTTTATACTCTTTGATTAGCTCTATGCAATTTGGTCTAAGTCAGCGAAGAGGGTAAAATGCCAGGAGGCCGATGGCGGGGTTGCTATTTAAGTATGAAAAATTTTAAATGGATTGCATCTAATATAATAAAATACATATTTAGGTGATGGAATGGTCAGGGAGAGACTTACAGAGAGAAATATATAAAATTTTCTTTAGTATAGACTGTTTTTGTGGCAACATTATTTAAATCATTGCTCCACAGAAAGGGAAATTTGTGGGTTTTATCCATTTATGTTTTTCCTTTTTTACTCCACCAAATCTTTTTTCAACCCATTTTTTTATCTCTTTCTAATTAATCTCATTTGTTGAATATTTAAATGATTTGATGACCTTTCAAAACAAATTATAATTACATTTATTACTTTAAAATGTCAAAAAACTATGTTTAAAAATTGCACCTTCACAAAAAAATATATGTGTATCGAAAATTCTAGCACAGTACTAAAAATGTGGTTTTGGTGTCAATTGAAATAGTAAAAATAATTTCTCTTCGTAAAATACGCTCGATTCTCTAAAGCAATGGCTGTATTCGTTTTGTTTTAATGCCCCGTTTCACACTCTTTCGGGGGTGTTTTTATTCCAAAAAATGCTTTACAATGTGGCAGAATGTGTGAAACATTTAATTCAAATCAGGTAGCAGCAAATGCCTTCCATTGTTTCTTGTCGGAGTGATGAAAAGAATTTTAGACTTTAAAGAGAACAGGTGTTTAAGAAGTTAGCGGACCCGCATGCTTCGAATCACGAATATCCACCGTCGAGTAGAGTAGTTTGTACTTAAAACAGTGAGTGAATTAGTTTTTTATTTTTAAATACCTGCTTTAAATGATTACATTTGGCAGATTTAGACCAAATAATATTATGATTCTTGCTTCTAAGTAGTATTTATAATATAAATTATCAAATATAAATTAAAAATGTATAATAAAAAATAAAGAATTCTCAAAAACAATGGCGTGCGCATTTAAAAATAATTCCTGTATACCATATCTCCTTCTAGCAACTTTTAATATGAAACTAATTTTATTTCTAACGAGACACATGTACAATATTTATAAAAAAAATATTTTATTTATTTGTTCTTTTTTAATAAATTAATATAACATTTAAAATAACCACTATCTCTATGAGAGTTGGAGACTCGTGTATAGAGAAGGAGTATTGCAATAGAGAGGAGTGTAAAGTATAAATATGCACTAATCTAAGTAGTACAAAATAGAATTGAATGTATAGCAATGATTAATTAATACACAAAAAATTATTATATTAGTAAAAAGTAGTAGGTAGTAGTCTTAAATTCTGTTTTTGTTTGATGATAATATTGGAGTAGAAGGTGCAATTTTGTTATGAACTAACATTTTCAGTTTCATGATCATATTAGGTGTCTAGTAGGTGTTTGTACCTATGCTGTTTCTTGGTTTCAATTTTAAATTTATTCTGATCTATTATTTTTTCCATTTATTAGGTGGAAATTATTTAAAAAATTAATACCGAGAAAACTAAAATGATTTTGGGTTATGGTAAAATAAAATTTTGGTGTTAAATGTATCTCTAAAACTCTTTGATGCTGCCTTCGCTTTTATACCCCAAATTGTATACAGATTATGCACACATTTTCTGGTGCAGAATAGTTATTTTATTTTAATTGCATTATCTATATTTGAAACCACCGTTCGTTACTAGGATTGATAGTTTCATATCCAGTAGGTTCATATCCCATATCCGTAGATGCTACATTTATTACAAATCTGTATTAATTGGCCAGGAGTCAGCGCGACGGTCAGCAATTGATTGATTGATTTACAGAGCACTTCTTGGATAGCAGTGTACCCACTTATCTGATGGCAATAATTGTCACTCTTGCCATTTCACACCAGGGCGATTGCTCATAAATCAACCTGTTCCCTCCCAGCAGACGTCTCAGAGTGCACCATCGCCAAGTCATATAAATATGGATATATTTGAGAAAAGATCACTTTGGATTTGGAAAATAATGCATGGAAGCTTACGACCTGTCTTTCAAGGCTGGCTTGAGCGATCACTTTCCACAACGTAGCAAGACTGTAGCCCTGCCTTGATTATGAGTCGAAAATGTTCAAGCAGCCATGACACACTTTTACATATTGAAATTATTGTAATTGCGATTACTGTAAGCCAGTCAGACATATTTCTATCTTGGAAAATCGCCACATAAAGTATATTTATTTTAACATTACATTATATTACTTTGCAAATTAATCGGGATGTACTTTTTTCTATTCATTAGTTACGTGAACTCGATAGATGCAATTTTTATTTGTCCATACGATCCTTGAAAGAACAGATAGTGAAGAACAGAAGTGAAGAAATCACAGAAAACACAGACTTAATCGCTAAACATACTGCATCAAACACAAAATAATTAATTATTCATAATCTAATTTGTAATGGATATACTTAATAATATTTAATAACAATATTACTGTTGTTCACCTGTTATTAAGAATATTGTAAATTGTTTTAATAAATATTATAATCAGCTGAACGATGATTTTGCATCCTGGAGACACCGAAGTCCAGCTTGAACAGCGCATTGGTATCTCTGAGCAAACTAAAAATCACCTACTCAATGACTGACATTTCCCGATGGTGCTTCTACCCTTATTAGGACTTCCCTATATATAGTGTAAAAGTGTATAGTTTTTGTTAAAATACACAAATAAAAATCATATTAAAAATGTATAGTTATAGTTATGAACTCAAACTCAATAATTAATAGAAATACGCTGCAAAATAGTTAAAAAATCCGCCAATTAGAGGTTTATTCTTTTAGAAAATCCACGAATATTGTAAAAAATATTAACAAAAGAGTAGCAAAGAAATTTACTTTTTTTTAATATTTACTGTAAAAAACATTGTGTTTAGGCATCAGATTTATAAAAAGATTTATTTTCAATTGCTGAATTTTATTTGCTACAACTAACTGATTTCAGAAAATATAAAATAAAAGTTCAATAAAATTTTAATAAATAAGTTTTAGTACTTGAGAGTTATTACAATTTTGATTGAGGAATGAATTATTTAAAAAATATAGAGGCATTATTACCAGCTACGAAATCTATGTATACTATTTCACGAGAAGGACTACAGATGTCTCTAGCAAAGTCCTTTCAAATATATGAAACGTTTCAGTTTGGAACATATATACCTATACAACTTTAAAAAAATTGATGTATGGATGTTCTTACGATAGAATTGGTGAACGTTGCAATGCGTTGAGTGATCACTTAGGCCAGCTTGTACATGTTTCTCATATAAATAGCTTAATCTGTGTGAAACTTCTATAATTTGTCTTAATTATGCCAAAAATGTTTATAAATTTGATTAATACTAAACATTTAAATAAATAAAAATAGGACGGCAAAATTTAGCTTTTTAAAATAATGTTGACGTCCACATATTATTATTGATTGATATGGAAGTACTTTGTTATGCAACATAATTATTTTAATTAAGACTAAATTGAACTTTGTAATGCACAAACGTTGAGCTAAATTTCCCACTACAAATAAAAAGACTGGAAATTAATTAGCAATTAACTAATCAATGATTAATTAATTATTAAATGTACACAGTCTTTTAACACGAATTTAATATACACTTTCTCACAATTGATTACATTGTCTATGAACACTTTATTATCGCTGGAATACTTTAGAATCCATCCAATTCTAGCACGTATTAGTAGGATTTATTTATTTCGCCGGTTATATATCATCGCTTCGATTATCTCACAACTAGCCACCCTGGCCGTCACCTCACGGCTCGTGGTCAACTTCGCATCGAACAAACTGTCAAAACGCGATGACTCAGCGGCGGTCTAGATCCGCGCTACTTATATCTGCAAATGCTGGTTTTATCGAATTTCCTAGATTTTTATACAGTTTAGGAGAAGTTTCCCATCGCTTCTCGTTTGTTCCAGGCAGTACAACAAATGTTGTAGATCACCCTAGATTGCTATAGGCCGTTATCGATCATTCGGTAGTGTTGTGAAGGGATTCGGGCAGTTAGAAATTCATTCCGTGACACTACTATAGTTTCGAGAGGAGCAGTCTCTCTCATCATCAGGCGTATTTTATAACACCTGATAATGAGAAGGTCTGATCTTCTACTAGAAACTATAGTAGGACACATTTAACAGCTGCTCATCTCGGCACAGGTTCTTCCTAGTGAGATGAGCGGCTCCTTTTCCTATGACATGTATCAACATATAGATAAATAAATAAATAAAAATAAAAAACTTAACGTGTATGCATTAAAAAGTTCAATGTAGGGTAAATTGTTAAAAGTGATGTCAAAAAAAGGCAAAGAATATTTTTCGATAGCAGTCAAATCATAATTTGCATGCACCGTTTGATTAGGGTGTGCACAAACTACAAAACCAAGATCCCTAAAAATAAAACATAAACCTCGATAGTTTGGTGTAACCGTGCCGCGGGCCGACTTTTGTAAGCGCCCATCTATCCTGCGCCCTGACAGGCTTTATTCAAATACCTCTTGCCCTTGGTGTAAATGTGAAAACACAGCGGTCCTCAGTCTTATTCATAATAATTAGTGAAACTTAAAAAATATTTATATTAGGTATACATTTGGGAGCAAAATTCCTCGATTTTTGTGAAGTGTTTTTTGAGCAAGAACCCGCATATTCACAAATTTATTTATATCGGATTTGTGTTATAAATAAATTTGTGAATATATACGCAATAAATAATAATAATAAAATTATCAATATTTATATACGCGAACATTCATTTAATTTTTTTTATATACCTATATACTTTGTTACTATGCTATTACTTTGGCAATCAATAATATTTACATGTTGTTACTATCCATACATATGATTCCTTATATATATTATTTTACTTTCTTTTTTGCTTTTGTATATATTTCGATGTTTCTTTCCGAAACATATGTTTACGTAAAACATGCTTCACTGCACGCGCCTGGTATATTTAAATTTTTTAATATTTACGCATAGGCATTCACATAAATATTAGGTCCTTACATATGAAATTGACGTTTAGTATGGGAGGAACATAAAGCCGATTTTTTTTTATTATAATATATTTATTTAATCAAAGTATGTACCATTGCTATCTATGCACTTTTGCCATCTCATAGGTATTTCATCGATCCCTTTACTAAAAAAACCATTCGGACGGGAATCAATAAAATCTTTGAAGGCGGTTTGGACTGCCCCATCGGAGTTGAATTTTTTCCTTTGCAAGAAGTTATCCAAATTTCGAAAAAAATGGTAATCTGTTGGGGCAAGGTCCGGAGAGTACGGTGGATGTCTTAGACATTCCAATTGAAGCTCCTCTAATTTGGTAGCCGTCTGTTGTGCAGTGTGTGGTCTAGCGTTATCATGAAGCAGCAGTGGCCTAGAGCGATTAACCAGCCTCGGTTGTTTAGCAGCTAGCTTTTCCATCATGGTTTGCAGTTGCTGACAATAGACATCTGCCGTAATCGTCTGGCCAGATTTAAGAAAGCTATAGTGAACGACACCAGCACTAGTCCACCAAACGCTCACAAGTAACTTTTTTGGAGTCAATTTTCGCTTGGGGCATGGTTTGGCTGGTTCGGCAGGGTTCAGCCATTGCGATGAGCGCTTCCGATTATCGTACAGGATCCACTTTTCATCACAGGTAATGATTCGATTTAAAATCCCTTCATTATTGTGCCGGTTGAGTAATGCAACGCAGCAGTCAACGCGCGTTTGTTGATTTGCTTCACTCAATTCGTGAGGTACCCACCTTTCAAGCTTTTTCACCTTACCAATTTGCTTCAAGTGGATTAAAACAGTTTTATCACTAACACCGCAGCCTGCAGCTAACTCGGATGTGGTTTGCGATGGATCCGCTTCCACAATAGCCTTCAATTCTTCATTATCAACTTTGGTCTCCGGCCGTCCACGGGGCTTGTTCTGCAGGTGAAATTTCCAGAACGAAAACGTTGGAACCAAAAACGCACTGTGTTTTCTTTTGCGGCACCGTCGCCATACACATCATTAATCCTTCGAGCCGTTTCTGCAGCACTGGTGCCACGGTGGAACTCGTACTCGTAAATAACGCGATATTTCAAGTTTTTCATTTTGTAAACTGAGTGACGCAAAGAAAAAAAACAATTGAGGAAAAAACAAATGAATTATAATTTTCAAAACACAAATACATGAGTAAATAGCTGTATAAATTTGGATTTGGAATTCCTAGCCAAAGAGAAGATATTTGAGATCAAATTTGCCAGTACGGCAAAACCTCAATTTCATATGTAAGGACCTAATATTAATTAATTAATATATACATCAAAATTACAAAATATGATTGAAAAATACAGTCATACATTTAGAAAATAATCAAAATGTTAAAACAAACAATAATATTTAAAAATTAAAGTTAAAGTCCCCAGACAGCAATTGTGTGCTGGTGTAAGGAAACATTAAGAAGGAAAATAAAATGAAATTAAGTACACCTATTAACTATTAACAAATCGATTTGTTGAACAGTTAATCTCCTCTCCAATACAAGCTTTTTCAGTTGTTTAAGGAATAGTTTCACATTATTTAGTTCCTTTATGTTATTGGGAATTCCATTATAAAAGTTGATTGCAGTACATACGAATCCATGTTTTTTCTTTATAAGTCTGCGGTACATCACATCTTATTTAGTCTCTTGATCTTGTGTGTTGTCTATGTAGGTACGTCACTATTCAGGTAAAGGATGATATTCGGTTTTAGTAATGTATTCTTTATTTATAAATCATCATTATCTTTTCCACATTTATCAGATCTTCTAGATAAAGCACGCTGGCGATTTTGTACAATTCAGTAGTTCTGGTGTACAGATTTAGGTAGAAGATTATTTTAGGGGCACTGTTTAAAGTTCTTTGTATCATTCTTCGCGCCTGTGAACTACACTGTGACCAAATCCTAATTATAATAATTTTGTTGTCTGTCTGTCCGTCCATCCGTCCGCGTAACTTCGTGTAACGTCGTTTTTTCCAATTCACGGCTAAAAAAAAACAAATTAAAACCGGCCGCAGATGGGGCTCGAACCTCGGGCGATCAAACTCGAACTCCAAGACTTTCGGAAGATGCGAACAGTAGATTAATTAGGTAGTCTTCTGCTGTGGTGTAGTGGTAAGAGTATCTGACTTCCACCCGGGGAGCTCGGGTTTGACTCCCGCTACCTGATAAATTTATTTTTATTTTTATTTTGTTTCTATTATATTCTATTCTAGTCTATTTTATTTATAAAATTTCTTATTTAAGACATTTTTTAAGAATATTTTCTACGTTTTTTTAATATAATAAATAAATACTTATTCCTTAGCAATCGATATCTAAAAGTACCGTCATTTTTGACGGGTGACAGTATAAATAGTAAAAGTAAAAATGTAGCTGAAGAAATAAGTAGAAAAGTTTGGCACACACTGGGGCAAGCATTGACACCTCTGCACTTAGGTGTGAACACGTCTGACAGTCACAGCCGGGCCTTGTAAGTGTCCACCGGGTGTCCGCGCACTGTGTGATTGGAACAGGTGTAAATCCTTGGGCTTGTTAGGGCCTGTCGCGGACAAGGGATGCTGCCCGATATCGAGCTGATATACCATCTGATATGATAACGCTGCAGATTTCGCGAGGGCTGCCACAAAAGAAAAATCGGCGTTGCCTTTGATAATTTGAGACCATATAATTAATCAAGATATATACATTACGGATGTCTCAGAGACAAAACAATTTTTTAATTTATAGTAAAGTAGGTATGGCAGCCTTTTTGGGTGTTCATAGGGCTTACGACCTATTGTAAGACTAGCTAAAGTGATCGCAATGTAACGTTCACAATTCCACCCTTTATAGACTGCCATATTTTTGATTAATTATGTGCCCCTGGGGATTTTGTATTCTTGAAATATATAACATTCTGATCACATAATCAAACATAATAATTTCATTATACTGCGTTCGAATTGACGGCAAGAAAACAAAACAAATTAAACGACCGGAGATGGGGCTTAAGCCCCGGGCCATCAAATCCGAACCGGCCGCTCTATCGCATGTCGCCTCTCCGTGGACCGCCAAAAATATATTATCAATGTATACTAGGATTCAGAAAAGACGCGAACCAGTGTTACGTCATTTTGGATGGGTCACAGGTAGTTAAATTAAAAAAATTAATTAGATATCTAAATACAAAATTTTTATTTTTATTTTAATATTACGTTTTGCTCCTAATATTATATTATATGGAGAGGTTTTCATAAAAAATAGGTATATAGATGTTATATTTCTCCTTATTGTATGGAAAAAAAATTGTAACAAAATCAAGAAAAGGTGGGCATTAATATATTTAAGTGCTTAGGGATTTTAATGAACAATGAGGTTTTTTCTTAAGTAACCATATTTTCAAAAATGAATAGAAAGTGAAAGAGATTTTATTAAAGTAGTAGAAGTAAGTAGAGTTATAATGAAGAAAAAATGTGAGAATCCAATGTGATATTTAGCCGTATTCTAAAAATAGCGGTCATTGCTGTTTGGGTATCTTGACAGATATTGTATAACATTGTATCGCCGTAAATTTTGACGTTATTAGTTTTATAGGTTTGGAATTAATGAAATATACCAAAATTGCTATTTTAAGAATAGGGTCGATTGTCACAAGATTCTAAAACGAAAAACTGCATTTAATCGAAGATCTCCGAAACAGTCTGAATGTTTTAGAAAGATGTGGAAGCTAGTCGAATGTGCTAGTTTAAACGAAAAGATTTGAGAGATATGGTTTCCCATAAAAACACGGCATATCGCGCGCAGATGTAATTTGAGTTTTCTAGTAAAAACGATTAGGCGAATAGACAAGCAATAGCCTAACAGCGGGAATGGTGAATATTCTGGTGCGATTTTAGTCCAAATTATGGAATAGTCTTCCTACTACCTACCTACAGTTTGTATCTAGTTATTTGAGTGTAATAAATCTGTGAAAATACATTATACATATTTTAATTTTTAAAAAATCGCATTTTCAAAAATATATTTTTCATAATTCAAAATGGTTCATGGTAATTTTGATGCGATACATATTTGCAACAGTGCTTTACCAAAACCGAATAGAGTGGATTATGTTTAAATTGGTCACTCAATAATCAATAAATTACTTTTTTACAATAAATATATGCACATAATTTAAAATTACAATGATATAAATTAATGCATAAATTCTTTAAACTATAATCATACCTTAAACGATAATCTCAATAATGTCAGTGGTTTGACTCACTTTTCTGAGCTTTGTCCATAACAGGAGAATTTTTTGCTTGAAAAAAATTTATAGTTAGACAAAAGATTAATTTAAAAAAAGTTTTGTAATTACATATTGCGCTTGTAAAATATGCAATAGGATATTAATCTTGTGTCAAGTAGTTGTGGTATCGAGCCTCGTTTCAGGAATCATCTAATTTTCATGGCAAACGCACAGTTTTAATGGAGAATGAATTTGATGGAGTATGAATTGTATACCTGATGCAAATGATTTTTTTTCATATTTTCATAAGTTATATTCTCATTGTTAAATATCACGACTCATTAGGTTATTCGTTTCGTATCTGAAGGGATATTTCATCAATCCAGTGCATCAGTGGCCTGCCTTTACCACTTCCATCTTCCATTTTACCAATGACCATGGGTTTTTCATATTTGACATTTATAGAGCCAGAGTGTCAAAGCATTGAAGGATAGTTTTGTTAATATAATTAAAATACCATTATATTTAAACACATGATGAAACAAAATCATTCAACGTAAACATTTAGGAATGAAATTTAGGAATAATTATATGGTGGGTAGAATATCTATCAAAATTTTAATTTATTAATAGTATCAGGGGTTGGTGGTTACTGGAGGATTATATCTGATCAAACTGTCAAAACAAGACTTCCGGGCCGTGGCGTAGTCCCGGTATTTATATCCAAACGCTGGTTTTATCGAACTCTTGAGAAGATTATTTTTCTTTCTAGTGCTTAGGAGTAGGTTTCCGTCGATTTTAGGTTGCTCCAGATGTTTCCCGAATATTGTAGATAACTCTAACATATTGTAACAATAGTTAAATCAGATAAAAAAAAATGGTATACTAAATATACCCAAAAATATTATGTCCAAATCTCTAAAATTGTATCTAAGCATAATATAAAACGAAAAAACTTTATATTTTAGAAGATATATACGGTAATAGGCAGAGTAAATTGTCGAGATGACGAGATTTATTAATATTGGCCCGGAAAAACTTGAAAGACTCATAAATCTATTAATTAAAAAAAATTATCTTTAATATTATGTGTGACATGTTTTATTTCCGAGTGGGTAGGGTGCTCAATTTGGTAAGAGGCCACCCAGTTAGACATATTATCGCACTTCTATGATCAAATATAAAAATAGTAAAATAAAACTTAATATTTAATGTTAATACATTGTGGCTATTCATTTTTACTTAAAATTATATGAACTATTTTTATTAAAGCTTTTGTTAAATATTTAAACAAATAAATTATTAATTATTAATAAACATGTAATTTAAACCCTCAATTTATCTTGTTACAAATTTGCTACTTACCAAAAATTACTATTAATCACGTAATGATTTTTAAGAACCGCCTATTTTATATTGTTGCAACACTGCTACACGCCATCTCTATATATATCGTACATTGAATGGCAACTAGTGGATCTGCAATGTACACAATCAATGTTAGAATTTGTCTGTTGCCAGTTTGTTTTGACACTACATGAGCGTCATTTTAGTGATAGCAAAACCTAGTGAAAATATGACATTTTTTTCAAATAAAAATATTTTCACAATTCAAGAAAAGTATTTTGCCATAACTGAATTTTTGTCGTGTTATAGAATATTCACATTATAAATAATGCCATAGTATGCTATGTTGCTAATTTGCTACATAACTATCTTGTATTTGCTACATATTTGAATAAATGAATGTTCATTTACTTTGAAGTGAAATAAAAATGATTTTTATTTGAAAACACGAATTATTAATTAATTATTTCTCCATGCAATATAATAGATACTAAATCAGAAAGAGACTTTGTAATTTTAGGATTGCTAAAATGAACAAATATCTCTGTCATAGTACCTTGGTATATGTTAAATTTGGTATACTATTTTGTTCTAGACAAGTTCTAATACGACTCGTGTCTAAGATTTATGAGTCTACCGTGTACCAAGGTGCCACTGCAAATAATAATAAAATATATATGTAAGTATACACATGATGTTACAAATTTGCTACAGACCTATTTAAAAAAATAAACAAATAAAAATATTAAAAACGATTTTTTTTCTGCCGTAGTATTATTAAGGTATTAAAAAAATTTAATATGAAGGGCTAAATACCGGGCCTATCTTAAAAGTATTTCCAAAGGTTTTTGATCTAATATCATTTTTCCATATTTTTAATACTTATCTTAATAGTATGAAAACAAGTGTAATATTTAGAAGATTAAACACAGTCTTAATACAATTTAATTAGATTTTTTTCGTTCTATTTGATTTATCTAATTTGATTTAAATATCTTCTTACTTTGTTCTTAAATATCAACCTCACAGTAAAATATGTTTTCATTAAAAATGAAAAAAGAGCTTAATTTGATTGACCGCACAATCTTCAATATTCAGAGTTTAAGAAAGCGATTGCATTAGCATTATTCCCAGCGATCTTTGTGAGCGCAAACAACACAATGACATTGCTACGAATCTTGCTTGTAGCATGTATTGTCTTACAATGGAATGGCATTAAAAACACGAATGTAAAGGACACAAAAGCAAATTTTTGTACATTCTGTCGGCAAAGCAAGTGCATAACGAGCGTTCGCTTGTAAGCAGCACACGCCATAAATACGTCCTCACGAATAAAGGGCGGCGAGGACTAACCGAATAGTGTAACCATTGAAAAGATAACATCCATACTGTTGGACATGCGAGCAACATGACACAAAATTAACCAAACGATTCTCCCTCAAGCAGGGCCTTTATACAGATTTCTTATGCGTCCTTCGGGAATAACTTATATTGATTTTTTCCAGGCCTTTGCGGTACGTCTAAGTGACCGCAGAATGCGTGTGTGCGATGCGGCCATTGCGGCGGGAACAGGATAGTCAGGAGTCAGGATGACCAACGAAGCACTCATGATGAAAAGTGTGGAAGTTAATTTTTTTTAATATTAAGTCGTCTAATGTCTTACCCTTGTCATAGGAGGGCCCAAGCACATTGCCTCAAAAATGAAGTTTTTTATTTCAATTGAAAAAGAAATAGATATATTTTTATTTCTAAACACTTGTAATATGAAAAAAGAACTAACTTACTGGTCTTCTAGAATGAATAGGTGTCTTATTAAGAGTTTTAAAAAATAATACTTTTCATGATTGATAACAAAACTATTTAGATGATTTATTATTTTAATATGAAACTTATTTTAAACGTTTTATTATTTATTACTTTCGCAAGATTATCAAACAAAAAAATCAAAGATTAAGACATTATCTGAATACAATATATCTATATAAAAAGAAATATAAATCATTTAAAATAACGGTGTTTTTGTAAGAAGTCATTAAGATTGCAGCTAAATTTTAAATTCTTAAATTAAACAGATATGTCACCACAAAAGTTTCTCAATATCGACAGCAGTTCCACATTTATTTTTAATGTAATCAAGCCTTCATAAAATATTTGTGCAAATTCATTGCACTCATTGCCAAGTCTATAAATCCTGGGCAGAGGGGAGTGAATGTGATTTTTACATATTCGCTGTAGAAAATATCTCTTGAATACGTTGACGTGGGGATTCAGCAATTCGGCAGGGCTGTCGATTTGGGAATTACTATTCTTTTATAGTCCCTCAGAATCCTTGTTACCAAAATAATTGTAATTTAGAGTACATACTTGAAAAATTGGACAGTTGACATGGGATGTGAAGATAGTGAACGATTACGTAACTAGAGAAAAATTCAGCAAAAGGGGAAGATCTATTTTTTTTATATTTGGCGTTGTTGTCGAAACAATTAATTGTCATTTCGCAGTTGATTCTTACCATAAATTTTCTAAAAAATAAGTACTTGTTACCTAAACTCACGAGTGTAGCCTTTGGTTCTCCATGTTATGTAAAAAGGCTAGGTAATTTATATTTTATTCATTCACTTCATAAATTAAATACGATACTTTTTCATCTATTGCAAGATTTTGAATTTTTGTGTTTGAAGCCCATATGGATAATGGCGGATTTGAATCTACACGTTACACATGTTGATCAAATCTCTTAATTAATACTATTAAATAAAAAAAATAATTTAAATCGCTAAAATCTATTGCGCTTACATTCTGTAACTTTCAGATTTCATATCGTAAACTTACCGTTTACGATATGAAATCTAAATAACTAATTCGTCCCTCAATATATTTAATATTTATCTTAAACACATCATGGTACATTATATAATAGTTCATTATCTTTCGGTTTCAAAAATAATTGATTTCTTTTTCATGGTTTAGAATAAGCTTTTATTTTATGATTAAACTCAAATGATTTTATCAACTAATCTTATTGTATATTTGATTGATTTTGAATCATTTCACATTTCATCCCCTGACACAATGTGTCCCCAAAACTAAAAAGTATCAAAGGCTCCTACAAATATAAAGTCTCCTCTTTGATTTTTTTAATGCATATTTTTATATTGTCAACATCCAAGAAAAAGAGGCTGTTTCACGTGTCTAAAATGCTATCAAATAGAGTCGAAGGCAAAGAATAAAAGTCCTCACAGTAAAAAAGATTCTTATGAAAAAGGCTTCTTTGAGGTCCCGAAAAAAGTATTAAGCGCTGTGCGGCATTCTGATACTGGGCCAAAAAACAGTGGAAAAAACATGTAAACTAAACAAAAATATACTGTTCAAATTTAATAAGAAGAATTTCGAAGAACTTGAATGAACCAGTGTTCACTTGCGTCCGATTTCTCAGGTTTTTGTGACTCAGATTGAAGATATTAAAGTCTCGCCGCCAGTTTGTCGCAAATGTATTTGATTTGTGCATCGCGGATGCGACCGCGAGATATGGCATAGATCGTCAACTGGTTAAAATAATGTAAAGTTTTTAATAAATATTTCTGAAAATTTATATCATCCAGAAAAAAGTCTATTGTTTTAAATTTCGGAAAACACTTTTTTATTTATGTAGAGACATTCAAGAACATTACGATTTTTGTATCCGTGCTTTACTGCCAGACCGATCATGACCTACGAATATATTGTAATTAAAAATACTGAAATCACGTCATCAATTTATTTATTTATTCCATACATAAGTGCATCACCAAACTACAATACGAAATGCGCAAAAATTTGGAAGAAAGAAATTTCTGTGTCACGCTGATCTATCGATAGTTTTTAAAATACTAACCACCTATTTTATAGATCAGTTTATGTACGTCCATTCTCATGAAGACACAGTGTTAAAGAAACTTGTAAACAATAGATAAACAAAACCTTTTAATACAAATATGTTTAGTTTTTCATCATCATCATCTTCATCTCTTTGTTATAGTAGGGTTGGTGGCCCAAACACTCGACAAGGCAAAAAAGCAAAAAAATAAACACATTTGATTGTGAAGTTTCACAACAAGTGTTTGTGATGATGAAAACAAATTATGTTAATCAATTACAATTTTTTTTAGATGATTACTCCCATTCCAAAATTTTCCATATTTATATCCCAATGGTAACGAAATATCTTTTGGATAAGTAGAATTTTTTTGTGTTTTTATTTCTAATTAATTAATACCTACTAAATCAATCACCATTTTTTTGGTGCTTTAATCTAATTTATCTAAATAAATGGACGACCGTTCCGACTATCTATACTGTTTTCAATTAAATAGTTGAAATTAACTGATCATGTTGATCAAATGATCAGGTTGAATGAAAAAATGACTTAGATAATCGATCAACCTTTTATTATAAAATTACTAAACCAGAGTATTCTGTTTGATATTTAGTGTATAAATCAATAATGGAGTTCTCTATAACGAAAAACGTCTGTACTAAAAAAAATCTAATTCTTCTTCTTCTTCCTTTGTTAGATCCTTGATCTGTATTGACAGGTCAGTTCTGGTCTTATGACGAGGACGTTCAGCTCTCTCTCCATCTCTTTGGTGATCTTCCTGGCGGTCGGCGCCCTTTTGGAATCCCGCGCATCACGGCCCTGGGAGTCTTGTCTGGTCCATTCTCTCCCTGGTCTTTCTTTGATCTTTCTGGTCCCTCCAGAAACGCCTTCTCTACCTGATCCATCGTAAAATGTCTTATAAGTCGCAGGTTCTGCGGATTTCCGAATTGGGTACCCTGTCTCTGAGGGTCTTGCCTGCAATGGGTGTTAGGGTCCTTAACTAGATAGTTCTGAGAAAGTGTTTAGTTCTCATTGTGTCCGCTCGTGCTTTGATACTATATGTTATGATAGATCTTATGCATATTTTATATGTTCTGACTTTGCTTTCCACTAGCATGTGCATATTGGCCTAAACAGTGTATTTTTCTAACTGATAAATCTAATTTGTTAAATTAATATCCATATGTCTTTTACCCCATTCAGTTAAATCATCTTTGCAAATATTCATTCTATCTGTGTTAACGATGCCATGCTATTCAAGATGCCAGATCAAAAATCTTAATTCAAAAAATATATTTTTCGCATGCCGATGGTTGCTTGCACCTGGAATCGATGGCTTATTTTTATGCCGTCAAAGTGCGTAGGACAGAACGACAGTTCCAGTATTCGTCGTGGGCTTGTCATTGTTTGCGTAATCATCTTTTTGTATCGGCTAATATTTTTGTGTCGTCATTTGTAAATGTTAGGATACCGCGAATACGTGGGTCAGGCCTGGAGCCCCATAAATATTCGATTTCTCTTTTATTTGCTGCCTGGTCGGAGCAGTAGTTTCGTATAATTGCAGTCATTTCGACAATTCAAAAATGATGCGGCTCGGTGAATTCTGATGAGACGAAACGATGAGACCGCGATCTTAATTAAACTGGATTGATATTATGATGTTATTAAAATGGTTATGAATGAACGATGCCCCATGAATTATGTATGGATATTATGAATGGAAAGAAATGCTTCGGGATATGTCATGTTTTTAAATTGTTCACTTTATTGGAATTATTGTTAATGTTATGTCTATTATACTCATTATATTGAATTTTTATTTTAATTTTATTTATTTATCTTCAACTCGACACACGTCATAGGAAAAGGAGCCGCTCTTTTCACCAGGAAGAACCTGTACCGAGATGAGCAGCTGACAATATAGTGAGAACAAAATAATATAAATATAAAACAAAGTACTGCATAACTATAAAATCAATTAATTGAGGATATAAATATAAAATGTGGATAGTAAAAACAGTAGATAAAAGCAATAGTGAAAGTAAAAAGAATATATATAAAGAATCATATGTATGGATAATAACAACATGTAGATATTATTGAATACCAAAGCAATAGCAAATTTCCTTTAATATTAATGCATGACTCAAATATATTTATTTAAAGTTAAATATTTATCTTAATAACGTGATCAACGACTTTGTTCAGTAATATGATAAGATTCGGCTTTAATTTTAAGAACTACGAATCATTTATAGGTTGCACCTCACGAGGCATCAAAAAGTGAATTGAAATTTTTAAAAAATGCGTAACTATTACATATATAATATTTTACTATCATTTTTAATGGCGTAGGTACATTGGTTAGTATTTATACTAACAAATTATTTTTAAAATTTCAAAACAAAGTTGTGTGCTGCACCGCAAATGTCCTTCCCCGTAACATGCCCAGCTTTTGGAGATAATCATGTCGACAGGATGTGAGTATAACTAAAAATTTAATTATTTTCTTGTTAAATGATGCAATGTCTACGATGTGGCGAATCGAAAAACAATAAATAAAAAATTGAAATTAATTTTAATTTTTTTCCTATAAAAAATTTAAGCTAAAAACAAATTACGTATATTATCAAATCTACATACACAGATAATGTTATAAGTAAGGTGTGGGCTAAATTTGCCTAATAGTTTTTTAGATATCATCTCCAAGACAAAAAATCTGCCTAATAGTTAAGTATATCATTTCCAATACAAAAAATCGGCATAATAGTTTTTAACAAAAGAATAATGAAATTCGCTTAAGAATTCACATACCACACTAGATTAAAATTGCTTTAACTCAGCCAATTCATAGAATATATGAACGAGTGATGACTCAAATTATTTTTAGAGCTTCAAGCTAAAAGACAAAGCAAAAAAAAAAAATTTTTTTTGAATGTCAGGGTGGAGTAACCCCTAAAGTAAATTTATGGTGTACTTTATTTCTTATGACTTTTGTTCTTTATTACTTACTACTAGTTTGTTAATTGAAATCAAACACATTCGATAAGTACAATTTCTTTATCAGAGTCTTAGAGTATATACAATCCAGATTGTATATACTCTAAGATCAGAGTCTTTTTACCTTATTAAAATTATTACTTTTTGTTAACTATTTAAATAGTCAAAGAATAATTCTTGTATTTGATGATAAAAATGTATAAAATACTATGATGTAATAAACGGCAGTATAGCATTAAAAATTGAAAAATATGTATTGATTTTTTTATATAGTTCGGTTATTTTTAATAATTACTAACGATTTCTAAGTGATCAGTTTCAGATTCATATTAACTACCTCTAAAAATCAAACAATTATAATCACGTCTGAGAAAACTGTGAAAACGATTCATTAAATAAAATAGTACATTCTTTGAAAACTTTCTAGTCGGGGGTCCAAAGACTCGACAAGGCACTTCCATATTCCCCTATCTTGTGTTATTTTCCTATCCGTTAACCAGTTCAGACCCATTTTGTTTTCGTATACATTTCTTCCAGCTAAATCTGAAGAAAATCAAATGTTTTAATTACATACTTTATGAAGTAAATAAATGCAATTCTTTCCAAAATACCTGTAATTATAGACATATTAAGTGATCATTCGGTAATAGAAATTAGCCATGTTAAGCAGTAGACCAGTTTACCGAAAACCGGAAGTGCATGCTTTAGATTCACCCACTATTAATTAACCCATTTAAATAAATGGGGTAGTAAAGGACTATGAATGGTGAAAGTTATCTTGTAATTTAAATAAAGGGTAGGGCAGTGATAGCTATGTATTCATCATTAGATCATTCATTGCAAATAATTACAACAAATTCATACGACCGTTCATTTTCAGAACTGTTTCGGACGACCACCCTCCTTGTTAAGTTCGAGGAAATTCAAGATACAGAATATACATATGTATGACTTCATCATTTATTTATTCAGTATCCAAGATTCATTTGTCACCCCTTTTTTGGTTATGAAAGCTTCGGTAAATCAGCGAAAGCTAATTTAAAAATCAGTCTGCCTTTTAAATAAAAAAATATTTTTACGACCTGATTCCTTTCTCTCTTCCTATCCCTGGTCCGAAAAAGGGATATTTATTATCTTTTAAGGTTGACAAAAAATCTGTATTACTCATTTAGAATAAGTTGTGAATATGAGTCTATTCTCATGGGATTGCGAAATCTTTACAATCAAGCCTTCCCCGCCATTATATAACACTGAACATTTGACGTCATTTGTTAGATGTTCAGTGTTCAGAAAAACATTTGACGTCATTTGTCAGATGTTCAGTGTTCAGAAAAACATTTGAAAGATGTCTTGAGATTTCGTTACTAAGTACGTTTGTCTTAGGATAATATACTGCTCGGGAAACTATCCTTGTTAGTCTATAATTTTGGGTTGTCTAGATATCTGTGGACACGTAGTTCTTTGTATATATCAAAATTTCCGCGAGCCACATATTCCATGGTCACCCCGAAACGGCCGGGTAAATTTATGTTTTATATGTTCTGTTAATCAACAAATGTTTTTTATGTCCAAACTTCCCACTTCTCACATATGTTAATCAACATATGTGAGAAGTGCTGATATGAGTCACACACACGATTTGAAAACCCTAGTCCAACACATAGAAAATTCACAAATGAGGTGGTTTGGACATGCGCTAAGGATGCGAGAAGAACGAATACCATGTAGAATCCTCTTGGCAACCCCGGAAGGAACCCTCGGTCGCCCCAGATTAAATTGGGAGAAGCAACAAAAAAATGTGCTTAAAAACAGAACGGGTCTAGACTGATTGACTCATGCAGAAGCAGCGCAAGACAGGAGAATATGGAAGCATCTTGTCAAGTCTTAGTGCTCCGACCCTACTAGGACAAGGGGATGAAGATGATGATGTTAATCAACGTTTTCTTTATTTTTCTGTGAATTTATTATTTATTTAAAGCATTTACTTTTTAAGGCTCTTCTGCCGTGTATGTTAACAAAAGAAAAAAAAACGTTCAGATCGAATTCGTATCAAATGTGTAACAGAAAGAAGGTGACAGATACTGTCTGGGAGCTGAAATGGTATATTTTACGTTCGCCAATAAGTGCCCGTACTGACTTTTTTCTATGACATTTCGTAGTAACAGGGAGCTAAGTAATTGCCCGTAATTATTGACGGGTAACATCTAGTTAATGCACGAGCGGATCGAATCGCCGGAGCCGGGCCGATGAGCAGCAGGAGTAGCAGCAGCAGCAGCAGCAGCCGCTAGATGTCGCGCCGCGGAATGCGGTCCGCATTAGCATACAATGCGCGCGCAGTGGGACCGCAAATTTGCCGATAATCGCGGCGCGGCCCGCTGCGGCCCTGGCCATGGCGGGGCGGCGCAGGCCGGGGGCGCCCGCCGACCCGTGTTGATGCTGTAAGTGACGCGCCCGGGACACGGCGCTGCGCTGCGCTGAATGCCGAATCGCAACCTGTCCGAAATTACAATCGGCTAAAACTAATGCACTTTTCGACGGTCCCAACGTACAATAAGACATATACAAAAAAGCAATTTTACCTGAGAGCTATTTGAAGTTTGGCTTTACATACAAAATTAGCGTATTTTTCCGCTTTTACATCAGTTTTTTCAGATCTCATAAAAGTAGAAATATTTTACAAGTGAATTTTCTATGTATTATTACAAAAAAATAAAGAAAATCCTTTTTGGTAGATGTCCGAGTTAACGTAGGGAACGTCGTTTTAATTATAGATATATCTACGTATGTTTGATATATTTGATTTTATATTTTTAAAATAGCGTATCTTAACTTAAAAAAAAAACGTAAAGTAAAATAATGTATTTTAGCGTACAAAGTGCACATAAAGTTGTGTAATATGCCTTTAAAAATAGATATGTCGATACATAGGTTATGAAAAATAAAAAATAAAATTGAAAATCAAAAATAACCTAACTCCATGGACTGTAATTTTGGAAAATCTAAGAAAAAGATTTGAAATCTTTTTTATGACTTGAAAAACCTGAATTTTAACAAGAAATAACTTTAGATTGATACTTGATATGTGAGTTAACTAATATTTAAAATGTAAAAATGAGCTTAGATATTCAAATCTTAGAAAAGAATTAGAATTCTGATACTTGACAACTCAAATATTAAAAACTAGCTATAACTCGTCAACTTGTCAAAGGACATAAGACTAGCAGTACAGAATATAATTCTGATGCCTACTCTGATGGAAGAAAATGAACCCTGGAATTGAAAAAAAGTACAAAAGTCGACAAAATGCCGTGACAAAATGCGTAAGAATGGAATATTTTTCTATGATACTCGTAGAATTGAGAATGAACGAATTTAAGTTAATTTGGTATCAAGTCTGTAGCGTAGTAAATAGAATAAAAAATAGTATTACAGCGATGGTTTGGCCATGTGGAATGGATAAGCAAGGAAAGGATGGGAAAGAAAATTTATGAGGGGAGTGTTGAAGGCAGCACAAACAGAAGCGTATGACGTGTGACGAGATAAACCAAAATATTGGACGACGGGCATGTTAAATGTTTAAATAACAAGAAGAGCCTGCAAGTGAATATGTAAAAGTGTATAAGGTTTCAACAACAAGACGAGCATGCATGAAGATATGAATTTGGATGAGGTAAAAGTGGTGTAACAGGACAAAAGAGTGCGACAATCTATCTTCTCTGCCTCCCACTCCGCAGAATTAGCGTTATGGTCAGGTAGTTTATAACCCGTCAAAAAATGAAGAAATTTTAAATAATTTAATTTCCGCTTTACATTAATTCGTAGTTATTAGGTACGTCCTAGCGGTATAGTATAAATCAAAGATAATAGTATAAATCAAACCCCTTTTTTCTTGAATATTCTCGACTTCTAATCAAGACAAGAATCCACCTATAAAATATTGTGGTCTATCGCGAGTGGGGTCTATCGGTCTTCCGCACCCCGTCTCCCTATCTCCACTATTCAAATTCTTAATCCTTTTTGATAAGAAATTTAGTGCATTTTGACTTTTAGTTAGAAGTTAGAGTAACACGCACGTGAAGAGTATTTTGTGTAGGTGTTGGTATGTAAATAATGCGATGGTTGTGATGTGTAATGATATTTTCATTATTTATTTTTATTTTTTATTTTTTACAAATACATTTTATTTTTAACAAGATGGAGCTAGTTACATATGTTGGATATTTTTCTTCTACATGAGTGACATAGACTCGTGTGTAAAAGAGGAGTATCTTTACATTTTACATTAACAGATAATAAAATGATAAAATGTACTTATTCATCATTTTATATGTATAAACAATTTAGTTATAATTAGTAAATAATCGGTACATATATATAATAATAAGTAAGCAATAAGTAAAGTAATAAGTAAGTAATAGGTACATATATAATTAAATAAAAATTTAATTTTTAAGAAGGTATTTTTTCACGTTTTTTTAAATGCCTCTTAATTATCCTCAGTCCTCAATTCAACAGGCAATTCATTGAACCATTTCACACCTCTGAATGTGTAGTGATGCTGAGCAATTGTGGTATGCATCACAGGGATATGTAATTTACCAAGTGTTACATTTCTGCCACTTGACACTCTTTGGGTCAGCTCGTTATCACTATGAAAACCTTTATATAGTTGAAATATGCAATTTTGCTTGTAGATATTTTCTAAAGTGGGGACTTGCAATTTATTAAAGAGGTCTATTGTCGGATAATCATTGGGTTTTTTAAGAATTATCTTTATAATCAATTTCTGGGCAACTTCTAAAGATTTTAATGTAGTTTTGAATGCACATCCGTAGTGGTTGTCCTGACAAAACCGGTAGACAAAAAAGTAATTTTTAGTGATTATCTACTTACATAAATAACATTTTGTTAAAATAGGTGATCACACAGTTAATGTTGTAAATATTAAAAATATTAATAATATTTAATGATATTATTAACTGTTCAAAATTCCGAGTCACTGGTGAAACACATAACAAAAACTCACAGGCTTGAAAAAATAATATAAATGTGTTGTGACCTCTCCGGGATTCGAACCTGGAGAAACCAGTGTCACACCCCCTGGACTGCGAGAGCTATCAAATAAATACATAACGCACCATGCAATATTCATATAATATTATAAAACAATGAGAATTTCACTGCTGCAACTAAAATCCTTAGTTTTTATTTCGCAGTAATTGAATATTTGATTTTACTTTTCCATTTTTTATCAGGGTTTCGCTTAATCAATAATGTTTGCGTTGAAATATTTTTGTTTTACTAATTACATAACATTTCCAACAAGAACAATGCCGAGTAGCGCGGATTAAGCTCCAAGCACTCCCATTGTCTCGCGTGTTTATGTAAGGGTAAAAGGCTTGACCAATGGGGCACTGAATGTTTAATGAAAATTTAAAAGCAATGTAAATGAAGTAGGTTTCGACATCTGCATATTCCCTCTGTTTTTATTGTATGATTCTTAAAATAATGCATACGAAATATTATATAATATAATATAATATAATATTTCGTATGCACCAATAAAATATCCAATAAAATATCAATTTATAACATATTTAAAATTTACCCCAACTATTTACCAATTTTATACCCAACACATTATATGTGGGGTATAAAAGCAAAAGCAGCAGTATCTATCCCTTAAAATCACGTTTCTTATAAATTTATAGACTTTGTTTCCTATTAAATCTCGAAATTACTGGATACATTATAAATTAGTAATCCTCAATGACCGCATTCAATTTTTTGGATAATGTTGTCATTGTTTTTGTACCCCACACATTATTTTAAATTTAGACAGAATCTGCTCCATTTTTATTTTTTACCGGCATTTCATTTTTATTGCACTATGCGAATATATCATAGCTTTTTGAGATTAAGACTTCTTACTTAGTTTTTTGGAATTATTTCATTATATCTCTACCTCTTGTACATCCTTCATTCTCATGTTAACTTGCATCCATTTTCCTTCTAAAATCTATAGATATTTAAATGCAGCACAATTTTTATTTGTAATCAATTTATTCTCGGCGTGGCCTACATTATAGGAAAGTGGTTATGAACTGAGGAGATAAGGTGCCTCTCTTTTGCGCAGGCCCTAAAAAGTAATGATGTATGTAAATTTGGGATAGGAAGGGCAAGGATGTGGTGTCCTGGTATGAAGTGACTTTATTTTTCTCTGGGTCAATGGTATTCAATAAATTCCACATTTAAATCGCGGGGATAAAATTTGGTGGTTAGGAAAAAGGGGAGAAGGTGTTTGTGTTAATTTATATTTAAATTAATCTAAGAGTATTATATTGCATAAATTACAGGTAGACAGGCAAACAATTAATTTTATTTTCACCATTACTCCAGTAGTGTATGTGGGTGGTATTTGGTACTATCACCTACACCTTAAATAATCCCTCGCACAAATCTCTACCATGGCCAAATCAAAAAGGCTAGGGCTCTTCAACCACACTCTGGGAAACACAATTAAAGAAAACATGCCAGACGTTATCCTCGTGACAAGGGACCGCTGATAAAAAAGAAGTAAATTTGTACATGAGGTATATAAATAGAATTTTGTAGATTTTCACGGATATAAAATAAACATTTCTGAGCTCGTTTTTTTATTCTTAATATATTCGCCAAGTTCGTAAGTATATGTCATATGTTTAAAGCAAAGTCAGCAATTACCAAAAAAATTAAATAATGTTTTGATTGCAGTCACCGAGGATTATTAATTTAAAATATACCTATTGAATTCTAGTTTTTTATGCAACTTTTTCAAAATCAGTTTCCTACAACTTAATAGACTATGTTTCCTACAATATTTTTTTTGATATTGCTGTCTTTGCTTTTATGCTCCACATATAAAGAATTTAATTAATGACAATTTCATGAATAAATATTTAATTAAATTTATATGGATTGGTTAAAACTGGCGATTTTTAAGTGAATCGAATAAAATTTAAGCTTCACTTCTTTTTAATCTCATATGTATCTACACTAACAGCTCGTTAAATAATTTTTGTGGTTTTTCTTGGTAAATTTTAAATATATATTTAAAAAAATATATGTGCGTGTACATCGTATTCAAGGTATGAAATATTTAGTCATTGTTAGTATAAGAGGTGTATAAACTCCAACAATACAACATCAAAATCCTTTTATTAAGTCTGGTGTTGCGATATCGGTCTTCTGTTCGGATATCGTGGGGCGTAAATCGAAAGTGTCTCTTCCATAGATTAGCGCGTGCCTTACCCGCAGACTAAATGGAACATACCTACATACATTGTTGCATGTGTACGCTTAAGGAGGTTGCGTCTTAAGTACCTACGTATTGCAACAGTTCTTTTTGTCCGCAATGTGCATGTATAATTAAAAAATATTTCCACGAACTTACAATTCAATTTCAATATATTATGTATTTTAAACATTTACATTACCTACAAATATAAATTTAATTCATAAATGTTACAAAAAAACAAAAACAAATATTAAACATATATAAAATCATTCATATCAAAGGCGTAGGAAAATTTCGCTTCGGAAAATCCTCTCAAAAACATCGTCAATGTCCTGAGTGATATTGTTCAGCATAGCAGTAGCTCTTCCAACAGGCATGACAATTGGCAGGTTGGTCCTGTATATTGGAATGTGAAACAATCTATGCTGACGTTGTCTCAGGTAATTATCAGGAACATACAAACCAATGCTTCGCATAATTTCAGGATTGCCGATTGTACCACGCAACAAATTAAGTAACAATCTTTCAAAACAATAGTTATCCAATTACTTTTTAATATACCTATAATATAACCCAAAACAAAAAATTAAATTCTATGTAATGTGAATATTTTTTCAGTAAAATATAAATGGATATAAGTATTTTTAAATAAATAATTTCTAATGGAAATATGTCTTCCGAGACAAGACTAGCGGTACACAATGGTATCCTGGTACCAACACTGATTGTATGTAAGTAGATTGATTGCGGTAGAGATGATATCACTTAGACGTATGTGTGAAAGTATATTTATTGATTGAGTAAAGAATGAAGATATTATGAAATAATGTAAAGCTGATTTTAGCGTAGTGGATAGAATGAAAAAAGGGTCACTCCATTAGTTTGGGCACGTTGAGCAAATGAATGAGCAAATAATGGTAAGAAAAATATATTTCGCAAATGTTGACGGAACTAGAAAGAGAGGACTACCCCGGAAGATGTGGCATGACCAGATTAACCAAATACTGGAGGGTGGTCCTGTTAAGAGCCTCCAAAATCACGTTTGTATGCGAAAATGTATGAATGTGGATAGAAGGCGAGATTTATGCTTCAGGATAGAGAAGTGTGGCGCTCTATCTTCTCTGTCTACCCCGCGGAGAAATGGCGTGTTGGTTAGTAAGTAATTTTACCGAAAAATGTGAATTGTATTAAATGTATGCAAAAAACGGCAATGACGTGCGTTTAAACTTATTTGTAAATGATATTAAGGAAAAGGATGAAAGAATATCAAAAAAAGAATCACTAAGTGGTTATATCACATCTGAATATTCTTAATATTCTCTTTATTTCTTGATGGTAAAAAAATAAGGTACGCTGTTCTGATCAGATTTCTCCGACACTAAACGACTGTCTTGTAATAATCTTATTGGATATGAGACTCTTGAACGAATCAATTAACATCGGTGAAACTGCGTCACAGGAATTTTATTCGTGAATATTTTTGCGAAATTTGCAATTCGTGATTTATTCATACGATTAAGGACTCGGAATTAAATTTAGTATTTTCCGGATTACCGTAACTGTATTATAGTCGAACATCTTAATAATATTTGACAAACATAAAATATTTTTCGATTGTTCTTTTTTATATATTAAAGTTAATTATAATATAATATGTCGATTATGAAATATTCACAAAAATTGCGATATTTTAATATTTTCATAATTTTTATAATTTGATGGCCCCGTGAAATAGAGGATAAAACGTATTGAAATCTTAAATGGTTAGCATAACGAAATAAGCTTCGCAGTTTCCCGGATTCATATCTCAGTGGCAATCAAATATTTTTCCAGTAAACTAATTTTCTTTGTTATATCTTTCTGATTGATTTTTCTAATTTATTTAAGATATCGTAAAACTATGTTCTTAGATGAACTTTCATTGATTTACTTTCTAAATTTATTAATTTTTAAATTTAATCACAAAGCCTAATTTTTTTCAATATATAGACTTTTTCTGTGTATCTATCTGTCTAAGCGGTTAATCCAATCTGTTTAAATTATCAAGGAATCATGTTGTAAAATGCCACTTCATAGTAAAATTTGATTTTATTTAAAATAAAAACTATTTTTAGTTTTTGTTAATGATTCCAATTTAATAAAAAATGAACTGCATTTCAAAATCAATATTCTTAGATATTAATTTTTCCTGTATACAAAAAAAACTGCATTTTAAAATCAATAATCCTTAGCTCTTAATTATTCCTGTTTAAGAAAATGGCACGTAAGTCCTGGCGCCTGTATTTTATTTAAAAGTATAAACTCCAACAAAAAAATATATTTCACTAAAAAGCAACATTCGAGTTCATACTAGTAGAGCAAAATTTCATAATATATCAAATCACAATGGCAGTTGACTATATAAATTTTGTATGTTTATAAATATGATTTATCTCTTTTTTATTAATATACCACCCGAACTATCGCAGCTATTAAAACATATTTTTTTAACATTAATCTGTCGTCTTCAAATTTCAAAAATAAATTATGACGCATTCCCCAATACGTGCAAACACCTTAACGCCTTCACAATCAAAATTGATGGACATTTACAGCTCAAAAACCTCGAATAACTTTCACAGGTAAAGAACCTTTATTCTTTGAATTGAGCTAATAATAAACGAAGAGGACAACGGATAAGAGAAATCCCTTCGGTTTTTATTTTAAACTTATCCTTTAACAAAATGTTCCGATTGCAAAATTAATTGTCAATTAAAATAAAAACATCGACTATGGAAGCCTCTTTTGCCGACTTATCACAACTAAAAATTACCATTATTTATTCACGTTGTGCAGAAGATTCCTTAGCAGGGATAACATTCAAGTTAGCAGATTAAAGATTAATAATAAGAAATAATCTGCATTTGTACATTATAATAACTGAAATTACAGCTCTCATTATACATATATCAACTACCCAAGGTAATATGTAGTATATTTTATCTTACTTCTTAAATAAAGTGTGTTTTCTTCAAAAAGAGCAAAATGATTTTGTGGTGACATTATTAATATAATTAATAAAAATATACTTTGTTTTCACCACTTTTATACTGAAAATATCAATAATAATTATTTCAATTTTTTATAGGTAATAGACATGCGAACACGGAATACGTGACGCAGTCAATATTCTTACCATTCTCAAACTAAGCCAAAAGCCTGTGCTATGAAAATAGGACTAACTTGCTAATGTCCTAGAATAGGGCTCGAACCACCGACCACCAGATCAATAGGCGAGCGTCATGACCACTACACCAACAAGCTACTCAAATTTGCAAATCATCTTTTGGTTATGGATCATTCTTTTGATATTAATGAAGGTTTACAAATTTTACATACAAATTGTACAGAATTACAGTTTGTTAAATTAGAAATTTTGAAAATAAGAGAAAATGAGACATCGTAAGTTACTTATATATTATCTATGTGTTTATTTTATATCTGAAAATTTAGTAAAACAGACATTAGTCCTAATCCTGGTAGCAAGGGAAAATGCACAAGTAAAATAACAACGTAAATAGGTAATGCTCTCGTCCTCCCAAGACGGGAGCGTAGCAAGGCCGGCAGTCAGCCTGCTTATATACCCCTCTGTATCACTTATACAAGGTTTCTTACGCTGCATTACCAAACTCAGCAGTATTATCTTGACAACACTACAATGCTTGACCTTGAATAAATTGTTTTTGTCGATATGACACTATGAATTGGATCAAGTGATGCACGACACCGAAATCGTCTGAGTCAGCATTAATCATCTTCCTACAGTAAAAAAAGGTCATTATCTCTCCGAAAACAGCGCCATATCGCTTTAGTAAATGATAAATTAACAGTAAAAAAAATAAAACACAGATTTCACAATATATCATAAGACAGCAACAAACAAATGAAAGCAAGTATAGAGAGTATACATAAATGTAATAAAAGAAAGCAAAGAACAATGCGCATAAACATAAGAAGAAACATCGATATGCGACAGTTTAAATTTGTTTGTCAGCTGCTCATGATCGTTTGGGTGAGAACTCAGAATATTTATTTATTTATTTTTTATTTATTTGTCTTTATCTTGATACATGACAGAAATTGAGCCGCTCATCTCACTAGGAAGAACATATGCCGAGATAAGCAGCTGACAGTATAGTGAGAACAAAATAATAAAGATATAAAACAAGATACTACACAACTGTAAGATTTATCAATTAATTGAGGATATAAATATAAAATGTGGATAATAAAAACAGTATATATTATGTAATATGAAAGCAATAGTGAAAGTAAAATATAGTTTAATTAAAATGTATATATATAACAAAATTAAATGAATGTTTGCGTATATTAAATAGTGATAAAAAAAAACAGTTTAATGAGCAATAAATTATGACCTGTTTTTGGCATTTGGGTATGGCAAATGCAGGTGACAATAATGTCTCCGCGAATAGTATTGTGTAGAAAGTTAAATGTAGGGTGTCCACACTGACTATGGCAGAATGGATACCAAAGACATTTGAATATCGCGTCCATTAGTCAGCATAATACCCTAAACCATTTTTTTTTAAAGTGACACATTGGGACATTGGCACATTGGAAAGAATGGGGAAGAATTGGAAGAACATTGAAGAATAAAGGAGCCTTGTAAAAAAACTTCTTTGTTCAAACACTGTCTTGGCATTTATTGGCTGATACATTAGGGAAGTAGACATTCTAATATGGCGTATTTGCTGGGTTCGTTTAGCAAAATTTTAACTTTTTAGAATTTGCATAGAGTCTGAATAATGACAAGCTGGCTGACAGTCATTATTTTATTTTCACTGAATAAAAGTTGTGAGGAGTATAAAAAACTTTTCTTAAACATGATTTTTGAGATTAATTTTTATGCATTATTTACTTAACTAAAAATATTCCACGGTTCACAAAAATTATATTTTCCTGATTGGTGTACACTATTACTATGCACTGTATTCAACATGTGGACAAGCCCCGACGCTTCTTTGATTAGGGCTGAGAATTCCTGACATTCTCGTTTTGCGTGGCAACTGACGATACGTTCCTCAAATCAAATTCCTTCACACAAATCCTGTTCTACAAATTTTTACTACTTTTTTGATAAAATATAATGTAAAAAAAAATTTTTTAAGGCTTCACCAGGACGGTCGGGTTCGATATGGGGACAATAACACGTCTGTACAACGCGAACCGCACCGACAGAGGGAGGGGTTTGTCGCTTACCAGTTGAAGTATTCGCTGAAAGCGCTGACCTAGCGCTGAGGTATTTCCGCGCGGCGTTGTTATCAGCGAGCTGCGAACAAAGAGTTAGTGCAACAAGCGCGTAAGAGCTGCGGCCGGCTGGAAATAAATCTAAAAGGTATCGCCGGACACCGAAGGTTCAGAAGCACTTTAGGTGGTGGATGCTTTGTAGATGTGGTGCAGTACAATGCATTATGTTTCCGGAAAGGTTGGACGGCAATAATTCATCGTCAGGGATGATAGAAACAAGAAACTCTCGAATTAAATAAATCATTTACCATTTTACAATTTTATCATACTGCAATTATTTTACTTACGAAATGTTCAATGTTAATCTAATGTTTATGCGTTAAATAAAACAAATATTTTATGCGAACCATGTATTTCACTGAGAAGCAAATCTCGATATTTTTCTGAAGTCTCATATCCAGCGTCATCAGCAGAGCGTCGGCTTCAGCGAAACGTCAAGATTTTCTTCTCAGTGAAATATACGGTTCGTATAAAATATCCGTTTTATTTAACACATAAATATGTCCAACGACCGTAATAATAATCTTAACTCTTTATTAACCTATTGTATTTATAAAATAATTTGACTGTAAAAATATAACTGAGTGACGAGCTGATTAAAATTGACTGTTCAGAGGCAATTCGATTGCAAATCCAAAGACATTCGAAGGTTTTGATATTTGAGTGCCAGAAATTTAATTAAGATAAATTATAGATATCTCACTCAGGCGAAGCAATTAACGACGCTCGATCATCTCTGCCTACCCCATGGGGAAGCGGTGTGATGGTAAGTAAGTAAGTCACATGTAAGGAAGTCTATATTGGGCATCCATAAGGCTTACAACGTGTATTAGATGGCTTAAGTGATCCCTATATCTCAATTATTATCCCTCTTTGGATTAAATCTAGTAATCGTGTTCCAATAATATTCTTATAAAAATACCAATAAATTTATTCTTAGAATTGACACTTGATAAATGAAGGCATACTTGTGCAATTTATAAATTCACACTCGTAGCAAATTTTTTTTTATAGAATTAACATTAAAAAAGTTATTCAATGTCGTATATTTTAACCATAGCTTAGAAGTTACACCGAATTGACACTCAGCAGTCAAAATTTAAATAGACTTACTTTTTTTTAGTCAACTGCCCAACAGTAGATTGCCCGGTAGCTGTTTGCCCGACGCCGACAGACCGAAAGCCAACTGCTCTACAGTCCAACTTCCGGGAAAAATATTTTTGGATTTTTAAAATTAGTTTAATGAAAATATGCGTAAAGTTATCATTTTTAATTGTATTTGAAGAATAGTTTTTTCGGGTTGTTTTTGCTGGAAATTTTTTTAATACCGTTCCTAATAATCTCTTTGATTATTCACATTAGGTATATTTTAATACAATTAAGATTTTAAACTTCTTTTTTAAACAATCGGTAAAATAATATAACAAACATCAGAATATTTAAAGCAATTTCTATGCATGGTATTGAATTAATAATTATTAAGTTCTAAAGTAACCCTATGGTTAAAAATATTCTAAAAAATTGTATTTTAAATTAAAATTTATCAGTTCGTTGATTTTTTCTTAAATGACTGCAATTGAATGTATTATAAAATAAATATATTTTTTAAGAAAGTTGGCTTGTCAGGCAATTGGCTGTTTGGCAAATGGCTGTCGGGCAGTTGGTTTATTGGGTAATTCGCTATCGAGCAGTTGGCTTGTCGGACAATCGGCTGTCGGGCAGTTGGCTCGTCGGGCAATCGGTTGTTGGGAAATCGGCTGCCGAACAATTGACTATCGGGCAATCGTCCGGTACCCAAAAGGGAGATCCTCCGCATAGAGCTCCTACTTCTGTAATCTCAATTGAAAGTAATCAATGTGGTTTGGTTACGTTTCGTGAATACCAGACGGAATATTACCGAGACATACACGTTATCTAGTAGCAATTTTTTTTTACTATTATTTTACAATATTTCCTAACGATTCAAAAGGATGCTTCTTTTTCAACTTGACTTGCGCCAATTCGGTACTGGTTGACCAGTCAAGGCCAAATTTGTTATTATATTAACTGTATAAAAATTGGAAAGAATAATACATTATTGATTTTACAGCACTCTTTACCGTTAACACTAAAATTTGAAGAAACTAGAAACTAGTTTTATAGGAATCTCGAGATGACTGGAAGTATTATCTTAAATTATCGAAACGTAGTAAAAGACATATTTCTCGAAGCTCGACCAGCCAGCCGCTACGATTCTTTATTTGACGTTTAACCAGCGCGGTATTAGCAACAAAAAGTTTTCTACGTGAAATATTGAAGTGATCGAAGCAATGAAACAGCGTAAAGTAGTGCAAATTAAAAAACAATGTAATAATAATTGTATAAAATATTTTAGAAAGAAAGTCACTATGAATTTAAGAACAGTATTCCGATTTAATTCGTGTACACTTGTGATGATTCTGTTAGATAGAGGGTCCTAATCAAAATGACGGTATTTTCTAGAGATGTTTTCTATTATATGAAAACATATTATACAGTCGTAAAATAGTTGACGCGAGTAGTATTTATTATTATATTTTTCATTCCGATCTTATATGTGAGCGCGCGCGATCGAGCGACAGGATGCAACCGGTCGACTTCAACCATATGATGTAGCGATACAGTTGTTAAAAATTAAATATTCAATACAGAAATATTACTACTACTAAAATTCAACTTTTCATATGAAATAATGTTCTATACTATCAGAAATTACTCTAAACGATAAATTAACTAAAAATACGTATTAACTTAAAATAATATTAAATAATATAAATTTCATTGCAATCAATAAAGTCATTTGCCGTAAGATGTTAGCGAAAATAGTTGTATGGCGCGGGTGGCAACGGCTGAAGTCGACAGATACGCTGTAACTATAAAAGGATCGCGGAATAAAATATTATACCTTCTATGAAATATAAAATATAATGTATTCTATACAATATTAATACTCTGCCTGTGCTAACTATACATTTAACTAAAATATATATTATTAACTGAAAATAATTAATCTGTGAAAATTGCGCTTTTGAATGCAATATTAACTAAAAATATTAACTAAAATATTTCTAATTTGCTGTTGAATATTACCTATAAAGATATTGACTAAAACTTTTGCTTTGAATGGAATATTAACTACTTCTCTCATCAAATATTATTCTGCAGCAAATATTCAATGAAATTATAGGAACTAAAATATTTCTAACATCTTGGGTTCGCATACTATATTGAAAATACCTACTGCCCTTTGCATTTACTAAGTATATTACCTAAATAGCCACAGCTATACCATCCTGTCCGTCAGGGACGAAACATAAAACACAGTTATATTCCTAAAAGTGCTACCTCTTACGCGACAAAAATACCTATTGCAGTCGGGCTATGAATATGAACTATTTCCGCCTCATAATGGCGCCTGGAACCAATACTAAAAACCTCACTAGAAATAATAAATGCGACTAAATCTCGATAAATACAATATATACTATTCGTAATACGTCGTTGAATTGGCACATGATTCGTCTAATGGATGAAGGACCCCGTTGTGTATCGTAATAACTTCAAATTCTTTTATAGGAGCAGTGTGGAAACAATTGCATAATATTACGTAATAAAAACATCTAACGAACCTAATAATCTATACATTTATGTTACAATAAAATACGTTCACCAGAAGAATTCGTGTATTAGAAATAAAACATTTTCGATTTGAGACAAACCAGTAAAATCGTTCGAACGGCGCAAAGGGAAAAATTCACACATATTAAATAACACTGAAATTAATAATTATAAACACTTTGTATTAGCATATTCTTACCTTGAATGGTTCCGTCTTAGACGTGCATGAACCTGTTCATATTAATTCCGTGGGAAAATAATACATATATTTGCTATCTACGAAATAAGACATTTTTGAAGTGAAACTTCTTTATGAATAAATAGATAAGGTCTCGGGGATGGTTTATTCGAAAGGATTCTACAACAGCCCGTGAGTTTATATGAAATAATAGTTTCTTTGAATGCTAATTTTGGTTTTTTAAACCCTCAGCATCTCTGCTGAGAGGGGTAGAGGCTCCGCGCCCGCCTAAACCCGGTGGCCGACTTCCTAAGTGACTAAACGGCCCCCCTTGTTCCTCCGGAACTTACTGCATCCCGAGACTCTATCTCTTCTTTACGAGATGTGATCCCGTGACGCCCTCTTTTAGGCTTATAATTGAGAAGGCCGTACTCTTTTGGTACGAGTTTCTGATGATGTGTGTTGTCTTGAGGCGCCTTTCTTTTAGGCCGGTGTTTGAAGAATCATGTACTCTTTTGGTACGAATTGATGACGACATTAGCCTCCTTTGCGGGCATAGTCAGCGATGTTACAAATTATTGTGCAATCTCATTATGCCTTTTCAGAATGGCGTCCCACGATTCTGCATCTTGCAACATTTACTTTGGTCAAATGTTAGGGTGTTAGTAACATATTTATAATATCCCAGCTATTCCATATGAGTGAATGATTTTTATACTGATTCTAGCTCTGTCTTTTTTTACAGAGGATGACATAGAAGTTAACGTTTTCTATTGAGATTTCATAGCATTCAGGCATGAAAATCCTTCCAAAGTCAGAGAATTCACGACGTTGGTTCACGCTGTTTTTGAGCAGGATGAGGCGCGAAGGTCGAGTCTAGTGGCCACTCCGATCAACAAGGGAGGTCCCGCTTTTAAGAGTACCTCACAGGGGCTTGCGCGAATTCCAGGCTTATGACACGAAGCGTCATCCACAACCTCACCTAGCTCAACGTTCGTAAACCAGAAAACTCCAATTTCAGTTAGATCTCCCCATTCTGTCCTTTACTCGTCGTTCTGAAGCTACTTGTTAAGCCAGATGTACCGAGGTACTCAAATCATAAAGACTTGGCTGAAGACCGGATTGCGCAATACTTACGCAACACAATTATTATAAGGCTACTAAGCATTTCTTATAGAATTACGTGTATTCAATTATTAGTAAAAATAGTTTGAAAATCCCCATACTTTAAAATATATTCGTTCGGAAGAATTTCTCGTACGATTTGGATTGATATCTGGTTATGCAATACATAACGCGTCGACAATATTATGAATCTATTAAGCACTGCTTATAGAGCTCCGTAAAATCAATTGTTAATACAAATGGTATGAAAATCCCCATGCATCAAAATATATTCGTTTGGGAGATATTCCCGTACGAATTGAGCCAAGATCACACAAGAAATCGTGATATTAATTATACATTATTGCTCCGATTTTAAATCTTCCCAAAATAAATACATTTCAATAGTGAAAATAATTAATCGATAGATAATATAAATGTGTTCCTTAGCTGTTACACAGTGGCGGTATGATCCTCTCTGGTACTGATGAATGGTAGATTCCTCCATAAGTCCGGGCAGCAACTCCGTCCGCAAATGCTGTTCTGGAACTCGGGGCTCCGTCGGTAGTCTGTTGGGCAGCGCTCCCGCTCGCAAGTCTGGTCTCGAACTGAAGGGGCTGAGTATCTCGTGTTCGCTCCTTTTATACTCTCGATTGCACCATATCTTCGAAATCCACGCTAGTGCAGTGACTCATCCTATGAGCGATGACCTCACCGCCGGCGCTCGCCATTGGCCGGATTCAGTCAACAGGACGGTCGCCTCCGGCTCAACCCGTCGAAGGCAAAGCGCGCCTGTGATTGGTCCGTTTCGTTAAAATAATAGTTAAGCACCCGCTACACGCGAGACTTACTGTTCTGATTCATAAATAATAAAGGCTCGTTCGCACCTACTCACAAGGTCGAGTCTATTAGGATTGGCAAACGATATTAATTTAACACAGAATTATATCTATGGTATAATAAAGATCTAAGAAATATTACTTGTATAGCTGAATATTCAATATTTTGTTAGCCTCTTGTAATACATAGAATCTTAAGAAGAAATATATCAGGCTTTTACTTTTAAACGATTCCAAACAGAAGAAATATATTTTTGATGTCCATACTTGGCTTTTTTGAATATTATTATTTTAAGATTTTCTAAATTTATTAAATCTATCTCTATGTCGACCATCACAGCTTCCCCCTTATTTAGAGAGAGGACTGATCTATCAGACCAAGCCTATCTGCTAAATAACCCAATAGGATAGTATATTTCGTGATACTTATCAAGAGTTTCTAAAATTTTCTTTTAAAATTAATCGTTGTTCTTTCCTTTCTCCGAGTACTATATTTCTACTAGGGTTGAATTCTCTTTCAATGGAACCTTCTTTGCGTATTTAAAGCTACTGTAAACCATCTGCCTGTCATTCAAATGAAAAGTGTACAACGAACATGATATAAGAATTGCAAGCAAAATTGGACTTTATCTATTTTATTCAATTGATTGGAAAGGTTCGATTCTCCATAATCGATTGAATGCCTCAGTAATCTCATCATTGTGTCTGCTAACTACTCAAGCTCCATCCTGTTATCAACACTTAAAAGGAACACTCCTTCCCCCACTTTGTTATCCTCCTTGCTTCCCTTACAATGGTGCACTCCTAGTGTTCACCACCTCGCAACTCTATACTACTTTCCCCAGCATATACCCCCCTTCCCCCAGAATATACTCCCACTAACACTCCCCACATCCCCTTCAAGCTATACAAACCAACTCAACCGAGTAAATATTAACTGTATATTTCTCCTATGAAATGCGAGCTACGATTAATCTGAAGTTCCAGAATTATGTTAACCTACGAATTAATGTACAATCTATTCATATAAACTTAACAACCAGCTTCCTAATATAAAGAGCAAACCCTTCCCCCAAACTATACACACTCTTCTATTTCTAACTCGTTTCGTCCTGTTTTAACCGAGTGAATAGTCAACCGCATATTCCTACTATGAATGCAAACCGCGACAAAATTAACTCTTGTACCCCATCTGAGCTATGAACTCTATTCATATGCGCAATACATGTCCTCCTATGTAGAAACAGCCAATTGTCCTCAATATTCCACGTATACTGTAATGACTGCCATAATTTATTGTTGGTGTAATATGATGAAGAAGAAGAAGAAGAAGCCGCAAAAGTAGTGGATGACAACAGAAGAAGAAGAAAATGAATCCATTGAAAGGCATAAGATAAAGAAGAAAAGTCACAACCGAGTGTAGTAATAGATAAAGACGAAGAAGAAGAAGTCGAAAGTTATAAAATTAGAAGAAGACGCGAATGTAGTAGTAGGTAAAGAACAAAAGAAGATGAAGAAAAGACGTAGAAAAAGAGTCTAAAATTATAAGATAAACAGAAGAAGACACATGAATGTAGTTATAGGAAAAGAAGAAGAAGAAGAAAGTAGAGAAGCAGTCGAAAGATATACCATAAGACGAAAAAGTAGTTGCAACGTATTGTAATAATTGCTATTTATAGAAGAGAAGGCGTTTGAAAAGTAAAGCATAACCGGTATGTATTCAAAGAAGAAGAGTGAACATAATCAATAAAAAAAAACCTTCGTACCGAAGAAGAAGAAGACGCTATTGAAGTCAATATAAACAAAGAAAAAATATATATATATATCTATAAATATAACCGATAGCATATACGAATAGGAAGAAGACGAAGAAGAAGAAGAGGAAGAAAAGGGTAGGAACAACCTTTTCGATAATTGTAGAACTTAAAAGTATATATAACTATTATCCGTCTCAACTAACTTTCCAGCCAACCCTCAAGAGTGACATCTAAAGACGACGCATGTTTGTAGAAGAAGTGCATCCAGATGTCAAGAAAAGTTTCCCATAACTATTCCTTACTAACCTGTCTTCCCCCAAATTGTTAAGCGTTTGTCAAATAATCAGGCGCGACTCCTCCGTATAACTGTAATATCGTTCCTCCCAAAACTTATTGAAAACCTAAAACAACTTTATTAATATGTTCCGTATTCATCATCCCCATACTTATATGTAACATAACATTATAAAATTTTTAAGTGTTCCTTTAACAACGCGAACATGTTTAACGAAGTACACTGTTACAAATCAGAAGAGGTGAACCCTAATATCTGTACTAGCTGTAGTAGTCATCACCAACACTGATACCCACAGAAGATGTATGTGTGTAACTGAATCAAGAATTCCTAACGTATAATTCGGTTTGCTATACGACTGGAATCTATTCAAGATCCAAACGTCCAACCTTTCTACCTCAATCTAAAAGTAATGCCACGACGACGCATGAAGGTGGATGAAGCTAATGATTTCGTTATGCTACTACTATTTAATCTACTAAAAATCTATTTTCAAAAATTTTTTTTTTTCAAAATGTTCCAGAAGAATTCAAAAGCTCTCCTGAAAAATTTCTTTTTTATTTTATTTTATCACTATTCAAAAGGATTTCTACATACACCCAATGTATAGTAAAAACAATAAATGCTTTATCAATCATAGCGTTACGATTTCTCAAAACTTGAAGAAACTCACATATCGTTAATTCCGGATTTACTTTTGTATTATTTCCAAGAAGATTGCGCCTAAAACTAAAACAACCCTTATATAGATACGTACGAAATTTGAAGTAGTGAGATGTTTATTTCTACTCTGCCTATAAATAAGCTATATCAACGTATATTGTAATATAATATTTATTAATGAAGATAAAACAATTTCAATTAACGTTGCAATGAAGCGAAACAAAGGAATATATATAAAAAAAAAACAAGTCCAATTTTTAATTATTCGTTACTAAGAGTATATATATATTGCGCTCTCTATTACCGCTTCCTATAGACTAATACTAGCGAAGGCTCAAAACTTTCTCTGATTTCCGCTAGATGGCGGTAGTATGACCATTTTAATTCATATGCCAGGCCGTCTTGTAAATAAAAATGGAAGTAATTTTATTCTTGTAATTCAAATCAAAATAATTTTAGATCAAAACAAGAAACTCAAATAATTATTTCGTGCAACAATACGCGTCTGTGTTTATATTACGAACAAGTCTATCAATCCTGCATACAACAAAGAAATTATAATTAGTTTGAATAACCAGAACCGTATATAACTGTGTATAACAATTAAGAACACATTTAGATAATTAGAATAATTAAGAACCATAATAAATCAATGAAAGAAATTATTATTTTTTTTTCAATTAATTCAGCAACATTGTAGATTGACATTTTATTTTTTTAGGACAATTTTTAATATAACACCTTGACGATAAAAAGGTATCTCCGAAACATGCACGTGAAAGTTATCAAATAATATAAGTAGATTTGTAAGAATACTATAATCAATTAATTTTTTGTGTAATTATTATCTGTAAAAATTTAGCTGAATTTAAAGATCTTTTTTTTTCAAATATAGAAACCCTTTTTAATATCATAAAAGTTTTCGTTTTTATATCTTCTTTTCTTTTAGATTCATATATTCTCGTGTTTATATTTTCTACTAAATTGTTATCCGGTTTTTATATTTATTTTTACTTTTATATTTTTCTGCTATTATTATTAATTACTATTGCATAACTCGTAAGCGAAAATATTTGCCACTGAACAGATTTTATCTAGCGTGGGTTAATTATTAGTTTATATTAATATAAGAAATTAAATTAAAACCGAATTTTAAGCTATCATAAACCCTCCGTGGCGCGCGCTGAAATCTGTCGCGGTGATCTGCCCGTAATACAGGTGTATATTTTTGCATTTCGGGCGCCGTGCGAATCCGTTCGGCGTAGCTAACTGTCTTTTCGTACTAGCCCGAGCGCGAAGGTCGAACTTGTTAAACCTTAAACCCTCAAACGTCTCGGGTCTCTGCCGCATCTTCCACGCTTGTGCCGAAACGTGTCCGCTCGCGTTATATAGGGAAACCGTCGCCGGTCTTTCCAACACGCAGCGCTCGCAAACCCGGCGGCTTTGGCCGTGTTCGGTGGTATATTTGCGAAACACAAACACAAACGCAATAATTAAAACCTTTCAAATGTGATTCGTTTGAATCTCAACTACATATTTGTTATACTGCGATTCGCAAATCCCGACGGCCTAGGCCGTGACAGTGGCATACTTGCGAGAAAACAAATGCAATAATTAAAACCTTTCAAACGTGAATCGTTTGAATCTTAACTACATATTTGTTATACTGCGATCCGCAAATCCCGATGGTCTTTTTTAGATTGTGACGGTGGCATACTTGTGAGATCGCATTCAAATATATTCTCTTCATACAATTATTAAAAATATTTTTCAAATGTGAATCGTTTGAATTCAAACCACATAAAATGAATGAGATATGAAATAAATCACATATTCTATAAAATGGAGCAATACTTTTACAAAGAAACAGGCATTCCAAAATCGAACTAATATATCACAAGGACCAAAATTACTACAATAATTTTCGTTCACAAAATATTAAATAATAAAAATGCCAACTATCTATATGACAAACAACCTAAAGAAATTTCTAATACCTAGTATCACGTTTGTCTACAAATCTCAGTACGTGGTTCACGTAAATGCTCAATCTTTTTTCTTTGATGTCACGGACCGTGGTCCGCGATTGTTTAAATAAAACCGCTTTTATAATCAAATATTTCCTTTCATTTATAATATTAACTAAACCAAAATGATTTTATTACTATGCAAATGAGTCCAACGAATACGCTCCTCCTGGTCACGGCACCACTGTGATGATTCTGTTAGATAGAGGGTCCTAATCAAAATGACGGTATTTTCTAGAGATGTTTTCTATTATATGAAAACATATTATACAGTCGTAAAATAGTTGACGCGAGTAGTATTTATTATTATATTTTTCATTCCGATCTTATATGTGAGCGCGCGCGATCGAGCGACAGGATGCAACCGGTCGACTTCAACCATATGATGTAGCGATACAGTTGTTAAAAATTAAATATTCAATACAGAAATATTACTACTACTAAAATTCAACTTTTCATATGAAATAATGTTCTATACTATCAGAAATTACTCTAAACGATAAATTAACTAAAAATACGTATTAACTTAAAATAATATTAAATAATATAAATTTCATTGCAATCAATAAAGTCATTTGCCGTAAGATGTTAGCGAAAATAGTTGTATGGCGCGGGTGGCAACGGCTGAAGTCGACAGATACGCTGTAACTATAAAAGGATCGCGGAATAAAATATTATACCTTCTATGAAATATAAAATATAATGTATTCTATACAATATTAATACTCTGCCTGTGCTAACTATACATTTAACTAAAATATATATTATTAACTGAAAATAATTAATCTGTGAAAATTGCGCTTTTGAATGCAATATTAACTAAAAATATTAACTAAAATATTTCTAATTTGCTGTTGAATATTACCTATAAAGATATTGACTAAAACTTTTGCTTTGAATGGAATATTAACTACTTCTCTCATCAAATATTATTCTGCAGCAAATATTCAATGAAATTATAGGAACTAAAATATTTCTATCATCTTGGGTTCGCATACTATATTGAAAATACCTAATGCCCTTTGCATTTACTAAGTATATTACCTAAATAGCCACAGCTATACCATCCTGTCCGTCAGGGACGAAACATAAAACACAGTTATATTCCTAAAAGTGCTACCTCTTACGCGACAAAAATACCTATTGCAGTCGGGCTATGAATATGAACTATTTCCGCCTCATAATGGCGCCTGGAACCAATACTAAAAACCTCACTAGAAATAATAAATGCGACTAAATCTCGATAAATACAATATATACTATTCGTAATACGTCGTTGAATTGGCACATGAATCGTCTAATGGATGAAGGACCCCGTTGTGTATCGTAATAACTTCAAATTCTTTTATAGGAGCAGTGTGGAAACAATTGCATAATATTACGTAATAAAAACATCTAACGAACCTAATAATCTATACATTTATGTTACAATAAAAATACGTACACTAGAAAGAATTTACGTATTAGAAATAAAACATTTTCGATTTGAGACAAACCAGTAAAATCGTTCGAACGGCGCAAAGGGAAAAATTCACACATATTAAATAACACTGAAATTAATAATTATAAACACTTTGTATTAGCAAATTCTTACCTTGAATGGTTTCGTCCTAGACGTGCATGAACCTGTTCATATTAATTCCGTGGGAAAATAATACATATATTTGCTATCTACGAAATAAGACATTTTTGAAATGAAACTTCTTTATAAATAAGTAGATAAGGTCTCGGGGATGGTTTATTCGAAAGGATTCTACAACAGCCCGTGAGTTTATATGAAATAATAGTTTCTTTGAATGCTAATTTTGGGTTTTTAAACCCTCAGCATCTCTGCTGAGAGGGGTAGAGGCTCCGCGCCCGCCTAAACCCGGTGGCCGACTTCCTAAGTGACTAAACGGCCCCCCTTGTTCCTCCGGAACTTACTGCATCCCGAGACTCCATCTCTTCTTTACGAGATGTGATCCCGTGACGCCCTTCTTTTAGGCTTATAATTGAGAAGGCCGTACTCTTTTGGTACGAGTTTCTGATGATGTGTGTTGTCTTGAGGCGCCTTTCTTTTAGGCCGGTGTTTGAAGAATCATGTACTCTTTTGGTACGAATTGATGACGACATTAGCCTCCTTTGCGGGCATAGTCAGCGATGTTACAAATTATTGTGCAATCTCATTATGCCTTTTCAGAATGGCGTCCCACGATTCTGCATCTTGCAACATTTACTTTGGTCAAATGTTAGGGTGTTAGTAACATATTTATAATATCCCAGCTACTCCATATGAGTGAATGATTTTTATACTGATTCTAGCTCTGTCCTTTTTACAGAGGATGACATAGAAGTTAACGTTTTCTATTGAGATTTCATAGCATTCAGGCATGAAAATCCTTCCAAAGTCAGAGAATTCACGACGTTGGTTCACGCTGTTTTTGAGCAGGATGAGGCGCGAAGGTCGAGTCTAGTGGCCACTCCGATCAACAAGGGAGGTCCCGCTTTTAAGAGTACCTCACAGGGGCTTGCGCGAATTCCAGGCTTATGACACGAAGCGTCATCCACAACCTCACCTAGCTCAACGTTCGTAAACCAGAAAACTCCAATTTCAGTTAGATCTCCCCATTCTGTCCTTTACTCGTCGTTCTGAAGCTACTTGTTAAGCCAGATGTACCGAGGTACTCAAATCATAAAGACTTGGCTGAAGACCGAATTGCGCAATACTTACGCAACACAATTATTATAAGGCTACTAAGCATTTCTTATAGAATTACGTGTATTCAATTATTAGTAAAAATAGTTTGAAAATCCCCATACTTTAAAATATATTCGTTCGGAAGAATTTCTCGTACGATTTGGATTGATATCTGGTTATGCAATACATAACGCGTCGACAATATTATGAATCTATTAAGCACTGCTTATAGAGCTCCGTAAAATCAATTGTTAATACAAATGGTATGAAAATCCCCATGCATCAAAATATATTCGTTTGGGAGATATTCCCGTACGAATTGAGCCAAGATCACACAAGAAATCGTGATATTAATTATACATTATTGCTCCGATTTTAAATCTTCCCAAAATAAATACATTTCAATAGTGAAAATAATTCACCGATAGATAATATAAATGTGTTCCTTAGCTGTTACACAGTGGCGGTATGATCCTCTCTGGTACTGATGAATGGTAGATTCCTCCATAAGTCCGGGCAGCAACTCCGTCCGCAAATGCTGTTCTGGAACTCAGGGCTCCGTCGGTAGTCTGTTGGGCAGCGCTCCCGCTCGCAAGTCTGGTCTCGAACTGAAGGGGCTGAGTATATCGTGTTCGCTCCTTTTATACTCTCGATTGCACCATATCTTCGAAATCCACGCTAGTGCAGTGACTCATCCTATGAGCGATGACCTCACCGCCGGCGCTCGCCATTGGCCGGATTCAGTCAACAGGACGGTCGCCTCCGGCTCAACCCGTCGAAGGCAAAGCGCGCCTGTGATTGGTCCGTTTCGTTAAAATAATAGTTAAGCACCCGCTACACGCGAGACTTACTGTTCTGATTCATAAATAATAAAGGCTCGTTCGCACCTACTCACAAGGTCGAGTCTATTAGGATTGGCAAACGATACCAATTTAACACAGAATTATATCTATGGTATAACAAAGATCTAAGAAATATTACTTGTATAGCTGAATATTCAATATTTTGTTAGCCTCTTGTAATACATAGAATCTTAAGAAGAAATATATCAGGCTTTTACTTTTAAACGATTCCAAACAGAAGAAATATATTTTTGATGTCCATACTTGACTCTTTTGAATATTATTATTTTAAGATTTTCTAAATTTATTAAATCTATCTCTATGTCGACCATCACACACTGACTTTTTGCGTAATAAATAAAAATAATAATCTTTGCGATGATTGCCTGTTTGTTCCGTTTGCCTCTCACAGGCACGTCCTGTTACTATATAATTATTTTTGTTATTTTCCTCAGCTAAGTCTGGGGAAACCCATTGGCCACCTTTTCTCCGGAGTTGCCAAAAAGAGACATCTTGAAATTCACCTCATTGACTCACTCCCCCAAATTGGTACTAATTAATTCATTTATAGTATACTGGATGAGTGTTTGATTTAATTTAAAAAAAAAAACATTTTATTGGTGAGCAATTGTATCTTATATATATATATATATATATATATATATATTATATTTGATTTGAGAAAAAACTTGGGTCAGGTACATTGTTGCTCAAAATCACATTGGACAAGTGAGAGTGATATAACGAAATAACAACTAAGAGAAAAAAACTAAAGTAAAAAGTCTAACAGTGAATTCAATTTCAGAGGTGATGGAAGATGGGATGGGCATGGATTTAAACCTTTATGTTAATAATAATTTTCTTTATGTACAAACAATGGTAAATTTAGATATTTTTTCATAAATTATATTTGTTTTTATGTATTATATTTTATTTTTTAAACTTGCTAATTGCAAAATATTGTAATTGTTCAGAATCCACTTACTGTTATACTTATGGATGAACCTGTCGCCTTTAACGCAGACCTCGGTCTAGTTAAGAAACAGTTAACATACTTAACATTATTACATCTTAACACAACAATGAAGTGTAAATTAATCAAACGTTTATAAAATTAAATGTAAAAGTTTGTACTCACTTGTACATGCCTATATAAAATACATAAATAACAAGTAATTATCATGTTAAGTTATCCTGAGATTATTAGAAATCTTGATTCAACATGATCCTAATTTATCGAATTTGACATTTTATATTGGCGCCTGGTGTCGATGTTGAATCTGCCGACATCAGAACATTTTTTCATATTAATATTGATGAATCTCGAAGATATGTAGGCACTCAGTGTTAAAAAAAGGTAAAATTAATAATTTGAAAATGATTTAATAATGTATAGTTTCAGAGCTGTAGCTACTCGGGAAGTTAGCGATAATTAAACAGACATTCAAAAGATTCCACCACAACCTACAAACTAACAAACAGGCAAAGAGAGTTGAATAAAAGCATGTAAGAATAAATGGAATATTTAGAGTTAATTTAATTTAATTAACTAATATAAGTTTTATAGCAATGGTCTTAGATTCCAAGCCACAATAAGTTAGGCGTATCGTCATGGCATCAAGACTTGGAATTCCTTTGAAAATATTTAAATTACCGCGAAATATTACAATCTTCCCTGTATCTGGTATCGGGAGCGCAGAGGTGTGTTATGTATGGTAGTTCTGCCGCAGTAGTGACGGCCGATAAGAGGCTGCCGCGCCCAGCCTTCGCCGCGCCGACAATACGTTACCCCCTGACAATGCGATGTGTAAAGCGAAACAGCGCAATCGTTTACGTCTGTCGATGTCGGTGCCCTCGAAAATTTAAGTTACTTTTGTTCATGTAACCGTTTTACGCAATTGCTCTTTTGTACGCAAATAAAAAAGGGGAAAATCATCAATGCACAATATATTTAATTATTTATTGTCATATAAGTAATTTGAATTTCATGAATATAAAAGAAACTAAGTCTTTTGGCGTTTTATTTTACAACAATGTGGGTCTTTATTATTCATTTACATCAAAAGTTATAAACAGCGTCATAGTTATTTTATGAACCATAAATTAGATTAACAATTTTACAATAAAATGAACAATATTTGCCATACTTAAAACAATGGGTACATGCGTTATTAGAAAAACCGCAACCATTAAATTCGTTTTCTATGTGACAGAAAAGTGTATAATTATAGAAAAATGACATTTTTATGGAATATAGTTATCATAAAATAAAATCTTAGGTATAAAAATAATAAAACAACTTTCAAGAGGAAGCTATAAAAATATGTAATGCATACATTTGAATGAAATTGAAAATATGTAGATAATGCTGTCCATTTTCGGAAATATAAAATTATTGTGTTACCAACCCTAAGAATGAATTTTAAAAATTAACGATATTTCAGTTACAAATCATTTAGATAAATTGAAAGTGTATAAAAGCAAAGGCAGCAATATCACATAGAGATAAATACAAAAAATCTGCCACTACTCAAGGACATTTCTCTGGAATTTTATTGGAAATAAATTTTAGAAAAGCAATTGTCACCTTAGTATTCGTTTAATATACGTGTATAAATAAATATTAAACTTTTAAATATGAATATTGCTGTTTGTGGTAAAAAAGTGATCATTTTTGGCTATTTTTTATTTACATTATTGGATATTGCTGTCTTTGTTACGATGTTTCAGTCTAAAAATGACATCAGCTCTCTGTTTAGTAGGAGTATAAAGCTCCCATTTTACCATGTGACAAATCCTTGGGGTTATTTGCTTGAAGTGGATACCGTTGTCTTTGCTTTGACGGAGGGTGAAGTTTTACGGAACAAAAGCATGGTTTAAATAAGTGATAATTTAAATAAAAATATTTCTTATAACAATCAATTATCATATACATATACATATCTACAAAATGCGTTGTCATCTTATATAAAGAATTTAAAAATAGGTTTCACGGAAACACTGGCCATGCGTCGTCTACATTAGTCGTGAATTGACCACCACAGCCACTCGCAGGGCCTAAAGGTATTTTTTTCTGTATTTGATTGCTAAGAAGTTTCAAGCAATTTTTCAACAAATTAATACATAATTTATGAACAAGACAAAATGACACTAATTGCATGTTTTCATACACAACTAGAAGAACGGCTTGTGCGTGAAATTTAGAGTCCAATGAAAGTATCCAACGTGTGACCTTCTGCAACGTTAGTAATCTAAAAGTGATTCTTTAAATTTACCTGTCAATCGAGTCATTAAAAAAATGGTTTTAGTAAACAGTTACACAATATTTGATATTTAAGTATTGTTATGGAACGTAGAATTAATTTTTCTTAACAACTAAAATATTTATAGTTAGATAAAAAATCGTTCGTAGAATGATGTATGTTAAATACATATACCAATCTTTTCTGAACACCCCAAATCCTTAATTATTACTTTTTCTAAATGTTTCCTGTCTCAATTAAGATAAATTATAGAAATCTCACAAAGACGAAACTATGAATATGAGAAACGTGAGAGTCTTTTTATACGATATTCCAGGTCTTACTAGCTGTATGAGCTGGCTTAAGTGATTACTCCATACACCGCAACGTTCGCTAATTCCATGGTAAGAACATCCACACATTATTATCAAATTTTGAAAGTGCTATATATATATATATATATACATAAATATGGCCTTATATATACAGAGTTATTTGGAAAACATGAATAACCTCGCAGGATTATATTCCTGCCTTGATTATGGGCCGAAAATATTCAAGCTATCATGACCGATCATGATATCGATAGTTATGGAGATATGCGACATCGAAGTTTGCATTTTTTTTCAATATTTCCGACTTATTTTTTGTAAAACGTTGGACTATCATTACAGTAATTTATATTGATTACGAAAAATTCATTTGTTTAAATACAAGTTAAATAAAATGATAAAAACTGTGAAAAATTTCCAATTGCAATGTTTATTATTTTTTTATTTGACTTGTATAGAAAGGAATGAATTTTTCATATTCGATATAAGTTACTGTAATGAGATTCCAACGTTTTACAAAAAATAAATCAGAAATATTGAAAAAAAATGCAAACTTTGATGTCGCATATCTCCATAACTATCGATATTAGGTCATGATAGCTTAAACATTTTCGGCTCATAATCAAGGCAGGAATACAATCCTGCGAGGTTATTAATGTTTTCCGAATAACTCTGTATATGGTGGCCCATCAGGTATGTCGGATTTAAATTTCCATCAAATTATTTTTATTTAAGTTGGTAATTGTAATGTTTGACATTTGACATCTTTAGCAGCTAGTCATCATGATCAGTGTTGTTGTGATTTCAGCCCGATTCCAGCGAGTTGCGGACATTTTAAATTGAGATAGTTGATGGAACGAACATAAAATAAATTTTTCATAATAACTAAAACATTTTTTGTAACATAAATAACCGTTCCTAGAGTGATGAATGTTAAATAAAGCAATCTTTTTTGAATACCCCAAATCCTAAATTATTACTTTTTCTAAATGTTTCCTGTCTTGTTCGAAAGAGGTTCTCACAATAAATTCAGACGAACTAGTTCGAACTAACTTGTAAACAATGTCCCGAGCCTTTCGAGCCATACATCAGGGGTCTGACTAAAGCGTTTGTAATATTTGGGAACCTAATTCATGTTTAAATTTGAAGCTCTCTCCTCAGCCAGCAATTAACATTATGTCAAAATTAAAAGGTCGTTAAGTCTTCATCAGACATTTTTAGTGGTGGGACTCCACAACTTGGTGTTATTATGTTATCCAAGAGGAGTTTAACTAATTTTCATACTTCGGGTCTCCCGCTGAGAACGGTGTAATTTATTACGTGTATCGAGAATGACATAAGTCATAATATTGTGTTTTCATTTAATTTCTTTTCTGTGTTTTCAAGAAATTAAATAAGCCATAATTTTTCGCAGATGTGTCATTTTGGACGATTTTAATATGTTATGCATAATTAATAGATGTCTCTCAGAGGCGAAGCCATTTATATGGGAAAACATTTATGGAAGTCTTTGATAGCGTAGTTATTTCAAATGTATAAAATAAGTGCCTTAATAATATATATATAGTATATATATATATATAGAGTATAGTATAGGAATATATAATATATATATATGTCAAGACCGCATAGATTGGTGGCGCAACCCTTGTATGTAGCCTGAGCCGCGCGCTGATTGACGTGTCATACTTGGCAGTCCCCGCTTGATTAGCGGCTAGTCAGTGTTGTTACTGTAATTCCAGCAAGTTACGGACGGATATTCATAATTAGGATAGTTGATTAATGATATATACAACTTTCAAAATTACACACGTATGTAATTGTTCTTTGTGCATTGTGTGAAGTGATCACTTAAGCCAGTCATGACATATTTTCCTACATAAATAGCATCGTCTCTGTGAGACATCTATAGTGCATCTTAATTAATGATTATCCCTCTAATAACATACTAATGAAAATATTGTAAGAAGAATTTCTTGTATAAATAAATGTATCTTGATTCCAACATAATAATTTTTTCATAATAATAAAGTACATTTCTTTAAATACAGGGTTATTTGGAAAACATTAATAACTTCGCAGGACTATATTTCTGCCTTGATTTTGAGTCGAAAACGTTCAAGCAATCATGACCTAATACCAATAGTTATGGAGATATGCGACATAAAATTTGCATTTTTTTTCAATATTTCTGAATTATTTTTTGTAAAACTTTAGACTATCATTACAGTTACTTATATCAAATATGAAAAATTCATTCCCCGTAATACAAGTCAAATAAAATAATAAAAATCTTCGAATTCCAATTAGAAAACATTCCAATTAGAATTTCTGGAGAGTTTTTATCATTTTATTTAAGTTGTATTGAAAAGAGTGAAAAATTGATATAAATTACTGTAATGATTGTTCAACGTTTTGTAAAAAATAAATCAGAAATATTGAAAAAATGCACACTTTGATATTGCATAACTCCATAACTATTTATATTATATCATGGCTCCTTGAACATTTTCGACTCATAATCAAAGCAGGAATACAGTCCTGCGAATTTATTAATGTTTTCCAAATAACCCTGTATAAGACACCTTATTCAAATTAGTCAAATTAAAAACAAAATAATCAGAGTGTTTCGCATTGAAAAATTTCGAGGCAAGTTTTCTTGAGTTACCGTAATAATTTCTTCACGTAAATTAACTTAACTGATTTGTTATGAGCGGATTAACAACATCACGGTGGTTGTTTAATGAGATTAAATATTTTACTGTTTGAAATGTGTACTTGCAATTACAAAACGAAACCTAATTCTTTCAACATTGAAATCCATTAATTATTATGACGAAATATGTTCTCTTCATAATTAGGACATTTTTTTTTATTTTACATTCCAATGCACGTGTTTTGGTATTTATATTAAAAAAAAACCCTAGCCTATTGATTCAATTTTTTGTCATTGTAGCATTAATATGACATTCTCTTAGACGACTTGAAATGATAAATCAATCAATCGGAGTGACCTCAAAGAGATACTCAATTTAAAGATAAGATTTTGATGTTAATTGAAATGTATACATAATCTCATAAGAGGAATGACCCAGTAGTTATGCAGTATAATTTTTGTAGGCACGCACGTAAGACAATATTCATTGAAAATATTTGCAATCGTTGAAATCAGGATAAATTTTGAAATTTGTTCTGTCGAGAACTAGTCTAGTAAGTTAAGTTATATTATACTCAACTCTACAAATCAGCTGATGGTGAATTAGCCATTGGGATCCAAAATGTCGGCCAGAAAGATTGTAAAAACACATATTACTCCAAAAACTCAAATCAGAACTCATCATAATATGTTCTTATCAGAGCGCAAGAAAATAAATAGTTTTTAGATTTTTTTTTTTTTAGATTTAGATTTAGATTTAGAATTTTAGATTTTTAATTATAATTTTTCAAAAATGGTACTGAGTCTCGAAGCGTAAATTGTTTTGCAATGTACTTTATTATATGTCTCATACATATAATACATTACATGTGTACAATTATTTATAGGTTAATAACATATATTGATTAATAAATATTCTGTGTAGAATATGTGAGGCGAGTGTTGAAGGCAACAGGAATAGAGGGCGTCCGCGAAAGACCTGGCACGATTAGGTACTATAAGTATTTGAGGATGGCCCTGTTAAAAGCCGCAACAACCGTAGAACGTGTATGAGAAGATGTATGAATGTGGCCGAAGCAAAAGTGGTGTGCCAGGATAGAAGAGTGTGGCGTTCAGTCGTCTCTGCCTACCCCTGCGGGGAAACGGCGTGATGGTTAGTTAGTTAGTTAGTTAGCTGTGTAGAAGAAGTCCCTCTGTATTTCTGAGAATAATTATAGAAACAAGAGAATCGGAAAGTTGAGAAAAAGAAAGAGAGAAAAAGAGAGAAAGGAAAGCTGAATAAAATTAACTTCATTTATCGAGTTCACTCGTTTATTTTAATTTTTTTATTTTGCATTTAGATTATCAACAAGTTATAAATAAACCTGATAGATGGTGCAAGTGTGAGATATTATAAGAGTTGGGAGGAAAACACAGAAAGAACTTTAATGGTAGTGAAATTAAAAATAACCTACAAAACAGTATTAAGACTTATGTTATAAATCAAATAAAATTAAACATTTTAAAAGTACTTGCTTAAAATATTATTGTTATTTTTTGATGTATACTCGTGTTTTTTATTATACATTTCAGAAATAACTAGATGACGATTGCCTTTTTAGGTAAAACTATTTGGACGATCTCGTAGGCTGTTTTGTTTATTTTTGCTAATCCTATGAAAGTGGCAACAGAACCCCGCAGCACCCGCGCGCGACCAGACCGGCGAGAATGCGGAGAAAAAAAGTACAAATGGGCCGCAGAAAATCGTAACATGAATGAAATAACAGGTCTATTCAACAAAACGCCAGATACTATTTATTGGCCAGTGGTTCTATAGGCGTATCCATACTGCGTTAGAAATTATTAAAGTGAAATCTTAAAAGACGTATTATGGAAAATCAACTTATAGAATATAATTCCAGGATTGATGCTAATATCTAATCAATAAATTAAGTAGAGACTTTCTTATTAAATTAAATGTATTCAGTACTTAATAAAATTTAAATGTATACCTACATATTATAATAAGTGTAAGTTTCGTGTCAGTGGTCATATTACAGTAATATGAATTTATCAAAATGAATAAATGTAAATGAATCTGTATGCTATCTGACATTCAACTCATGATTCAATTAACGAATCTACATTTAAGGATGTCAACAGGTGATGTTTTTAATAGGTCTAGAATCATTTTACAACAATTCATCACAAACGTAATCTTTAACCGTAAATATTGTTCCGGGTTTCTCGTACAGATTTCTGTATTTCATGTTATTGTAGATATTTGAATGTATTCAGCTGCATTTACAGAATGTCATCAGTTTAGAAATGTCCGTCGGTAAAACCTTGTAATTGTTATGCGATTCTTGGCATCAGTTTTTTAATAGGGAAGACGACGACCTTAATTGCGAAACCTCATAGGAAGTCGCTTTTGTCGTGGTAATGTTTGTTTTTTGTTTTGTTTAGTTTTTGGTTTGTTTTTTGTATAGTATTTGCTTTAATATTGTTACAATACGTGATTTTTATGTGCTCCAAATAAATATAGCTTCTAACGTGCGTACATAAATACACACATATTTTTTTAAATTTATAAAGACATTTGTTACTTTTTTATTACATGTGTCAATATAATGTCAATTTTTTTACTTCACTACATCACTATTTTCAAACATTTTATTGTGATTTGTGCATTGTTATGTATCATAATCAGTCATTTTCTATCCAATACTGGAGAAGAACTCCCCGAGTCTCTGCAACCTTTCTCTGTTCATTGTTATTCAGTGTCGTTCATTGCCACGTATGAAGTATTCCATCGTTTAAATACTTTTAAAAATTAAATATAAAAGGTGCACAGTATGGGTAAATTTTAAATAGAGTTACCACATAAAAAATATTTGTAATAAATTACATCAATTTTAGTATTTGAAATATTGGTTTCCAAACACTCCTTTTACTGTCGTAACTATGCAATTGTCAAGTCATTAATTAGCTACAATTTAAGTAGCTACGGGCTGATTTTTTTAAACCTACCCTGATAAAATTAAATAGTTACAACTAATATTTTTTTAAATTAACGCAATCATTGAAATAAGTAGAGATGACCCTAACAGATTATTTAAATTATGTTAACTTTTACCACATTGCATCACAATCCCATCACACATTACCATCACAATATGTACCTAAGTTTTTTCTAAAACGCCGATATTTTTTTAAAAAAATATCGGCGCTCGATGTGCTAGTAATATTAATAGCAAATAATTTTTGTGGCAAAGGAGGCACGAAAATTCCGAGCCCAATATGATAAAAAGTAAACTCACTAAAATATAGTGTAAAAATTTTTAAGAGTAAATTAAAATGCATAATTAAATACCTATTTTGTGAAAATTAAATATGTTTGGTATATATACCTACTAGCTGTGCCCGCGCGGCTTCGCACGCCTAGATTTTTAGTACACTGTTTGGATCGTCATAAAATTTTCGCGAACCTTCTAGAACATTCACCTTCCAGAACTTTCTAGAGCTTTAATGGATATTCTGAAACATTATTGACTCACCGGCACACTTCGCCACTTAGTTTGGAATCTTATAGAACTTTTGGGAATTTTCTAGAACGTTCTCCTTCCAGAACTTTCTAGAGCGGATTTTTCCGGAACCTTCTAGACTTAACGATTTCCGATACCGACCGAGGCGGGCCCATTCTGGAACAATCTGAAGTATTTGCGGCCTTCCCATAACAAAACAATGTGCTAGAATGCACATTTTTGTCACCCACTCCCACCCACGCTTAGCCACCCCCACCAAACTCGCACATTTTAAATGGGACACTAAGGGCTATCCACCACTATAAACACCAGGGGTGGTAGTATCTCGTTGTGAAGAAAACTTGGCGGATAGGGAAAAACGGGTTTCTTTTTATATATATATATATTGATTTCAATATGAAAATGTAAATGTTTATGTGAGGGCTTTCACGCAAGTGAATTGCTACGCAGTTAAGTGTTCTCTTTTATTATGAATAGGTATATTATAAAAAAATAATTTAGGGATAAATTGTGAAGGTAGAATATTCACTCTTTGATTTTATGCGATGAAACTATAAAATATATCGAAGGTTTATATATTTTTGAGGGTGATTTAATTTCTGAAAGTTAATTTATTTATCGTGCGAAGTTTGGAATTGATTGGTGAACGTAACCAGTGCCCAGGGCATCCAAATAAACGGAAATCAGTAGTCAATCTTCAATTGCTGGCTGGAGGCTAAATTGTAATGACAGCCGAATCGGCCACTTTTTTCTGACTTCACACTTACTTCGCATAGACGAATGTAACTGTTGCAGGGACGCCGTTAAAACAACCGATTGACTGTTATTTTTTTTATATAAATGATTGCCAAAAAAATATTTAATTGATGTTTTGAAACTTGTTATTTGAAATATATTTACACGATAACTAGAAAGCACAATAAATGTGTTTTATTGACAGCCACCATGAAATGTATCATGTTGTAAATTCCCAATATTATTATAATGTTTAAATTGTTTATAACTACCTGTTTATAAATAGATTATGATTAAACAAAATAAAACATTGCCTTAAAAATCAAATTACTATCAAAAATAAATTTAATATTCAATTTTGGCAATGCTTTACAATTGCTATTCATTCATCTTGGATAATAATGTAAAAATATGTATCAATAAATTTTTAAAAAATTCTAGAGAAACCTGATTATTATAAGTAGTGTAATTATTTTAATTAAGGAATCCGAACAGTTTCATTCATTAAAATGTTGAAAAACAATGAAGTGTACAGTGTACATTTAGTGTAGGTAGTCATTTTTATAAATTAAGGAATCCGAATAGTTTCATTTATTAAAATGTTGGAGCACAGTGTACATTGCATTAACCAATTACAAAGATTCACAGATGTTTAAGGCATAGTAAATTAAGTACCATGTTGGATAAGAGAATATTTGAAAGCTAAGAGAATATATTATAGTAATCAACAAACAATATTTATGTAATTAATGGTAATAAATGAATAAAATAAAGAAATAAACAATATTAAAGATCTGAGTTTTGATAGTAACACGGGAAAAGGGATGGGAGGTAAAGAGTGAGGAGGTAGGATTCAGAGTGGAATTTGTATTTGTAATTGTTGTAAATGTTTATAATAAACATACGAAAAATAAGAATTATAATAACACAGCAAAAATGGGATATAAATGTTTGTGGAAGAATTTGCATCCAAAGAATTCAACAAATCGAAGTAAAATAATAGAGAATTTAGATAGAAGATTGAGAGGGAACTAAATGTGAAAAAGCGGCAAAAATATTTTTTCTTCTTCTTTTTCTCGTGACCTATATTTTCATCGGACATCAACTATAATGTTGGCTATCACCATATTTTACTACGGCTCAAAAGTTCCTCAGTAGTCAAAAAATAATTGTGTGTTCCATATTTTTCATTATTCATTATAAAATAATATTTTGAATGTTGATTTTTTTTTAGTTTTGATTTGAATGTGTTGCGTCCTCTCTACAACACAGTGATAAGAAAAGCTGAGCTTAGTATCGAGAAAAAGACAGCAGTGTTCAAAACGGAATACCGCCCGATGCTTACGTACTATGCGAAACGAACGAAAACGCTCTAGAGTCCAAGCGGCCGAAATGAAGTATTTAAGAGGAGTGGCAGGGGTTACGAAATAGGGGGGGGGTGGAAATTGAATAAGAAACCCGACGACATTCTATAAGTTGAACCACTGCTACTCTTCATAGAAAAATTGCAACTGAGGTGGCTTGGGCACCCGTAAAAATGAAAATAAAGATGATCGAATTCCTAGGAAAATGGTGAGTGCATAGGGTAGACGTCCAGTGGGCCGCCCCAGACACAGTTGGGCGATGCAACTCCAGAAACTGTGTGAGGAATGAATGGATCCACAATAGACGGAGGCCGCACAATTAGCGCAAGACAGGGATGAATGGAGGCGCCTTGTCGATGAAATGCCCCGAATAGGACAACGAGAAGAAGATAAGATGAGAGATAAGACTTGAGTTGGTAAGAATATATTTTAGCGTTGTTCAGCGAAATATAAGCTAGGCATATAGGTACTAGACATATAGGCAAATCAATTTGATTCTTTAAAAATCTTTAATGGCTAGTTTATTTTGATATTCAATGAAAATGAATGGTTAAAATATTATATTTGTATAATTCATTTTACCTTAGAAAATAAGTAGCAGTTGGTTTTATTTATATTTTATTTACTCGTACAACAATTGCATTCCAGATGAAATAAACCAATATCTAGGGTCCCCGTTTGAATGAAGACCATATTTATTTACTTCAATGACAATCAATTTGAGATTCACAATGAAAACCAACAATAACGTGCCTTTTATTTCGGCCCATCTTAAGTTATGGCTGCGATAAAGTACATTATGTGTGTCATTACAATAATATGTTTTACATTTTCGAAACGAAAGCACAATATAAATGGATTACATTAATGTGCAGGGCTATTCTTAAAGTTATGTTAATCGTCAATCGCACTCCGGTTCATACATTTGGATTCATATATTCTCCGCATGAGGCATACAGAGTTATTGATTCACGTTCATGCATATATTATTAATTTATAAGGTGACCAAAACTATTATTTTAAAAAAATATTTAGTAATGGCTCCGTTAGCTTAAACATATTTTTTTTAAATTGAGATACGAACGCGGAATACGTGTCGCATCAATATTCTTACTATTTTTAAATTAATCTAAACGCTTGTGCTATGAAAATAGGATTAACTTGCTGGTCTGGAGTGAGGTGCGAACCCGTAAAGAGTCCTAACCACAAGACCAACAAGCTACTCATTATATATTAAAAACGTATATAATTTCAATCTTCGATTAATTTAAATTGGTTTAATGATTAAAAATAAGAAATACAATTATTAATATATTTTTATGGAGTGATAGCATAATTAATGTCCGTTTTTTTTATAATAAAACACCATACCTGTCCATGAGGCATCTAAAAACTTGTAGAACGTTGGCAAAATGTAAATCGTAAAGGAGAAATTAGAAATTAGTTTGCGATGTCTCGTTGTACGTGCGCGCGCAGCATCCATTCTAGCATGTTTTATATGACATTGAACAAGTAGCAGGAAGCATCATAGTAGAAGTATTATGTTTTTATAAGGTATATAAAAATTATTTCGGTTATATTATGTATAAAAACACAATAAATAAAAAAGATACAGACACTTTAATAAAAAATATTTAATACCATCAATGCTCATGCCAATTTCTTTATTATAAGTGTCTGTAGCATTCACATATTTAAAAGAAATACGCATTAAAATTACAAAAAAAAATTGCCACGAATGACAGAGTAACGAGTACCGTATATTAAAAGACAATGGGTCTGGACTGATTAACTCCTACGGGAGCAGCACGAGATCTTCTGAGATTGTCGAGTCTTTGAGCCCACGACCCTGCTAGGACAAGGGGAGGGAATGGTGATGATGACACAATGAAATCGAAATAATTCAGATTATTCTGAGTAAGTTCAAATTTTTCAAGCACACAATAATGGATTTTATCCCTAGGTGGACATCATTAATCAAGATATATTATAGATGTCTCGTAGAGACAAAGCTATTTTTTTAAATGGGAAAGTAGGTATGGAAATCTTTTTGCGTGTTACCCACTTTCCCACACCTACTTCTTACTAAAAAGACTTCCATACCTACCTTCCCATATAAAAAATAGCTTCGTAACTGTGAGACATTTATAATGTATATTTATTAGAAATACTTTAGAAAAACATTAAAAACGAACACTAAAAAAAATTGAACGTTGTAAAAAATGTCATACGGTAAGTTCATGATGTCAGTACACACAAAAATAAGTTTCCAAAAAAAAATATCCATATTTTGTAATTTTTAGTTTGTAGTTTACCCTAAAGAAGGAACGTGGGTTCCAAAACCGGTTGGTGTTACTTAAAAAATATAGTGGTTAAAATCAAGTCAATTTGTGTTTGATTTAATTTGAAATGTTTAACTACAAAGGGATAGCTGATTACAATTACACATTTAAATAAATGATATTTATTAAACGAAATACCAAAACGATTTTCCACCTAGTACGAATTATAAACTTGTTTTTTTTTAAATCTAGTAACAATATCGTTTGGTCACCATCTGTACGTATCTAATCCGATAATGTAGTCGAATTTACATGACGTCGATCGATGATATGTGGGAACATGAAATATGCCCGTGATGGATTGATGTTTATCTGCGATTAGAAAAGTATTTTGATAAATATCTATTAAATATTTCATAACACGTTTCTACTAGATTCACAAATACAATATTTCATGTTTCAATTTAATCTCATTGTATGTAGATGCAGGCAGCAGAAAAGTGTTTAATTTTTTTTTAAATGCATAACGGATGTTACGTCGACTAGTTTGCGCCCTTGCTAAACTGTATTTCACATTAAGCATAGTTTTTAAAGAGCATTTGTGTATACGGATCGGAGATCAAAAATCAGCCACGTGTAGGTATACTTATACCTACACGTGGCCATAATATTGTCTAGATTTATTACAGTATATATTTTTAAATATAAGAAATTTAGCATACAGTAAAAAAGAAGCATCCAGGCGCTTCTGGAAGGATATGGAGTTTTCTAGAACAATCTTGAAAAGTGTGGAGCTGTAATTTCAAATACTGTGGCAGCTATATATGTTGTAAAAATCCATTTCCCAATAATTTACAGATATATTCCTACCAAAATTATGAGTAAAAAATTTTCAGGCAAACAATACCCTTATATTCATAGTTGGCCAGATATGATACTTCTAAATATGCATTTTTTTCAATATTTTATAAATTTTTTCAATAATTTATATCATCTTTTGTTTCGAACCACTATTTTTTTGCAAGATTTAAATAATTTTATTTGACTTGTATAAAAGCGAATAATTTTATATAATTAGTATAACGTTTTACAGAAAATAAATCATAAATATTGGAAAAATATAATCTTTGAAGTCACTTATCTCCATAGCCATTAATAAAAGGACATTGTGGCTTGATAATTTTCGATTCATTGTTTAAACATATATACATCTGTAAAGTATTTAAAGAGGACTAACTCTGTGACACAGCACAGTATATAGCACAGCACTGAAAGCGAGAGAATTTCAAGTTAAATTGCATTCAGCAAACGACAAAATACCTACTATATGAGTACATCGACATGTACTAAAGATTTTCTTGGTTGATCACATTATTAATAAATATGTACTAAGTCACATAGAAAGCCAATGGAAATTATTATAATTGGGATACCAAACGAAATAAAGTTGCACACTTTTGGCTCATTTTTCGCGATAAGAAATAAAATATCTAACCAATGCAGGGATGGATTGAAGGAAGCCGAGGCGTAGTTATAAAAAACCAAAATGAAAGAGCTCTTATAGCACTTTCTTGCATAGAATAAATTAGCATACTACACTCGAAGACGAGAAAATTCCTCAAGATACATAGAAAAAATATATCTATTGAAAAAATATGCATACTTACCCACAGGGATTAAACATAGAGCTTTATATTGCCTGCTGTCTGTTTTGTGGTGTATTAGGTTTCCTTTAGAGTGCGGAGATAATTAAATCTGAGTAAAGGTGTTAGTTACTCCACCCTTGGAAAATAAAATGTATGTAGATATTGGGTATTCTTTACATAGAGATGATTGTTTTTTTTTGTTGCTTTTCTAGCTACATGTTAAAATATTATTTTGCCGTAAAATTTTTTTAAAAAAAAGAAATGGCCACCTCATGCCAATTTACATGGAGCTTCTTCTCCACGACTGACTTGCAACTTTACCCGTAGGTACGCGTTTATTCGAGGCAAAAAAGAATATCATATACTAATTAAAAAATAAAATATCTACAGTGTAGCATTTTTGAAAAAAAATAATTTAAAGCTATTAGAATAAAAATCCCGAAATAAATTATTTAACCGATTTTTTTAACAAATGGTTTGTCGCTACATTGTAGATATTTCATTATTAAATAGGTAAATGATCTTGTTTTCTGTCATGAACTAACGGCCATTTTGTGTTTCTTTTCAAAAAAATTCTGATGAATAGTTTAATATGTATTTTCATGTATTAATATGTCTTTGCCAACAATAAAAAAAATAATCACCTCTTTGTAAAAAAAATACCCAATTTCGATCAAAACTAAGATTGTGTAATCCCTTAAGTGTCAAATCTAATTATAAATGTTGTATTTTTTTATTAAATTATTTTTAAATTTTCATTTAATAACATGAAGAATTATTTTAGAATACTATAAATATTTTTCAAGACGACAAAATAACTTTCGTATTTATTAAAACAAAATACATCGCAGGTAATTAATAATAATAATAATAATAATAATAACACCTCAGATCACATTAATCCATCTTCCAGTAGTAAAACAGCCAATCAAATTACACAGCATCGTTATTAACTGCGTTACCTAAGTCCATAATATCTAATGCATACCATGGATAGGTTGCCTACGCAAATACATATATTTTTATTTCTGCTTTCGTGTAATGAATGACATCAGGCCCGACTCTGCTGATGGCGCGGTACCACCATATAAGTAAGTTGTGCAAATAAATACACTCATGACTATTGATGGATACAATGCAGGAATAGGCCGAGATTCAAAATTAATAAAAAAAGATAACTCAGAAAACTGAATTAATATCAATTTGGATTTCGGTAGGTCTGTTGTTTAGAAAACATAACATTTTTTCTTTACCTTATATATTTTCTTCTTCAACGCAACAGCGCGTGCCATAATCTTCTCATTTCTCTGTCTTCGTGATACCCGGTCTTTTGCTGTCAATTTCTTTTTTTGATGAAAGATGTACGGAATCGGAAAAGGATATACGGAGATACGGATTACGCGCTAAATCTTACTATTCTCAAACTAAACTAAAAGTCTGTGCTATGAAAATGGAACTTTCTTGCTGGTGTCTTGGAATGAAGCTTGAACTACCGGCATTAGTTCACTCTGCAAGCGTCATGACGACTGCACCAATAAGCTACTCTTTTTTTATTTTTAAGTAATAATTTACAATTATTATTTATTTATTTGTGTGCATTGCACCATTGAAAAAATTAGCCACAACAGAGAGACACATTAACAGGGTAAACGATATTACAAAAATACACAAGTAGGCAAACAAAATAACAATTGTAAAGTACTTACGTAAAGTACGTAAAGGCACTAGGTACTAGGGATGGGTCGTCGACGTATTTACTGTCGACGAAACGAGACCGTCCACGTCCATCCATCGACGAGACGATCAACTAGTTGAATTCGTCAACTAGTTGACGCGTCAACTTCGTTACGCGGACGTCGCGGACGTTCTATCTAAACATCGGGACGATGGTCAACTGTCTACGGTTCAACGCGACGCTTCTCGACGGCTCAACCGTTGGCTATTTTTATGACGTTAATTTTTAAAATTTAAAGAAGTTCGAAGGAATATAGTTTCGGGGAAAGTAAAACCGCTACTTGTGCTTATATGTAAAAATAAATATTTTATTATTTATTTGTTTACGCACATTATAGGCTTTTACATATTGTTTTATATACTTCTTTCTATATATAACAAAGAAAGAAGTAGGTATACACAGCAATATCAGGTGTTAGCAGTAAAATATAAATATAAACTACATATATAAGCAGTGAAAGTATTGGGTATAAGCATTAAAATGTGAGTAAATAAAATGGAAGGAAACAATGATTTTGCGTAATAAAGGCACCAGTTATGAGGTGCGGTAAAAAATACTTTACATTTATTTATTATCTATAAATTTATAAATAAATACATAATTTAAAAATACTTTGCATTTGAGATGTTATACAGAAATTTATTGAAGAATACATCTTTCAAAGTCAGGCTTTCACTTTGTGGTGACATTATTAATAAATAAATATATCTGTATTATTTGTCAACTTTAGTTTAAGGCTCAATCTGAGAAAAGGAACATTGTTCCCGAAACATGTAAAAAACCAATAAAAAGTGGTGTAAACAAAATTATAATAGATTTATTTTTTTATCTATAAAGTTGAAAATAGGGAATTTTTAATAAAAATTAATTAAACCTAAATTCAAGATTATATTACATATATAATAATTAATGTTGGACTCCTGAATAAGGACCATAGTTAGGTATAGAAAATTTTATTCCCTACAAGTTTGTTTATCATTTATATGCTAAAGTTGAAAAGTAAGGAAATAACACAATAATTAAATTTTTGCATCCCTTTTCAGGTAGATATAAGAAGTCGAGATCGATCGAATAAAATATTGATTTTAGAAAAATATCTAGCCGGCCTGTTAATTAATAATAGTTCAATAAAAAATAAAATAATTAAACAGAATTGTTTTATTTTATACAGCGTAAAATTGGAAATTCACCGAATCGTCGCACGTCACAAAAAATCAAGTAAAAAAATAATAGATAATAGCTTATTTAGCCTATCTCGCCCTACGCATGTATTCAAATTTCAAATCTTTAGTCATAGTTCGTGTACACAGATCTGCACTCTATGGTAGTGTACTTTAGAGTTGAAATGAAATTACCCGTCAAGCCGTCTATGACGTCTATGGCATCTACAAGCGAGAGATGAGAGAGAAACAAACGGAGACGTTTTGTCTTGCTCTCGCTCGTTGCTTTGCATTGCGTTAATCTCGAATCGTCCACCGACCACGGCGTCCGCTGTCCACCGTCTACGAATTCAACTAGTCCATGCGATAAACGTAAACGGTCGACGCGTCGATGCAACGTCAACGGTTGATTTCAACTAGTCCGTCCATTCAACGCCCATCCCTACTAGGTACACATTCTTTAAATAATTCGATAACATACCTATAAAAAACAATGAAATAAAAAATATACAAACAATCAAATAAAACCTTTTGCTTATAACCTATTAAAAAATCTTTGATATAATGAAGACATATTGTAATAATGTTTTCTTCTTCTTCCACCCCTTATCCTATTGGGTGGGGGTCCCTGCAGCGCGTAGAAGGTTCCAACTTTTCCTATCTTGGGCTTCGCTCTCCACGTCAGCCGAATTTAGTTGCAACCTCGCTTCGCAGCAGTTCTCCAACTATTTCCGCCAGCTCCTCCTAGGACGGCCCTTTGTCTTCTTCGTTTCTGGCCTTGCCTGGAATATCCGCTTTGGCATTATTTCTGTTGGCAGAAATAATTATTTGCAAATGTTTACAATTGTTTAAATGTGATCAGCACCTACATATTTAGTGTTGATTTATAAAAACATAAAATATTTTTGTAAACAATTAAACAAAATAATTGTTTAAAAAAATATTTTATGTATTTATAAATCACCAAAAAGAGTGTACTGATCACATTTAAATAAGTTCAGTTGGATAGACTATTTGAACCAACACAGATTCTAATATGATGGCGAGATGTAGAGTAGTCTGTTCGATGAATGTAATAACTGAAGCTTCTCAAAATTTTACGTCTTCGAATTAAATGTATTTAAATATTGAAACTTTATTGAAATAAGCAGAATTTTTCTAAGTCTTAAAATTAGGTGTATAACTTATTGTAGACTTGAACATTTTAATAAATACTAACAGAGAGCTTTAAAAATTGCAACATGCGGGAAAACGTTGGGTGTTTTGGTAAAACTTACTTCAGTGATAAAAAACAAAAATGGCTCTGAAACATTTGGATTTCTTTCAATAAAAAAGTGTTTTAAACAAAGTTTATTTCTATAAAGTTTAATCATAAAATTATTGTTTATCCAAAAAAGGAAAGTCTGAAACAATAATTTGCCTTTCTGGCTATCAACTCAACACGCAACTGTAAAGCTACCCGGAGACGGATTATATTTAGGTTTGTATCTTAGCTAAAAAATGTTTCAAGTGTACCTTCTCAAGAACTTTCAATGTATGCTCGTGGGCGCGTGTTCTTAATATCAGATTCATGGTACCGATCAGTCGATACATTAGAGCTGGAGTACGTAGATGACATTTAAAAAAAATATATTTTTTGATATTATTATTTTTTTTGTTATTATTTTTTTTTAAATATATATTTAAGATGACTTTAAAGAATTTGTATTTTACCCACAGGCAATCTTACAATATATATAAAAAAATATTCGAAAAAGCTAGGTTTTACTAGCGACTTAATTGAGAAATACATAGAATTAGCGTAGCTCTCGAATTATTCAGTCAGCTCGAACGCAGATGAGCTAACTCCTTAATTTGCTCTTTTTATAACTTATATACTTTAAGGGTCCAGATCACAGTATAGTAAAGCATACAGTATGTTGTCTCGGCAGTGTCCTTGAAATAAATACCTACGGCCGCTTGGTACTTAAATTTGGTTAAATACGCATCAGGGCTGCTCATTGACTGACTCATTAGGGTTTGGGGTACCATAAATTGACGTAAATGTATCTCAAACTGCTTGCGTCCGTACGTTACTCCAGCCCTACGGCAACCGCGCAGACCGAAGTATACCGAGATTTTGAAGGGCGTCGTTTCGGCTGTTTGTATGAAGATGTAATACTGTACGTTTACTATACTGTGTCTAGATCAACCAACTGTTCCCTTCCCTAGTTTCACTCATAAATCTTTCGCCCTACGTGACGCGGATCTTGAGAAATATAATAATAATAAAAATAAAAAAGTATATTGATATCGATACTTATTATTCTAAAAGCCGTGTTATTTTCAATATTAACTGTTTTAGAATCTCTGTTTTAAGATCATAAGGCACGTGGTATGCAGATACCAACAAAAAAGTATCTACAGGTTTGGTGCAGCCTACGCGTTCAACTTTGTTCCTGTTAATATAAATTCATCGATTATTCTTACTTCCTGCAATATAAAACAGGTAACCGCTTGCAGTTGTATATTTCAAATATCATTATTTATTTATGACAAATAAAAATGCATTTATAACTTATGATAAATATACATACACGTAACAAAATAATATACTATTAATAAGCTATAACTGTATACAAGTAGGTATGTATCTAAATATGTGGATTAATTTTTTTATTGTTATTTTAATGACAATAATATAAGTCTATCGTATCAAAATTTATACAATTTTAAAATACAAGTTAATTTGGAATAATTTATAAAGGTTAATTTATCTGTGATTTTTTTCGAAAGCCTCCTAGTGCATAAATCGATTTCATTTATGAAACTGACTTTCTCCATTAATTAAAAAAAAAAACCTAAAATGACATTGGTGCACTAAAAACTTAATTTCAGTAAATTTAAAATAAAATAATATAGTTGATTTTAATTAAACTACTATACATTATACATACTAAACTTACATTACATACTATACATTCGTCAACTAGTTTCGGTTGGTCTCAACCTTCATCAGGACAATATAATATAGACTAATAATCTAAGTACAGACTTTTACATAGGAAAAGAAAATAAGAGAGAGAGAGACAGAATGTCAACTAAGAGGGGGGGGGGGAGGAAAGGGGAGGAGTTAAGTGAAGAGAGAGGGAACAACTTTAAAATCGGACTATTAGATACAATTATTTGTTTATTTATTATTTGGCTATTATTTTTGATAACTTTATTAATTTCTAGATTGTTAATTCGCAAACTTATTCCATTTTTATGTAAAATTTGTGACCCTGCATTACTATTAATGTGTGTTAATGCAAAACTTCAAGGGAGCCTTTTTCATTCATTTTTTAATAAAAAATATTATTTACACTTTGGGTGAAATGATAACAGTTACATTAAGGTGACAAGCCACATCAAAGTTAGTGTTTTTTTTCTCAATATTTTTGACTTATATTTTGTAAAACATTATATCTACTATCTTATATAAGATTTGTTTATACCGAATATTAAAAATTCATTTGTTTTGATACAAGTATAATTAATTAATAAAAATTTCAAATCAGTTTATTTTCTTATTAAAGCGAATAAATTGTTAGTATTCAATATGTTATTTTCAAAATTCTTGAACGATTGAAAGAAATCATTTTCATGTCGTTTATCTTCTAATAGCTAGACCGCATTCAAAAGAATGTGCCGAAAAAATATGTGTGTTGTTACGATGCAAAAAATGAATACAAAAGAAGTTTTTCTAGTAAGTAACCTTTTTTAAACTAAAAATATATACTTATTTGGAATATCATATTGAGGCTTGTAATACGGGCTTGCCAGGCAATTTTACCCCCGCTTTCTTCTTACCGGACAAAGCTAGGGAATGGTCTTTTCATTGTGGTCGACCTATATTTCATCCAAAGTGTAAAGTTTTTTATTTTTATAATTAACATTAACACACTTTCTATTAGTCAATATTTTGTTGAATTGTCAACATGTTTCGGGGTCCCTTCATAAGGATACAACTTATACTGTTATGAGAATTTTCAATTCGAACTTATATGAAAAAGGTTTCCCCGATGTTTTTGATAATAGCTGTAATATACCCTGATAAACGCAACAACAATTTGTGAAAGCCAACAAAAAATTCATGAATGATGTTCGCAAACTTTCCACTTAAAGAGAAACTCTTGAGTCTATATTACACAGAGATTGAGAGAAAGAACTCTTTGATGATCTCAGCGCACAAGTGCGTGTGTTTATATGCGTTAAAAGGCTCTTCCCTATTAACAGCCCTAAGTGACATAGGAGATAACAAAAGAAGCAATAAATAAGCTCACACATTGCGTTATAGATTCCCCGAGGCTGAACTTCTCATTTTCCGCTTGCGATAGCGGGAATATTATGCAGGATGTACAAATATTTTCAGTGTTTTGCATTATCTAGATATTCGCGCTAATTTATGGGCGACTTCCTTGTTATGCGGTTGATTTATATATTGTTATGGCTATTAAGTTACGGACGATTTTATTATGAGTTATGGTAGTTAATATTACGTGTTAAATTATCATACATTTTGCAGTACGCAGCAATACTAAATTTGATACAGTAAAGTGTCGGTAGATATTTCTATCATTTGCAGCGAGTTATTATTGTATAAATCCATTTCTTATCTCCGAAGGCAATATTGAATTGCATATCTAAAATACATAATGATATTTAATTACCATGAAATCACAAGATGATTTTTGCAATAATGCGGCTATAAGAATTGAAGATAGTAAAGAGAGCCCTTTGTTTATTGTCTAATATATATAATATAAATAATTTTCTTCATGTCACATTTAAGAAAATTCGAAAGGAAACTTATGTATTTTATATTGGGGCGAAATATATCATTTAAATATGAAATAAAATGACCTTTTGCATTTTTTTCCTTTTTTTCCAAACAAAAACATTCGTTTTTACTGTCAGAAATGTTAATATTATATTGTAGTGTACACCGTAGTGCTGCTAGACATAAGGAATTCTTTGATCGTAACATTTTTTTACAGAATCCATAGTATTGCGCACGTCCTTAGAAGAATTTTTAAATACTTAATTTCACAACAATCATTAACACCTTAAAAAAATATTCAAATGACTGTCGTTAAATTATGTAATAACTTATTTAAAATCATCATTAAATTGAGGGAAAAACAAACAATGCTGCCTCTTCGTAAGTTTAAATAAATTTTAATTTTAAGTAAATACATAAGTTTCAAGAGTAAAATAATCTATTACTCTCGAAACTTAAGAAGTAAAGACAAAATTATAATTTAACTCACGTAGAGATAACATAGTTTTTGTTTTTCATCCAATACCATGATGAAATGCCATATCAATCAATAATAAATATATCTTTATTACTATTCAATTCGATATGCGTGAATACAATGTGATAAACTTTATTTTATTATAACAAGATATTGTAAAATAACTTTAGAATATTCAAGACCAGGTACAAATATTTTGGTTTAGGGGTTTTTTGAAAATTTACTCGTAACACAGTTAAACATACTCAATTTCTTTCACTGGAGAATATACAAATTAATGGATTGCCTGCAATACACCTGAAAAAAAGGAATATTTTTTGATTTAAATTAATATGCAAATAGAAAAATGAATTAACACATCATTCAGAATAACATTTCCTCTCCAAGTCGACCTTCTCACCTCACCTACATTGGGTTTAACAGAACATTATGGAAAAACTCGTAGACCGCTCGAGGTGCATACGTAATTTACTAGATACTTATTTATAAATAAAATCCCCGTATTGCAGTAATTCACAGCTTTCCGTACGGCCATATTTAAACGAAAGCTTTTATTCATTACGTCTAAACTACGCTACGATAAATTAACACTAACTAATTAAGGTTTCATATGTTAACATTATACCGCGATGTTTAGATGGTCCATTAGTCACCGTTACATCTCGCAAGTACTTAATGGCGCTGAGATTCTAAGATTAACTAATGATAACAAAAGTTAACGCATTTTCAATTTAATTAATATGCAAGCATTTAAAAAACAACCATTTTAAATTGGAAATAGCTCCTTGTTGTAACCGAGCCTCCATAAATTGAATGTGGTATCTCGGAAGAAAATGTTTATTTAACAAATATAAAGCCCTCCGAACTCAGTGTTCATGACACTGGCTTCTCATTCTGAGGGTCCCGGGTTCGATTCCTGCTAGGATCACAATAAATCAAAATTAATTAAATTAAAATAAAAAGTTTGATATCCGCTTTAAAGTGATACTTTAATGCGGGTATTCAACAATTTTACAGCAAACTTCAAAAAAATATATTTATGTCAATGAGGAAAAAAAAACACTTAAAAATTGTAGAACGGGAATATATGTAGCGGAAATTATAAATCTCTTTATGATACTCTCTTGTAATTAATTATTCCATACTAATTGATCCTGTTATAACTACCTGTATTCAAATAATAAATATCTTGTTTCAGTGAGGTTGTAGTGTAAATTTCACTATGACCGCTGTAAATAAAGACATCAGCCTCCCAAATAATAGATAACATACTGGGATCTTACAGAAAAAAGGAAATTTAAAAAAATAAAAGCCGCTTTGTGGAATTGGATGTAAAACATGTGTAAATACAGAAATATAATTAAAAAACAAAAAAAAACACAGATATGTTATTCTTCATTAATACCATATATTTATTTATAGAGAGACAATCAATTTGACAATTATTTGATATTTCTACTTTATAACGAAATTATTTTTTTTATGGGAATGTAGGTACGGAAGTCTTTTGGTGTTCATAGGGCTTACGACCTATCTTACCGCTGGCTTAAGTGATCACTTTACACAATTTAACCCATTTTAACTTTACACATTTCCACCCATGATAGAATACCACATTTATAAAAAATTTGGAAGTTGTAAATATATTTATGTTTTTACAACCCGTTTCATATGTATGTTTTAATTATCATTAGCGCGACCGGCATCCAAAGCTTTTTCATTCCCCTTAATAAAACACAGATATCATTAATGAGATATCTATCTTTGATTGGAATTTTGAAACCAATATTTTTTATATGTGCACTGAGATTCTTCAGAATTATTAGCATTCCACTAGGACATACACATGCAACGGGTCGTAAAAACTGAAATATATATACAAATTCCAATAATTTTATAGATGTGGTATTCTATTAAGGGTGGAAATGATGAACGTTACATTGTGTAAAGTGATCACTTAAGCCAATGGTATGATAGGTCGTAAGCCCTATGGACACCAAAAGACTGCCATATCTACATTCCCATAAAAAATATAATTTCGTTATGGGACATCCATAATATTGATTCATGATGTCTCTAGTACAAAATCCAATACTGTGTATATATTTATTTATATACCTTACCTATTAAGCACATGCATGTGATAATATCTATCTGTATATGCATATCCTCTTATATATTTTTGTATATCGCTTGTATCATTATATAATATACGTTTACTCAAATGAAATGTGTGAAACTGCGCCAACCTCACCAGATACTAGAATATTTTTTTTATTTAATATACGAATAGGTATCATCTTTCAATTTTTTTTAAACTTTAACATTATGCTTTTAATAGCTAATAATATTTAATCATCTACACACCTTTGTCACTGATAATTGATTTACAACGCTTTGTTTTGCTGATTAGCGTAACAATTATTATGGCGTACACTAACAATTAGTTAAGAAAAAAATATATTGCCGTGAAACATTCTGACATTTAAAATATATATCTACAAATCATTATTCTGGTCGAAGCGGAAATAATAAATGAAGGTGGGTGTTGTCAGCTCGTCTATCAGTATAAACAAAGAGGTGTTGTTTATTAAAAAATTATGATTATAATTATTTTTTCTCTTTAATAATATTGTACCTTCTATGGTATATTCTTCTTAAATATTTTGCAAGCCTTTTGAAATTGTGAATATCACTTCAAGCTTTGTGTACAGGGTGATTCTTAGACAGTATTAAGAACTTTGGAGAACTCTTTTTCATTCAATTTTGAATAAAAAAAATTTTTTTTTCGTAAGATTTTGAGAATGTACAAATGTTGAGAACTCAATACTGGATTCTATCCCCAGGGAGACATCATTAATCAAGATATATTATAGATGTCTCACAGAGACGAAGCTATATTTTTGTATGGGAAGGTATGTATGGAAGTCTTTTTTTTGATGTTCATAGTACGGCTGACTTAAGTGATCACTTTACACAACGTAACGTTCACCATTTCCACTGGTGGTAGACTGCCACACCTATAAAAAATTTTGATGTTGTAAATTGACGAAACAAGTTGTGTAACTTAAAAAAATACAACTATAAAATTTGATAGATATGGTAGTCTATTATGGGTGGAAATGGTGAAAGTTACATTGTGTAAAGTGATCACTTAAGCCAGCCGTATGATAGGTCGTAAGCTCTATGAACACCCAAAAAAAATACTTCCATACCTAATTTTCCATACAAAAATATAGCTTTATCTCTGTGAGAGTTTTATAATATACCTACCTATCTTAAAAAGTATTTTTTATGAATAGGGTGAAATTTCATCAGCAGATAAGCGACATGAAAGATGGCATTTTTTCAATATTTCTGACCTTTCTTCTGTAAAACGTAGGAGTATAATGAAAATATCTTATATCGAATATTTAAAATTCTTTCATTTCGATACAAGTGAAATAAAATAACGAAAACCCTGAAAAAATCTGGTCAAAAAATAAAAAAGCTATACATACTTCCTGCATTATATTTTTCACCAAGAAAAAAGAATTAATAAAAAATTTTTTTAAAGAACACAAGAAAATTTTCCCTTTAAATAAATTAATTAGTGAATGATGTACTCATTTTTCTTATTATAAGCACTAATGATTTAAATGTTTTGCAATGAAATATGAAAAATATATTCATGAATATAAATCTCGGACGAAGCTAGGTAGTTAGACTAGCATCTATATAAATGAGATATCAATGATATTTATTCTAATTATGAATTGCTACCTGGAACCATATCGTATTGTGGATCTCGACAACGGATGCCACTCACGTCTAATAAAGCTCATCGCGCGGACAAGACGAAAACCTGAATATCGATATGACACATCCAGTGAACACAATTTGTGGTGCACGCGCCGCGCCGCGCCGCACGGACGTCCACGTTTACGGACCGGCGGACCCCCTAATTGAATAATGCCCGCTAACGACTTACCATAAAACATAATCACCGCAGCATCCCGACAATTCATAGGCCAGAGGTCTCCAAGCTGAGGGTGCAGAGAGGCTTTGTTACAACAGATTATTTTTTAAATATAATCCAATTTATTAGATTTTAAACAAATATATGAATAGGAAGATTAATAGAAACACTGGAAATTGATTACAAATTTATTGATAATTATTAAAATTTAACAAAATTACAGGATATTAATCAAATTTAAGAATAATTCACACAATTTCGCAATGAATCACTCATATATGAACACTTTGTTATCGCTTTCTACACTATCCAGAAAATTCCATTCAACTATCTCATATAAGTAAATAGGTATCTCGCTTCAATTAATCGGCGCAGTGGTAACACCGTGGTCACTAGTGTTTTATCACTGGTTAGTCGCGTCGGTTAAACGACAAAACAAAACATGATTCGCTGCGTTACTGGTTCCGTCTTTTATACGGAACACGATGGTTTTTCGAACCTCCGAGGTTATTCTATACATTTCTAGTGTTTCAAACAATGTTACCGTCGTTTCCAGACTATCCCAAATGTTTGAGACAATTTCAGACCTTTAGGGCGTTTCAAAGCCTTCCATAGTGTCGCTGTCTTTGACATATTACGAGGGATTCCGATCGTGCGTTATTTCTCTGAATTCTATGATCACCTTACATTATTACATTTTAAAATAAATTAACAAAAAATATTGCTTAATAAGGTTTGATTTTATTAAATTTAAAATAAAACACATTATGATTTGCTTTGTCAAAAAATTCTAACGACTCGGTTTTTTAGTTTATCTAATGTAAATTATTTTCATCTAACATCGTATGCAGAAGGAATGGAGCACCACATTGATCAAGCTCATTCATTTTCTTACGCAAACTCGTCGAGTTTTAGGTTTTCGACAGGACCATCTTCCAGTACCTAGGTATCTGTTTACCTGGTCATACCAAATCTTCTGTCCCCTATTTCTGGTGCCATTAAATGTCGCTTCATTCATCTTTCTTGTTATACTCCTAATTCATTCGTTTACCATTAACAAACCATCAATAAAATTTCATTTCATTTATAAATTATACATATTAAAGCGAAAATGACTCACATTAGCAATATACAATTAAAAAATTTACTTATGTACAAAATAGACTTGATCATAAAGCAAATAAAATTCTTTAAAATATAAATATAAAATAATCTTTAGTGAATGAGTTAAATTTCTATTCTTTTAAAACGAAAAAACGCTCCTATTCGAGAGATGTATTAATAGTTACAGTAAATAGATTAAATAACACATTATTTATTAATTATTCCATTTTGAACTGAAATGAATATTGTACTTCCATTATTGTTTTTTTTTCAAAATAAACTCGCACAAGATGTATTTGTTATTGGAATTAGATTTGTTTTAAATTATTTTAGTACTAAACATTAAGAGTATTGTTAGGAATACTACGCTACATTAATGCCCCAACACAACCATAAATAAAAAATGAACACTCCTGTCAGCCTGGATTAGGGTTGAAGAAGTTAAGGCTCTAGTGATCAACTATTTAAAGCGGTACCGGAATGCCGCTTCAAGTTTTAATACATCATACATGAAGTTTTCATGTTTGATTTAGGAACTGGCAAAAAAAAAAACAATTGCTGCATTCTAAAGTGTCCAGCAACTCGAGGTGATTTATATCTTCATAATATATACATTTGTACATTGTGAATTGCATTCACAAGGTAAAACTGAGAAGTTTTGCACTAAATCATCCAGGTTTATGTCGTCATTTTCTCAAGCAACTCTGGTATATCTTTCATTCCAGTTTATTTAGAAAAATAAAATAAATATGTGCATTATTGGAATATGTTTTCAGAAAATTATTGCTATTTTGTACTGAAAAGATTTAAATTGTAGGTGAATATAAATATTGATTATATAAAAAATATTTTATTATGCATAAAAATTTGGAACTTCTCAGGTGCATACCTTACACTAAAATTCATATAAAAATTAAATAATCTACGATTATTGAATGTGGAGTCGTTTAAAAATATTTTCAGGTTTTCAGGGCCGTTCAGAATCCTCTGTGTGTAGTTTTCAGGGATATTCTGCCGTGTATATGTGACCTCTCTCTGGCCGAAGTTTCCGATCGTATTGCAGGGTCCATTATCAGGGCTGATGTCATCGACCAGAGATGTCAGATATACACGGCAAAATATTATAAAAAACAAAACACAGAAAAGATGGAGTCGTTTACTTTGTGGAATTCCATTTTAGTAATTATGAATAAAAACAATATTTTATGTTTTTTTTCCCTACTTTTATTAGAGAATATCATTACTTAATGTTTCAGACAAGTACGTTTACAATGTCCTTAGGTTTTCACGGCCGTTCAGAATCTTTTGTGTATAGTTTTCTGGGATATTCTGCCGTGTGTGTGTGACCTCTCTGGCCAACGTTTCGGATCCCATTGCAGGGTCCATCATCAGGGCTGATGTGATGAGTGAGTGTTAAGTGTAGGTTAAGTATTACCTTGCAATACCGTACCGAAGTCAGGGTGTCTCCAAGTTTGTGTTATGTTAAATACTGGATTGCAGTACCGTGTCGAAAGCAAGGTGTGTGTCTTCTTGTAGTGTTTTATATATCTACTAACGGATGTCGGACTGTGCGGATCGTCTATTTGATTTATCCTGCAGCGCCGGATACCACGATGTTCTTAACTTAAGACCGTCATCCCTATTAATGTTTACCGGGTGCTTGTATATTTCGATTGCTTCTTTGACCAGGCGCGTGTGGTGACTTTTGGGCTTTCCTAAGATTTTCGGCTCAAATGAAAAATGGTGGCCCGTATCTAGAAAGTGCTCAGCCAATGCCGATTTTTCCGGGTGACCGAGTTTGCATGCTCTTTTATGCTCATCAACCCTCTTTGTAGTCTCGGGCACAGGGTCTACAGGAAACCGACCCATACGAACCGCTACTTGCATGCAGATTCCCACCACCACCCAGCGCAGAAGAGAGGTCTAATTAATACCTTAGCTACGAGAGCTAAACGAATATGCCAAGAAGAACATCTGCAGGAGGAGATCCGTACACTGAGCGACGCGCTAGAAAGCAATGGATACCAAAGACGGCAGATACGGCACATCATAAGAGCCAAATCTAACAGCTCCGAGAAAAACACAGAAGCTGAGATCAAAGGGATTGCTTTCTTGCCTTATATCCATAATGTAACAGACAGGATTGCCAAAGCGCTCAAGAAACAGAATATTAAGACAGTGTTCGGCACAAACAACAAGGTTAAGGACCTCTTAAGACCAGCGAAGGATCGGGATCCCCGTGAGACCGACGGTGTTTATAGGCTCGATTGTCAAAATTGCGACAAAGTGTATGTGGGACAAACAGCACGCACGATTTCAAAGAGGGTTGATGAGCATAAAAGAGCATGCAAACTCGGTCACCCGGAAAAATCGGCATTGGCTGAGCACTTTCTAGATACGGGCCACCATTTTTCATTTGAGCCGAAAATCTTAGGAAAGCCCAAAAGTCACCACACGCTTAGTCAAAGAAGCAATTGAAATATACAAGCACCCGGTAAACATTAATAGGGATGACGGTCTTAAGTTAAAAACATCGTGGTATCCGGCGCTGCAGGATAAATCAGATCGACGATCCGCACAGTCCGACATCCGTTAGTAGATACATAACACACTACATCAAGACACACACCTTGCTTTCGACACGGTACTGCAATCCAGTATTTAACATAACACAAACTTGGAGACACCCTGACTTCGGTACGGTATTGCAAGGTAATACTTAACCTACACTTAACACTCACTCATCACATCAGCCCTGATGATGGACCCTGCAATGGGATCCGAAACGTTGGCCAGAGAGGTCACACACACACGGCAGAATATCCCAGAAAACTATACACAAAAGTACGTTTACTTTTTCAGGTGAGTGTAGATTGAAGTACCTATTTACCTAAGTTGCGTGTATGCTGCTCACACCCAAGCCGAAAATGACACAAGGCAAAGTAAAAAAATTTAATATCCTTGTGAGCTTTTTAATAATTCCATGAATGTGATAGTACCATCGAAGTATTTTTATATTTTTTGGATATTTAATGTTTTTTGCCTTCATTATCTATTATAACCTAAACGATAATTTTTGAAAACAGGGTGAAATATTCAAAATGATATTATTTACTTTAAGAGATTTCGTTTCTGTTCAAAAAAATTAATATTATAATATAACTCGTAATAAAATTAACAGTATAATAATTTTAAAATGTCATAAATTTTGGATAAAGATAATTGTAATTATGAATTAAACTGTATGCTGAATCTGTAAGAAATGAAAAATGATACCATTACCAATGATACGCTTTCCCCGGGAGGAGTCCGGCCACGGAATGTATTAATGTCGATTCTGTATAAATATTTAACAGCCATTTAATCAGATAAGTCTAAAGACTGACATTAAACTCAACCTGTCGATCTGTTACCCCTTCAGTAATCTTGAATATCAGGTTTTATCGTTGTTTCTCGGGTCAACTTAATTATGAAGTCGATTAAAAAAAACATTAAAAGTAATGTTAAACTTGTTTCATATTTATTGTTCACGTGGACTGGAATCGAGGATCTGCCATGCTAAGTGCTTGAATTATATATGGACTTGCCACCAAGTTTTTACGCTTGAGGAAGCGAAAAAGCGTAAGCAGTTCGAAGGTGTTTTAATAAATTTGTCTTTTTTGCATTGGGATTACTATGATGTTCCAGGGACATGCAGTGAGAACAAGAAGAATGCTTTTATTTAAACATATATTTGGAAAAAGAATCTACATAAATTAAATATTTATCTGGCAGAATATTATGAATATTAATATACCATATACCAAAGCGCGTCCCCGGTAATAGGCTTGTTCCCGTTAATGACATTTTTCACAACATTCTGCATTTAGTTTAGTAATTACTTAATCTTGATGATAAAAGCAACTCCTCTCGAAACCACAGTAGTAACAAAATAAGTCAACGTGTGTGCGTTTTTATTGTGTAAATTTAAAAAATCAAGTTGGACCGTGAACTGCTATATTAATCTTTATTGATTGATATGGTTTTGATATTAATTGAAATAATATTTACTTTTATTAGTAAATATTATTTCTTTACAATGCATTCTCGTAGTTTCTTCAATTGTATTTATTTTAAAATATTCATAAAAGTGTTCCAACTCTATATTCTTACAATAAATTTATTTTTTAATTTTAGGATTTGAAAAGCTATCAATGAGATTTCTATATCTTTGAAAAATACTTTTCACTTTTTTAAAAAGAAAATTGAAGGTTTATGTGTTAATTAGATAGCATTAGCATAGATATGATTGGATTAAATATATTTTTCTAAAAAAAATATAAACAATAAACATAGAGGTGAAGATTTTAAGAAATTCTTGGATGTATTTCCCAACAATTTGTTCACAAATAAACGAACCTTTTAAAATACTACACTTGGAGTTGTTAGTCCCTCTGGGGTCCCGTCAAGCTTGTAAGAATGCAGGACTGAAAAAAACGTACTTTGAACTAGTAAACCCTTTTTGAAAAACCATTTTAATTACCTTTTTGCGGGGAAGATTTATCTCATTAACAGATCGGTGACATTGACGTGATGAGTTTGAAGCGAGGAGATTGGTGGGTCACATCTGAGCTACATCCTAATAAATGTAAGAATTTTTCAGTTTTTCAGTCGTGGTTTCATTCGTCAATCATTGCTGTCATAAAAATAGGACAAAACATAATTTTCTGTAATAAATGTGAATGTAAAATAACTAAAGACATAAATATTAAAGATAAACTTACTCGAAAAGATCGTTATACAATCTTTAAGTATGTTTTGTAAAAATAAAGTATTGTCACGGGTTGTGGCTACGAGAGACAAATGTAAATACTGGAAATTAGGTAACGATTTATTATTTTATTAAATTGATAAAGTCATTTAACATTAATTAAATTACTACACTGTTCACATTATTTCGCAATTTATTACTCGATTATGAACTCTTTATTATCGCTGGGTATCACTTAATTTATCACGTGCTAGAACATTCCATCCAATTCTCGCACGTAGAAGTCGAAATTATTTAAAATGTAAGGTACCTCGATTATTTCGCTTAATATCTGCCGCTCCGAATATCTCACTGTCCACCCCAGCCGTCGTTTCGCAGCTTATTTCACGCCAATAAAAATGTCAAAATAAACTGACTGCGCTGCGCGGTGCTTCGAGTATTTATACCTGTGTTTTTTGAATTCCCAAGAAACATCTTTTTTCTTGTGTGAATGATAAGGTTCCAAATATTGTAGATAACTCCCGTATGTGGAAGTGTATCCTAGAAGGTCCGAGAAACTTTGTCGTCATCGACATACAATGAATTCTGTACGTAATCTCTTTTGCCGTCCCGTTACAATATTAAATTAATGGGTAGAGCAGAAGCCAAATATTAAATTATTATATATTTTACATAAATAACATTCTTCTGAATAAAATGGATACTCGAGCCCTAAATCAGTTACTTATTGAACCTCCGAAAACATAAGTGCTAAAAGTTTCCTGGAATAAAGAAGTTCTATTATTATTCTATTAAATTAGTAAAGCTAAGTAGAAAATAAATAGGACGATGTAATAATATTAAAAAAAAAACGCTATTTAGCTATAAAGTAATCACAATTTCATAAATAAAACATTACAATTAGGAAATAACACATTATGTTATGTGACCACGTAAAACAATATATAAAATTGGTTTTGTTTATCCTTAAAGTATTCAATTTATGAAGTATGTCCATAAATTTACTGTATTTATTCCCAATTCTATGTAGCCTAGGCAATGGTGAGAGAATGTGATATATTTGATGATTAGAAGTAGACGTAGTAGAAAATATCCCTTGTATGAATGAAAATCGGATGTATGAAAAAAAAAATGTAACGTATGAATAAAAATTAGTGAATTATACTAAGGATAACGAGAAAAAAGCTGAAAACCTCATTCATACGATGAGTGGAAATCAAATTGCAACTTATTATACGGTAAAAAATAGCCTGGAGTAGAAAACAAAATTTCTGACTGAAAAAATAATGACTAGTTTTGGAGCAATACCATTAAGTGAAGACCGCTTACGCATAAAAACTGGATCTCTTTCACTGGTAAATAGACACTGTGTTAAACAGATGCGTAGGTTTAAAATATGTTTTACTTTACTTTGTAGTACACACACAATATGAGTTATTAAATTACAACTATAGTTTCGAGAGGAGCAGTCCCTCTCATCATTAACACATTAATAAATAATATCACATTTCAGTCCACTTCACCACTCCTAGAGTTGTTCGGCGAAAAAAATACCCTTCCCTGCCGCGCGCCCCCCTGACCCCCCTGACCTACCCAATTAGATTGATAAATTTTGTATTTAAGTTAGTTATTATCTATACCTGATGATGAGAGGGACTGCTCCTCTCGAAACTATAGTTGTAATTTAATAAATCATATTGTGTGTGTATTACAAAGTAAAGTAAAACATATTTTAAATTATAATGTTGCACCACAAAGTATCTGCCAAATCTTTCAATGAGATGCGTAGGTTTTCAATAATATTATATTTAAAAATAAAATAGAGGCAGAATATAATATTGTGGGCTTAATACTAGTAAAAGATATCTCAAATTTTGGTAGTTTTGAGATACCTATTTCTGGTATTGATTATAGGTAATGTTATTAAATGTTATATTAGAAAAAAGTGCATTAAGTATTGATTATTGGGGAGAAGAAGGTCTTTACTAAGCAACAATTATCTCTAAATAACAGTTTTCCAGTTATCTACATTTCATTTATCTTCATTTTTAATAGAGAAGCGAACACGGAATGCGTGTTACATCAATATTCTTACCTTTCTCAAAATAAGCTAAACGCTTGTACTATGAAAATAGAAGTGTCTTGCTGGTGATCTGGAATGGGACTCTAACCACCGACCACAAGACCTCTAGGCAAGCCTACACTAAACACTACACCAACAAGCTACTCATAGTTCAAGTATAGAGCCCTCGATATTATATTTTGATAATATTGTAGTCTACTAAAGCGTCATGACCACAGCACCAACAAACTACTCATAGTTCAAGTATAGAGCTATCGATATTATATTTTGATAATATTATGTCTACCCTGATTTCACTCTGCCTCAGTTTTTATTGTCACGTCATATGATGTGATAAAAAAATTATTGAAGGAAGAAGCTTGAATATCAGATTTTTATTCTTTATTATTCCAGCTAATATGAAGAATATAGGTGTCAATAGAAATATATTTGCATCAGAGCCAAGATAAAAACCAACTGAATATCATAGAAGTACTAAATAATAAATATTGTTAAGATAAAATAAACACAAAAGGCTAGAATAGATGCTACATCAACACTTTATGCCATGACCAATATATTTCTTATTTTTGTGGGAACATTCCATCCAGATAGTGATCGATATATTTGTTGTGCACGCGATCTTTGATAGCTTGTAAAAATAAAATTTAGCAGTTTTCGATCATATCCATCGTGATAGATGTATACCAGTTAACTTTATAAACCTTGTCTGTAAATTTTAATGGCTCATGTCCATGAATGAGTTTTTCATAATATGTATACAGTTCAGCATGAAGCGATCTACGAATCATGTGCTTTGTGAACGGATAAGAATGACGCCAGCTTAAGTTTATGCTTACTTTTACCGACTCTCAAAGATCAATGTCTCATTGAAACATGGCTGTAGACACGGACTATTGCTGTTGCATTCGCTATTTTGGATTTAGTCTGTTTTTTTAATTAGTTTGAAAACTGGGCCCTTTCAGATGTTGCTTTATTGAAGCGGCTTGTAAAGGGAGGTATTTCGGTTGCAGCCGTTTTGAGGGAAATTCCACAATAACGATACTACAACGTCGTAAGACTATAATTTATTGGAATTCTCTGGAAAGTAGTCTTCGTTATTGGCCATTTTGGTCTTTAAATAAAGCTTTGATGCAGTGGAATTCCGGAATTGACCGCGGCGAGCTTTATTGTACTATTGCGCACATTTATTACAAGCATTTGGGTGATCGTATAAAGTTTGAAATTGCTACAACACGAATGCGGGAACATTTATTTTGGATGATACATTTTTTCTTTTTCCTTTTCGGCTAAGGAGGCACATTTTTGTTTGCCTAACATGTGTGTCGTTTTTTTTTCAAACACGATTTCCTCTAATCACTGATCTTCAAGAAAAGCGATAAAGTTTGAAAAACGATGTTTTATCGATCAAAAAATGTGTCGTTAATGATATTTTGTCGCCTTGGATGAATAAGATTTTATTTTTTATTTTTATTTTTATTTTTATTTTTTTTTTTTTTTCCATTTTATTCCAGTTTCCATTTAAGTGTTACATAATGCAAGGAATGGCAATATTCATGTATATATATATATATATATATATATCTAATATATGTGTGATGATGTCAGGCCTTACAATGTTCGTAGGTTTTAAAAAAAAACATTTAGGGTTCATTTAAGGTCAAAGCGACATGATCGGATTTCTTCATCATGCAAACTGCAGTTTTGAAAAAATATATTTTTTATACACAAAATAAGCACAAAATAAATATTTAAAATTAGTAGAAATCAATTTTTTATATATACCTAAGTATTTAATAATTTTATCATCTAAAATATCAGAATATTAAATTAAAACAAATACTAACATTTAACAAAAGAGCTTTCATATTTCTCGTTGAAACTTTTCATTACGAGTAGGTAGACTTCCATTTAAGAATGGCAATCGAATTAGTATTTGTAAGCTACGCGTACGACGCACATTCTTCGTTGTGTTGGTGTTTACGGATATAAACACCAACACAACAAAACAATATACCTCCTACGCACGGCTTACACATACTAATTCGAGTGTCTTTCTTAAATGGAAAGAGATATACGTCTCGTATATTTTTGAGTAACAATCATCTCTTTAAACAAATTTTCCAGAGAATTATTATTTGATAAACAGGATAATATTTATTTACACGGACAATGTACTGCACATCTGTACTTTTATCCCAAAACTATATAGATAATCGTTTTAAAAACTTGCGCTCTAAGCCAGACTTTAAATATTTTTGTTAATAATTAATTGCGCTTGAAATTAATTAAATTGTTAATTGAATTTTGTAATAAATGTGTTTCAAATATCCAATATATTTAAAATATATACATATTCAATCGATTATCCCAGAACTAACAGGATAGTCTATAATTCAATAATATAATACATTCATTTTTCTATATTTTATAGTGTTTTACAGTTGTTATTTTCTTGTGAAATCTACGAGTATGTCACCATTTAATTAATACAAAATAATAATCTATAAAAAGTGGACAAATTTATTTGTTGTTTACAAATTATAAACATCCAAAATAACAACCCAATTAGATTTATTTAAGGCGGTCACCGAGCCAGGTGTAATCGAAAAAATGTGATTCGAAATGCGTCATGAATTATGCGCATCGTCATATGAAGCTGATAGAATGTGAATATAATAGTAACTGTCATTCAATAGGTATTTATATTAAGCTCTTTCATTTCAAAGTGCTTATATAGTAGGCTCACAGCAGGCCTAGTTCATATTCAGTTAGTTCAGGCATGGAATAATCATGCGAGCCTTGTGGTACGGCAGTAGGTACAGGTAGCAAGTCGGGCCGTTTGATTCAAAGAGATCAAATCCGCCCCGTGCTTGGTTTATTAACACTGGTTTAAGATTAAGTTATCTTTTACGGTGGTGTCGTTTAACGATTTAATATTGTACTTTTTGGTATTTGCATTTGCACGCGATCTTTTTACACAATACATAATTGAAAATAAATTATTAAATCTAGGAAACCATCGCACGTTTGAGACAGAAAAATCATGTTTAGTGACAGGATAGAATTATATATTAGGTCCTTACATATGAAATTGGCGTTTAGTATGGGAGGAACATAAAGCCGATTTTTTTTATTATAATATATTTATTTAATCAAAGTATGTACCATTGCTATCTATGCACTTTTGCCATCTCATAGGTAGTTCATCGATCCCTTTACTAAAAAAACCATTCGGACGGGAATCAATAAAATCTTTGAAGGCGGTTTGGACTGCCCCATCGGAGTTGAATTTTTTCCTTTGCAAGAAGTTATCCAAATTTCGAAAAAAATGGTAATCTGTTGGGGCAAGGTCCGGAGAGTACGGTGGATGTCTGAGACATTCCAATTGAAGCTCCTCTAATTTGGTAGCCGTCTGTTGTGCAGTGTGTGGTCTAGCGTTATCATGAAGCAGCAGGGGCCTAGAGCGATTAACCAGCCTCGGTTGTTTAGCAGCTAGCTTTTCCATCATGGTTTGCAGTGCTGACAATAGACATCTGCCGTAATCGTCTGGCCAGATTTAAGAAAGCTGTAGTGAACGACACCAGCACTAGTCCACCAAACGCTCACAAGTAACTTTTTTCTAGTCAATTTTCGCTTGGGGCATGGTTTGGCTGGTTCGGCAGGGTTCGGCCATTGCGATGAGCGCTTCCGATTATCGTACAAGATCCACTTTTCATCACAGGTAATGATTCGATTTAAAATCCCTTCATTATTGTGCCGGTTGAGTAATGCAACGCAGCAGTCAACGCGCGTTTGTTGATTTGCTTCACTCAATTCGTGAGGTACCCACCTTTCAAGCTTTTTCACCTTACCAATTTGCTTCAAGTGGATTAAAACAGTTTTATCACTAACACCGCAGCCTACAGCTAACTCGGATGTGGTTTGCGATGGATCCGCTTCTACAATAGCCTTCAATTCTTCATTATCAACTTTGGTCTCCGGCCGTCCACTGGGCTTGTTCTGTAGGTCGAAATTTCCAGAAGGAAAACGATGGAACCAAAAACGCACTGTGTTTTCTTTTGCGGCACCGTCGCCATACACATCATTAATCCTTCGAGCCGTTTCTGCAGCACTGGTGCCACGGTGGAACTCGTACTCGTAAATAACGCGATATTTCAAGTTTTTCATTTTGTAAACTGAGTGACGCAAAGAAAAAAACAATTGAGGAAAAAACAAATGAATTATAATTTTCAAAACACAAATACATGAGTAAATAGCTGTATAAATTTGGATTTGGAATTCTTAACCAAAGAGAAGATATTTGAGATCAAATTTGCCAGTACGGCAAAACGTCAATTTCATATGTAAGGACCTAATATATTTTTTTAATTTTAAGTTATGTTCCAATTCAAATTTTTAATTAAAAGAACCAACTTCAATTAGGTAAGACACTTTCATGGTCCTTTTTTAACAATTAAATAGCTTATTATCTTGTGTCATCTTCTATTAAATTTAGGCGATTGTACCGAAATAATAGAATAAATCATTTTATTTACAACAGTTCTAAGGGTTCTTTGCGATGTCAAAGACATAATTCTCCCTCGTATGATTACAACGTAATAGATTTTTAACTCTACAATGCATCATAAATGTACCATCTCTTCAAAAACTCATAATTTTCTATTTATCATATAAGTTTCGGACGATCATCACCTCACAAGTCACCTCCTATATATATCCGATATATCTGTTCTTTACTAATTCAGTGATCGTAGCCCATTCTATAACAAGTCTGTCTGTTTATACTACATAGTTTGTTTACCGAGTCATTTATACTAACTAATATAATGTTACCAACGATATCCTCAGATACCTCATCGAATGGACTGTCGATGATGGTGGTAAAGACGATCGCCTAGTAATCCAGTGGTCAGCAAATAGGATCCAAGTTTCAATCTAGGAGAATTAGTCATCTTTTCTTTTATCTCAGCTTAAAAGTAGTAATAATATTTATACGACATGTATTCCGTGTACGCATCTCTATTTCAAAAACCTAGTAATTTATGCAATTACGTCATGGTCGGTCATTTTTTTACCACCAAAAAATATTTATAAATTAAAATTACAGTGCCTAAATACAACACATCTTGCGTTATATTATTAAGTTATTTGATATTTAAATATCTTTTCATTTACAAACAATTTTATTTACTTATTTATAAAAGCGTTACTACAAATACACATTGTCACGGGATCGTAGTTGTGGGAGGTAAATAAAACACTTGAAATCAATTAAAGTTTTATTAGTTGACTTAAATTACGGGATACAAATTTAACTATAAATCTATTCCTTAATTCACAATATTTCGCACTAATAACTCGTCTATGGAACTGTTTATACTTATCTGTTGAATATTCACACTTCTGTGGTTGCACTTATTTCCGTACACTGGTTACCAGTTCTCGCTGGTATTTCGCTTTGTCTGTAGTTCGCCAATTTCAAAATTAGATCAGAAATTTCTTGCATATTTTAGTGCATATGGACATTTCGCGCATTTTCTCTGTGCTTTCGACTAACTTTGGGTTGTTTTTAATATCTGCTAGATTATTCCAAATACTTCGATTATATAAAGTTCTTATTATTTTAGAGTTTTGTGAAAACATAAAAAAATTATAATAATGTAACTCATGTGAGAAACAAAACTTCAAATCAAATACCGATCATCGAATTTAAATTAAAATACTTTCGAAACCAGTGCATTGCCTTTTTTGAAAATCTAGTGGATTGCTCGACGTACAGCTAACGCAAAGGCTTAGTTAAAGGTGCCGGGAGGCGTTCAAAGTATACAATTATTTAAAAAAAACTGGAATATAAAATTGAAACCAATATGAAATCATTACGATTAAATATATTCAGATCTTAACAATACTATCTATAACTTAATATCTTTACATTCTATATTAACTTTTTTTTAAATTGATACTGATATTCATGCAGATACATCATCATAATTTAAAATGTCCCTCCTTGATAATAACCTTAACCTACAGAACAAATTAATTATTTAAAATTTATGTATCAATATACTTTAAATAAACTAGAAAAAAAAAATGAATAATGCTGTATGTAATATTAAATAAATACAAAATTTGTGAAGTGAGTAAATAAAAAAAATGTATTTACGTACATTATTATCGTATATGATCGCACTACTTGTAATTGGGTTAGTGGGTTGAGTTTTACATTAGTAATGTATTGTTTTTTATGTATTTTGTATCCAGTATTCTGTGAGTGTCTCATTAAAAATAAAAAAAATTAAAAGTGACTAATATATTGCGCGTGGAAAATTGATATACAATAATCTCAGCGATATTTATTTGAATCACCAAGTTGTGTTTACCTACATAATCTGCTGTGAATTCCAAATAGTTTTTCTTACTAAAATGTTAGTTATGTTAGTATATAACCATTAACGGAAATTTTTGGTCTACCGGTTTCAAGATGTACCCGTCTATTCATCAGAACAACCACTACAGTAACATATAGATACCACTACACACCACAACCACTTACGGAGATTATTTAGTCTAAATACCACAATATACCATAATCATAGTATTATTCACATACTAACGCCTTCCCAAAATATTCTACACTTGCGTGTTAATGTAATCGAAGGTTAACATGCACTAAGTTTTCTATCACAAGAGATCAAGAATTTCGAGGGGTGAGACGGGGTGATGTCTAAAGGGGGTGTTTTTTTTTTAAATAGGGATGCGAACGCGGAATGCATGTCACATAAATATTCTTACTACAGAATCAAACAGACGACTATAGTTTTTTTTTTTTTTTTTTAAATAAACGTAAATTCATTTGGGCCGATTGCCTTGTGTTGTTATCTGTTGATCTACCTCGTCGTGTTGAAGGCCCGCGATCCGTGTGTAATCCCTACCGATTTGCTATGCAGTACCTGCTCTCGATCTGCCAACAGCCACCGATGCAAACTGATCAACGAGGCTTGGCGGGAAATATAAAAGATGCCCGCTCGGGCTTACGTGGGACGAGAGTCACGTGATGGGAACCGTACGCGGGGCGCTGGATGAAGAACAGATAAATTAGGAACGCAGATGTGAAACAAATGATTATCGTAGAATATAATCAATCCTGGTACAAATTTATTTATTATTTTTAAAATAGTGAAAACATAAATATATACATCTCGTGAGCATACTGGAAAACATGACTGAGTCAAAGTACTAAAAAGACAAGCAATATATATATTATAGATATTTCACAGAGACGAAACTGTATTTTTATGGGAAAGTAGGTATAGAAGTCTTTGGGTATACATAGAGCTTACGGCTGGCTTAAGTGAACACTTTACACAACGTATCGTTCACCATTTCCACCCATGATAGAATAATACAATGTCTACTAATTTTTGGAAGTTGTATATATTTAAATTATACGCCACCTCGCCATTTCGTCTCTGTGAGACATCTTTAATATATATTGTTTGATTAATGATGTCCCTATAACAAAATCCAGTACTGTTTTGAAAAATTTTGGCATACTCAAAATATAATAAAAAGTCACTTAAACTTTGTATACACATTGTGACCCCGACTTGATGATCAATTTTTCCACAACATTTTTTGGTGTGTTCAGAATGTTCATGGAACACCATTACTGGATTTTTGTCGCTACAAGGATCATAATTAATCAAGATATTTATACATGCAAAGGAGATAACTATAGATGTCTTACAGAGGAGTTATTTGTATTGGAAAGTACGCATGAAAGTCACTGGGTGTTTATACTAGTTACGACTCCTATTGATTCCACCCATGATTGACCACAACATTTATCAAATTTTTGGAACTTGTATAGATATGTTATTTATGTTATACGTTTCACTTTGACTTACGCTAACATCATCTATTTTTTTTTTAATTTGTCATCTTCGTGAACCAGTATATAGATATAGAAATGTTTTTTTATATGACTCATATTAAGGATTTACATTTCATTTACATTATGGCTTTTGAGTCATATTAAAGTTTTATATTTAATTTACATCATAAATTTTGAGATTTTAAATTTCTTCCTGGATGGCAGTCTCATTCTATTTCTTTCTCTTATATAATGCGGATGCTCGTGTTTATTTGCATCAATTTTTCTAATAAATTCAGATGATATGTTTTCAGTGAAAATTGTAAAAATAAAGTCTATATCTTTAATTAAACTATGTGACTTGCTTGAGGGTTAAAATTAATTTCACTCTGCATTACCTATCCCGATATATAATCAATCCTCATTATTGTTTACATTACTTCACCACTAGTAATTTCTGAATTTATTCATTACTAGCCAAAAATTGCTACTTCAATAGTTTTCGTGTAAACGGGGCAGCGTAAATAGTAATTGTATGTTATTTTACAGCGGTTTGTAATCATATCATTTGTGAATTTTTATTTGTAATAATTACTTTTTTTTTTGTATTATATGTTCTTGTTATTTATTAAGTACAAGCTACAGAAACCTGGGTGTAAAATTAAACAGAATTTTTATAACTTTTTTGATTTTTATTGTATATTTTATTCTATAAAACGTAAATGTGAGAATTACCATACCATACCCGTCACTCTAGAAGAATCTGTACTATGACAGAATTTATTCTACAATTGACATCCAAAAGTCTTGAATATGTTACCATCTAGAGTAGGGGAGTAGATGGAATACATGTTACGTGTAGGATCTTGGAGAACGGCTGTGAATTTTATTTAATTTAAATCTTTGTAGATTTGTATATAATTTAGATTCAATATTATATGATCCATTTTGCGTTAAAAGTTTTCAATTTTTTTTAATTCAATATATTTTTTTTTATAATTAATAATTTACCGTATATTTTTTTGGTAAAGGAAGCCTACTAATTCAGCATGTCAGTATTTTTTTTTGTTAACAACGTAAATTTATTTAAAGGTAACAATAGTTTATATTTATGTTTAGAAAGGAAAACAGGAATTAATCATCATAATAATTTTAAAAAATCACGTAGGTTAAACCTTAGTTCATTAGTATAAATCTTTCATACTTATTCCATTCATTTATCTTTTAACCCATTCTTTATATTGTCTATTATTATATTGCGTGAAAGTTTAGTGAATATTTTTGGTATTAAGTATTTAAATTTCCTTTGACTTTAATCGTTAGTTACTTTCGGTACGAGCAGTTCATTGTGTGTTGTAAATCTAATACCTATCATGTTTATGTAGTATTCGATGTTTATACGTATTGTCTTCAAAATTGCTTGTTACTTATCTATACCATAAGACTATTGGCATAGTCTCTTGCTTCTTGAAAAGTTAAGGTATATTTAAATAATAAAAGCCTAGAGCTAGGATGATTAAAATTTTTACGTGACTGTTTTGATTAATCAATCAATTTTGATGTTTTACAAAATTGATTGATAAATTTTCAAAAAAATAATAATCAATCAAATTTGATGTTTTTCTATCGAACCGTGGCTTTACTTTACTTTGTTCCAGCCGTAGAGCGCAGGAAGTGAGTCATAAACAAATGTTCGAATTGGGGGTAGTGTGCGTGTTTTAATTAACGCACAAACAGCGCAATTGCGTTAGCGGTACGGACTCCGCATTGCTTCGGAGCAAACGACCACCAAACAAAACGGTAATTAATTTAGAGATGTCCGCGCAGGAGGGCAATAGAAATTCCTCGCCAAACGGGATTCTGCGGCGAAGCATCTGCAGTGGGAGATTTTTGCGGAAAAATCTGAATGTCGCATACAAATGGTCAGTATGGAAGCTGGGTGTATAATTGCAGTGGGAAAATGTTTTATTTTTGACACAATAACTAGTTACATTAGGTACTAATATTATTAAAAATAAAACGCTTCGTAGAAAACCAATTATTATCAAAATGTCAACAGGTTTTGGGGCCAATTATCTTCTTATCATGATGCAACGTATACTAAAAATTAAAAATCGAAATATAGACAATAATAAAATAAAATAAAATATATATGTGACGAATAAATAAGTAAGCACTTATATGAAAACAAATTTAAAAAATAACTTTTTGTAAAAATTACCTGATTATTTATAATTTTTCTCATTATCAAAATTTTATATTAATCCAAACGTAATCCTGCATAATCTGTATGTAAAATTTGTGAACCCTCATTATATCAAAAGAATGATCCATTTCTAAAAGGTGATTAGAAGATGTAGAACAATTATTACTACACACATTAAATGTTTTTTAATATTGATATTTTCAACAAATTAGTGGTGAAAACAAAGTTTATTCTTATCATTTACATTAATAATGTCACAACAACATCATTTTGCTATTATTGAAGACAAAATATTCAAATTTTGTGGTGAAAACCAAGTGTATTCTTATTATTTTCATTAATCATGTCAAATTAAAAAAAATAAAGACAGAATATTCTAATTGTGTAGATCTATTACTCACACTCTTCACAAACGTGCGAATTTTCTAAGGTTGACTGTTTTTTGCATAACTACGTTCATATGTTAATATATGTATGACGTTTAGGGTGTATGTAGATGGATAAAACATTGCTTTTGCGTCTCTGAGATTTAGTGGCAAAGGTCGGCGGGCAATACTTTGTCATTCTGCCCTGCGCACAAAATACACTATAAAATGACAGTTCACTCAACACTTACCCGTACGTGACTTTCATGACATAAGTTTTAAAATTGGTGGAGTTATAATGGAAAAAAAAAATTATGCGATCTTGAAAAAAATACGTTAAAAAAATATAATTTTTTACTTTATTATTTGTTTATATCTAAAATTATTGTAATTATTAAATATTTTAAAGTAAATAGCAAATTAAGTATCATAAATTAGAATCTATCGAGAAAACGGAAAAATAAAGCAATTAAAATGAATTTATTAGTAGTAAAAAACCATAGAATAATTTATTCGATCTGATGTAATGAGCTGAAGCACTCCTCTTTTAATCGTACAAATTAAAAAAGGCAATTTCCAATTATAAAAAAATATATATTATTTGCATTATACACGTCATTCCTCACATTTCGATATTTTAGAAGTAAAACAAGAACACAATCATTAGTAAAACTAATGATTGTGTTCTTTGTATTATTACTAACGTTTTTCCCAAATTCACACCAAATATTTGGTATATAAACTCAGAAATAAGATTTATGTGTATTAGTTGATAATAGTTTAATCAGCCGAAACAATCATCCTGTGTGTGTTTAATAAAAAATTTAACTCAGAAAAAATTTTGTGTTTATTTTTTAAAATTTTCATATTAAATAACGGAGTTCTTTATAAGTTATAACGTCAGTGTTCAAAAAATTGAAACATCCGTTTTCTGTTTTTATAATTTGATGCATCAAAATCTTCCTAACAGACATTTGTCATCCGATTTGAAAATAAAGTCGTTTTATGAATAAAAAAAATTAAATACGTTATTTTTTCGACTTTTAATTAAAAGCGCGTTTTTAAACCAAAAATATATAAATTGTGTTTTAAAAACTAATATTTTCTTTTAATCTTAAATAATATCTGACTGGTAGTTTTTAAAGAAATTTTTTATTTAAATAATTATTTCAGATATATTAAAAAAAGTTTTCTAATCGTTGCATTCTTATTTCTTTTAAGTGTACACACACTTGAAATATGTTGCTTACTACCTTAAACCAATGATGTGTATACATGTTAGTTAGTTAAATAAAACTTATAAATAAATACACCCTCATTCTCTCCAATTAATATTTCTGATATTTTTACGGCCAAAAAGAGAAAAATATATTACGTGGATAGGTAAAAAAATAATTGTTTGTCTACCAACGATGTGCGGTTCTATTTTATTATAAATTAAATCCGCGAAGCATCCTGCCTTTGCGGATTTCTCCTTAGCATTTCTGTACCGTACTCTCAGTAGGCAAGCTAATGAACATTAGCATGTTTATTGCCTGGGCGAGCACCCCACTAGATCTTCAGAACTCCGCCGTAACATTTCGAGCCCAGACGGCTCGGTCAATTAGGGCCTTTCATCGGCCTAATCGATATATCGCTTCCCTAGTATTCCAGTCAGCGATACCTGCCAGTCCATCTCTAATCGATACATCCTCCCATCTCTAAATTCCCACGCTCATTTGGCACGTATGCGTAACGTGGATTGAAAGTTGACATGACTACTGACTATGGACTCAAGTACTCAAGTACTCACTGGCTTCCAACTCCGTCCAGCTGAAAACATTTAAATCAATATCAGTTTGATATTTAATTCGCCACAGAGTACTTTATAATACATCAAGTTACATAGTAGGATGATATTAATAAATAATTTAAACAAACCAAATGTGTTGGTATAGATTTTCAGCCAAAATGCCATTTTTAAGCAATCGTTTTAATTTAAAAAAAACCTCATAAATTAAGCGTTGATGAAATGTATTTTAAAAATTAAATAAAGAAATAAATCTTCCTTGATACAAACTATGAATTTACGTACCGAAAATAAAATATTTAATCGAAATAACAAAAAAAAAATGATAACGTAAAATTAAACCAAATTTTATCTTTTGTTGTTACATCAAATTGACATAAGCACTTGATATGTTCAATGATTTTGTTATAAATGTATGTAAATTGGAACATGATTTAGTCGTATTAAACTGAAGAAAATAATATATATTTTGAATTATTGTAAAAATAACGAGGACCTGAAATATTAGTAACTCCTGTCAGATTCGACATAATTTTATATTTGTTTCATCATCATTTATTCGGCAGAAAACGCCAAAAAATTAAAAATAATAATTAATGCGGTTCTTAATTATTTTACTTATATTAGATGTTACTTATATTATATTAGCTGTATGTCTGGACGGATTCTTATTATTGATATTTCACCCACTTTCCAAAGTCCAATCGAGATGATGTTTGTACACAGACATATTCTCGATGACAATATATGAATCAATAATCATATTAATAAATTAATCAAATTATCCATCATAATTAATTAATTAATCAAATTTTCATATGGGAAATAAGTTAATGAGCTCACCAAAAATGGCGCTAGTTTCCTACTGAAGTAATTTTGCACGTTGGGTAATATTAAGACTAAAAATTAAAAAAATATATGACATGAAATTAATTTCATATTTAAAAAAAATAATTTTCGGGCAAAAATGTTTGCCTCACTCTCCAAATAAAAGCGTGGGCGGTTTTATTTGGAAAATAGAATTCTGTAATTTATATCAATATCATAAGAGCTCACTTTTTGTTTGGAGAGTGAAAGAAAAATTATTTGGCCGAAAATTTATTTTTAACTTTCTAGTATCTACATTTACATATAAACGTGGATTTTAAATTTTTCTTTCATGTAATATAATTTAATCTATCTATTTAAATTTTGACGAGTTTTAGGTTAAGCATGACATACATACTACATTACATTACAAAGTGCGTCACAGCCTTATGACAAATGACATTAGCTTTATGAAGGTTTATGCGCTGCAGAAATTGTGAAAAATTACCTAATTATGAATATTTTATCTCTCTTCCCGCCTTTGATCCTTTTCATGTGCGCACACAATTTAAATTCTTAAATAAATTATTGTAATGCATTCTAAATCAATTGTTCCATCCGTTACATGATTGTGAGAAAATCTGTAACCTATGCAAATTATATCATTCTTATTCAACCGCGCGTAATTTTACTATCGATTTTAAGAGTTTCACAATCATAAAATTTATTAGCTTTGAGTGCACAATCATACACGCTTAAATTATTCATATTATTGTTTAATTTTTACAACGGTGAGATCGTTGATTACAGATTTGCATGAAGCGACGTTCCTGAAAGGTATTTATTATTCTCGGTAACGTGGAAAAATTTTAAGACCTGATAAAAATTGCTGTGAATTTAATATTTAAAAATTGTAATATGCAAATTGTTAAATAATTAATTAGATAGATTGGTAAGGAAAATATCCGGGTTTGTAGGTATGCGTACTACTTATGCGTACTAATATTTTTGGACTAATAAGTTTTATTCTGCATATCTTTCTAATTGGTTTATCTAATCTGTAAGCTATAATCATAATAGATAATCATTGAGCTATCGACAAATTGAAAAATACTCTAAATTATTAAAACTTACAAAGCTTTATTAACAATACACATTTCGTAATAAATTCTTCTGCATTCAAATAGTAGAAGGCGAGTGCCGTACAAAATAATTTCGGCGGATTTACAATTTAAAGAATAAACAAAGCTTAAAATCGGTTTAAACCAAACTTCCTGTAAGACATTTTATGTCAAGTATCTTATTTAAAATAATAGTTTTCGTCTATCCAAAGATATCATACAATTTTCGACTATCTGTATTGCACGTATCAAATATTATAGATCAAAATAATTTAATCTTCTTCCTTGGCCCGCAAAATAATATTATAAGGGGTAGCTAATAGCAAAAACATCGGCAATTTTGAATCGAAAATATTATTTACACCTTATCTTCGGGTGAAATGTCGACAGTTACGGAGATAAGAGACATCAATGTTTGCTTTTTTTTCAATATTTTTGACATGCTTTCAGTAAAACTTTGGACTGTAAATAAAATAACTTTTATGGAATATTAAACATTTATTCGCTTTGGTATAAACTTAAAAATTATTAAAACCTTACAGAATTATATTTGTAAGGTTGTTGTTATTTTATTTGACTTGTATTAAAGCGAATGAATTTTTAATATTCGATATAAGTTACTGTAGCCATACTCCAACATTTTACAGAAATAAGTCAAGAGTATAGAAAAAAATTAAAACTTTTATGGTATTAGCTATGAGACACCCGGTATAGTATACCCTGAGAATGACTATTATGCGCGATTATTTTTCTGGTATTTTAATAAAAAAATATTTATTTATATATATACCTACATTGTTATACACAATTACGTATATTCTTAATGTTGGGCTTTACTTACGTCGAGGTAAACATTTTGCTCAGAATTTATACTTAGAGCCAAAATTGTATAAAAAATTTAAATAATAGCTTTAAAAATTCCTTTGCAAAGATAAAAAAAATATGTAAATAGCAAATTTATTTATTTATTTATTTAAAAAATCCTTGTTTACAAATAAAGATACTTAATACTAATTTAACAATAAAACATAAGATAAAACATAAGATAAATTACACATTTTTTTTGTTTTGTTTAATTTGTGGATTATGCCACTCTATTTTTCTCCATTTTTGTTAGACTGTATGAAATGAATGTGTTTGGATGTAATAAAAAAATATTTACGAATTGAATTCACTACGAAAATATAAAACTACAAGAATTCCAGAAACAAATTATTAACCCAGCGGAAATTGTATACGTACTGTTTGGGGTTCTCCCAACACAAAAGTATAGGTGTACATGTGTTACAGGCCTGTACATCCAATATTCTTTCATAATATTTTAATTACTAACATTTAAATATAAAATAGATCACGCCTTGTCACAGGATGTCGACAATTTTAAAAATAATCTTAAAATTTTAAATGGTTGTTCCCGAGGGTGAACGGTACTTGGGGGTATTTTGAGAATTGCCGATAAAATCGCTTATATAATAATCCTTTGAACGGCTGATCCTCGGGTCCTCAACCTCGCTGCCCCCCGACCAATGGGTTACCCCCCGCACTCCTTAAATGGCGGCACAAGTAAAGGGCCATTACCGCGCCGGACAGAATTATAAAGACGCGGGGCCGAATTACGAGGCAGATTAAACCAAAGACCAGTAGATCACACTCTTGAATCAACCCGTCGACAAAACAATATTTTATTTTATTGTAAATGGTTCAATTCCATCTAAATCACGCGCAACGATTTACGCATTTTACTCGTATCAATGTTCTTGAACAAAATACAAAGTACCTTTCCCTCAGGCCTAAAAACTCCAAAATCAGTGTCAGAACTTAAAAAGTGGTTAATAGAAAACGACATAAGTTATTTATGAACTATATTAATATTGAAATGATGTGAAGTGTTTTATTATGATAATGACAATGAATAATTGGTGATGCTTATATTTATATATATTTCTCTTCCTCTTTCCTTAATTTATGCTATATATATTTTTAATTTGCTATTTTCTTTATTTATTGCTCTTTTCTTAATTTGCTTCAAATTTTTAACTTTGTACCGAAAATTTCTTTTATGTTGTTTTTTGTGCTTAATTTTTTTCGTTTTTTATCTCTTATGATTATATTTTGTGAATAATATTTTGTAATAGTCTAACTTTCAATTGTAAAAATGAACCTACAGGCAAACGTTTTTTTAGACCGTTTGTGGGACTTGAAATAATAAAATATAAAGATAATAAATAGAAAAAAAAAGTATAATTTGTATTAAAATACTTTCAAACAAACCAGAGTTTCAATATATTATATATCTCTCACAGAAACGAAATTATATTTTTATGGGAAAGTAGGTATAGAAGTCTTTGGGCGTAGATAGGGCTTACGACCTATCGTACGGCTGGCTTAAGTGATCACTTTACACAATGTAACGTTCGCATTTCCACCCATGATATCATGTCTACTAAATTTTTGGAAGTTGTGTATACATTTATATACATTTAAATTATACGGCATGCTTCGTACATGTGTTGCAACAATCCTCAGCGCGTCCGGCAAGCAAAGTTTTTTCATTCGCCTTAAATGGCCACAGATGTCACTAATGAGACATCTATTTTTGATTTTTTGGAGTTTTATTAGCAATATCCTTTCTTAATTCTTAGCATTACACTATAATACGCCTAAAATATGATTTCAAATTTATTAAAATCCTTCTTACCAGTATTTTCATTCGGAATATTTTGAGTATGTCCAAATTTTTCAGAACAATACTGGATTTTTGTCACAGGGACATCATTAATCAATCAATAATCTATCATTTATCAATCAACATATTCATTGATAAATGATGTCCCTGTGACAAAAATCCAGTACTGTTCTGAAAAATTTGGACATACTCAAAATATTCTGAAATCAGAGTTTACTTTTGTAAAGGACGTCATTCTGTTAAAATCAAATGTTACATTGAGTAAGCTCATGTAACCTTTTTCCACATGGAAAAGACGTTCTGCAGCCATGATCCTAGTTTTGGATTACGAATGCAAATGGTCGGATGCTACGTGTTCAATAAGTTAATTTATGGAATGAAAGCACGAACGCTTACCAAAGAATTTATAAGACGATTACTGTGTCGAGATGTAGATCTACAGAAAAATACTCTAAGCTGGATGGATAGAGTTACGAATGAAGATGTTATGATTTGAATGAACAAGGAAATAAAAGTAATTAAAACAATGAAAATCTAAAAATTTCAATATCTCGAACTGTGATGAGACAGACAGAGAAGTACAAGATCTTGCAGGAAAAGATTTCCTGAAGTTGGAGCCCTGGAAGAAGGAGAACACCATTGCACAAAAACCAAAGAGAGTTGTTTGGCCAGTCTACTGTAGAACTATTTCGAACAGCAGTAAATATGATGATAGCCAACGTTCGTTGAGCGAATAGGGTACAAGAAGAAGAAGAAGAAATTACATCATGTTATTAATAACGAAGGGCACCAATTCGAGTGCGATGTAAGCTGACAGATTATGTTTCACGTTCCTCTGCGTGGATGCCCACCGACTCCTAACCCCGCCTATTCTTCTTGACTTCTCCGATCTCTTCATCCAATGAGATATCCACTTGATCATGATCTTTGATAGCCTATCGCCTTGCATTATTTCAACACGACCAGTCTATTGCAGGCTCTGTGACTTCATGATCATTTTTCTTCTTGAGTTGCATTTCTATTGTAGATCTACATTTTTTTAATTATGTTCTAAAGATTACAACTATATGCACCACGTTGTATATCCATAAATATTTTTTAATCTTCTGTGTGTAATTTTCTGGGATATTCTGCCGTGTATATCTGACCTCTCTAGCCAACTTTTCGAATGGGATTTTAATTTACCTGCCGATCACAAATTTTTCTTGAATAACGAGACGGGATGGTGGTCAAATGAAACAAAATTTCACCCAATGGCGACGATAATGAAGCGCGGTTGGTGATCGATATTTGGTGACAATTTAAGCCGGGCTTTAATGTTTTCGCCAGTCAAGCTATTAAACATGAACAAGCGGGAAGATTGGTAGGACGACGGGATAGAAGAGGGGGGGGGGGGTTGACGTAAATGCCGACAAATATGGATTCGCGAATACAAAATCAATGTCAAGTAGTGAATATAATGCTGGTTCTAGTGTGGTAGATAGAATAAAGAAAGGAGTGCTGGGATGGTTTGGTCATACGAGCGAGTAAGTAAATATATGAGGCGATTGTTGAAGGCCACAGGAATAGAGAGCGTCCGCGAATGACCTGGCACGATCAGTTTTTTTATTTATTTTTTATTTATTTAATTTATGGTGCAAATACAGTTCTTATATATAACATATCAGATTAAACATTTTTTTTAAATACTTGGTAGTCATGTAGATCTCATCAGTGAAGAGAAGGTCTTGAGCCTGATGAGGGAGCCACAGTTCTTATTCCTTGTTATAATGTATAGGTACATGGTGTATACAAGTTATTTATTAATACAGTAAAAAGGTAAATTGATAATGAAAGTATAATTTTGAAAAAAGCTAAAGGTTTAAATGATTTATGAATTTAAGTTTGATTTAGGAAAATTTTAATTTTTTTGATTTGCTTTGAGAGGTAACTGATGCATCGTATCTCGATAGGTAAGTGATGGTGCTGCATTTGGGTTGTTTTACATTTAAGCATTATGAATTGGTTTCCATTTCTCATAAGTTTGAAATATTCCTGGTTTTCTGTAAGGTCTTTTTCTTTACATATTTTTAATATTACTACAAGTATTTGGAGATGGCCCTGTTAAAAGCCTCAACAACCGTAGAACTTCTACGAAAGGATGTATGAATTTAGCCGAAGCAAAAGTGGTGTGCCAAGATAGAAGAATATGGTGGTCCAAAAAAGGTGTACCAAAAAAATGGTAATGGTTTGATTTGCCTCACACACAGGACACGTCGAGGTCCTCTCGTGATTCCGCCCTTTGCATCTGTAAACTGTCCGCCGGGACTTAGGACCCCAACACGTGTCTTCGATACAGCCTCCGATAGGAATCGAGCCCGTGGACCGCACTATCGCAAATCTGATCGCAGCCGCTGATAGCATCGGCGTGAGAGAAGACCGAGGTGCTGATGGTACATGAATTACATCCACCTGCAGACACACAATGGTATGAGTTACAGGACGCTGCGGTTCATTGATGAAGCTCCGCGCAATGCAGCCTTGATAATAAAACTGCGCTAATGAAGCCATTGTCTCGAATAAAAAGTATACAATATCTATTCTTGTCCTGAGCTGTATACGCTATATTTTATAACCACATTCACCGTGGTATTGCAAAAACGGTTGGCTATTTTAATCTTTTTTCTTTTTTTCAATAACAGTAATTTTAAATAAGATGAATTATAATAGATGTTAATATTATTAATATTTAAAGCATTAACTTTGTGGTTAGACATTTTAACACATTGTTAGTTAACTTTGTAAAAACCACTACCAGATTTTAGGTCTACTGGTTTCGAGACGTACCCATCTTTTCGTCAGGACCAACACTACACCACTACATTCACAACACTTTACACCTCAACCATAGTATTGTTACACTTCCACCAATAATTGATCACATGCGTGTTAGTCTTGTCAGGGAAAACATGCACTGATTAGCCTAATGAACTATCAGGGATCTACCGAAAGAGAGTGAGAGAGGGCGGGGTCTAAAGTGGGTGTTACCCCATCTTTTGTGAACATTACATTAAACAAAGGGCTATATAGAAAATTAATATATGACGGACGGACAGACAACGAAATTTTGTTTTCTTTTAAAAAAATGATCCGAAACGTAGGTCATTAATAATCCTAAGAATTGCCTTTTGCGCTCTTCATTATATTAAAACCATGTTTGTTCCTTGATCTATTGGTTATGGAAAATGATTTTCCTATTTAGATTACCACTTTGGAGATGACTTATTGATATTTAGATTTTGTTAATGAAACCGGCGGTGCAATACGGAAGCCTCAGAAGGCATTATGCTGCGTAGCAACAAGTTATCGATAATCACCCCTTTCATGAATCATCACTGGGAGCCTTCATTCCAGGCTGTACCGTTGATTGCAAGTAATTTAATTGCGCATCGAACTGTTCCAACGCATTACCATAAACCACAAACAAAGTACAGGTTGTTTCTGTATTCATCGTACGATTGCAGTCACTTTTATAATATAATCTCCATTTAAAAATTTAATGTGGTCTACGTAAAAAGAAATAGATTATTTTATTTATAGTAATAAAAAACAACTGAAGGGATATTTATTGTCAATTAATAATTTAATTAAATTAATGATCTAAATACTATTATTATCATTTCGTTGTTGTCGGTCGTAAATTCCTGGATAGCATAACTTGCTGGAATCACAACTTAAGACAATTAAAGTGTGACACGCAATTATCGCGCAGCTTAGGTAGCACCAAATTACACGGTCTTGACACTTTTATATTATTATATTAATATATTTTGTTTTAGGTTTGAACGAATAAGGTAAATTAAAAAAACAAGTGGTTTTCTATTCATGAATTTTCAACTACAAAATCAAGCAAATATTTTATCCCGTGATTTTTCACGCGTTACTTTAAGAATAAATTATAAATGTTTTAGTAGAAGCTTCTAATTTTCCTAAATTTTCCTAATCGACAACTGTTTTGGTAAAACATATATCCCTAATTAATTTTTAGGATTCTTGTAAGAATCTACTTATACAACAACATAATCGATGAATGACATAATAATGTCTTTGCATAGGATTTCTTAAAAACAGTTTTTAATGTTAATTAAGGTTTTGTGATACAAAAACATAATTTTTTAAGTAAAATTTCGTTTCTACACACTCGTTTGGTGAACTGAAATCCCCTTCAAATAAACTACCCACCTGTTAAATAAAATAGCATTTAAATCCCGTCGTAGGACGAGCACAAAATACATAGTAGGATATCATTAAAATAACCATTTTTCTAAAGTACTGCAGCATTGCAATTTCTAAACATGCTTATAAATATCCATGAAAATCAATTTGTTTGTGTGCAAATTTTGAATTGAAAAAAATAATTTTAGGATCCAAAAGTTTACACATATTTTAATTTTTATTTATTTATTTAATTAATAATATATAATATTTTTTTACAATCACATATAGAAAATGTTTATAAAATCAATTTTTTTGTGTGTATATATACCTCACCAAAAAGAATTATGATTCTTGTGTGTGGTGGGAGATAACCACTTACAATCACATCCACCGCATTCGTTTTCTTCAAAGGAAATTGACACTTGACACCATTGTAATGCATCATTTTTCTTTTTATAATACACAGAAGGCCATATTTATATTACATAAAATAAGGAATCTGTATTTATACTAATGTTTAATATAACAAATTGTTTATATACGTATATAGCGATCAAATTGTTTATATACGTATATAGCGATCATTATAAAAAGATAGTAAAACAGTAGCTATTTAAAAAAAATTCTCAGTTTCGGATGATCAGGAAGACATAAGCTAGGGCAAATTAAAAACCGGTGCCTAATCGGTGACCCCAAATGGTTGTTACGGAGTGAAGAAAAAGAAGTCAAATTAGATGTATTTATATATCAAATAAAAGGAACTACGTGTAAAGATAAGAATACTGACGTGCTTCGGACGGATACTGGAATATCGCTCTTACCATACTAGAAAAGGTTATTATTTCTTCGAAATTTTCTACAATGATTTAGCCGAACAACTAAATCACTTTTCTGAGCAGCATTAAAAATTAAAAATCTTCTTATTTTCCACACTAACGATTTTATTATTTTTATTCTCATTCCTGGATCAAACAGCACGCACGACAATCCAAAGCTGATGATTGAAAAAAAATTAAATCACCCTGTATGTAGCTGCAACATATTGACCAACCGACTTTATTGAACAACATGCAGTCGGCACACTTCACTAGAACCAATAAGACACAACAATATTCACGGCGGAACATGTTCTATGACGTCAGTAATTCAAGGCGATTTTTGATCCCTAGATTTACCTCACGTTTTAGCGCTCGACCACAGGATTTCAAAATAATATACGAGTAGTATATCGTCGCCGTATATATAATTAAGCATATGTGCCGTTTTAGTACATTCTGAGATAAACGAATGAAACTGTTTTAAAAAATAATTGTACATACTAGATTTATAAAAAATATTTTAAATTTTTACTAGGCAGACTTACCAGATGAACGGCAATGTTTTTTTTTTTGGTATATCTCTATTATTTATATGAAAAATTGACAAAGTGATTCATTCATCTGAGATTGTATTAAACGGCACATAGGCTTAATTATATATACAGCGACGATATAAAGAGTTGTAAATTAAAGATGTCAGAAACAAATTAAAAATAATGTTCTATTTCAAACCCTCAACATGTATATAAGATTTTTATTATAAATAGAGAAAAGTCAAAACATCTGTCAAATATAAATATTTCTATTATTGTGACGAAAATATTCGTTTTCATTTAATATTTGAACTCTTTGGATGAAGAAATTAAGAGATGTATGTGAAACAAACAGTTTTTTTTTTTACTTTTTAAATAATAATATCAGTACTTCTTTTATACATCTAATATTCATCAAAAACTTATATTTTAGACAAAACTCTAGATTGCAATGACTAATTTGGACGCTTAGATCTTTTTTAAGAACACCTAGATATCGTGGAGCTCCAAAATTATTACATTTTTTTTTCATTACAGATAGCTCCATTTACAATGCAAGTATATCTTGGAGTAGCTAAATGGAGGCGATCCGCTGCTCGATGCATTCAATGCTATCATTTAATACATCGACATGATCTCTCAGTTCATTTAGGAGTTGCATACTACGCGTTATGGTGTGCTTATTCATTATATCCGTTCTGCATTTTGGGACATGAAATAGCGCGTGACCTCGATTTCTCAGATAATTATTTGGTACAAACAGGGCATAATTCTCTAGCAGGTTCGGGGCATCAATTTTATTTCATAAAATTTTAACCCCCTACATGACTAGGCCCTCCTGTCTGCGCGACTCGAGGCTGCGGTGGCTGCATTCCCTCAGCAGTACTTCATGGTGCATGAATGTAGGATATTCTCCTGTTCTGCGCATGTATAGGTAAGTAGCGCAAGAATTTCTTTTGAATCTGCTCAATCATGTTGATGTATTTCCTTTGGTGAATATGTAACAAAATATCGTATCGTTTATTTTAAAATAAATACATCCCGTCTGTTTTTGAGTGTTGGGGTAATAATCAGCAAATTGCTATTTTCAGAATACGGCCGATTATTCGATGTATGCCATGTAGGCAAATTTAAAGAACTGTAGTCTTTAATTTATACTATTGTATTTTGTATACTCCTGATGATGGCAGCTTTCTTTGTCCAATAGACATGATACTGGCTTCGTATACCGGGGGTTCAAGGTTCGATTTCAATTCAGTCACAATACATGTCTTGCACATCGCTAAGTAATTTCACATTTTAACGCTAGAATAGGCTTCGTGGCCTATTCTAGCGATAAAATGTGAAAATAAAATAAAGATAAAGGAATTTTTCAAGTTAAATAACATTATAAAAAATTATTAAACATCCAAATAAGTAAATAAAAATATATAAAAAATGTATAAATATGATTAAAAAAAATTAATGTTTTGAGTTAAATTTTTATTTGGCTTGTATAGTCGTGATATTAGTGTCCTGAACATTATAATAAGATTGGGAGTTTTTTTATAAAGACACATTTACGAAATACAGTCAACATCCTTACTATTTTCAAACTATACCAAAATTATCGTATACTATAAAAAATAGGATTAACTTGCTGGCCAGGAATGCGGCTTGACCCGCAACCACTGGATCGCTAGGCAAGTAAGTATTTATCTACTAGACTAAAAAGCACATCCCGGATGAACTTTACTACCTGACATAAATGGCATGAAATGATATTTTTAAGGACGGTTATGAACTGTCTGAACATTTCACAAAGCCTATACAAACTTGGACAACCATATATTTTCAACAACCCCACAACCGTTCTCACTACCCATTTATTGACCGCCTAGAATCTTTCATGTCCCATAGAAAAGTGCTTTGAGTAATTTTTCCTGATTAACGTTTAATTTCTGAAAAGTGATGTACATGTTATTCTTTGTGCCTCATAAAACACAAAAATATGACAGAGATTGACTTTTATTATATTAATCGTATAAATATATAAATTATTACCTGCAATGGTCACATCTTTTTTTAAATTATACAATATTTACTAATCATATAAGCACAAAATTGCAATCATTAGCTGTACCAAGAATACCAATTAAATTTTTGATTTCACCTTTACTCGTGAGCATTTTATATTATATTCAAATAACTGGAGGCAAAATTAAACAAAGGATCTTGGTACTTTTGTGTTCGGAATGATGAATCGAAAATGAGCACAATCTCGCCATAAGTCACGCATATCTGCCGCATGGATACATTTCTCGCTACCCTTGGGCGAGATGCGAGTTATTGCATAAGGCATATTCACGATGTAAAGGACTGCGGAATATTCCGTGGAGGGAGATTCCATTTCGTACCGTGAAGATTTTCACATTTATCCGGAATTCTTCGAACTTGGCGAAGACGGGATCAACAGCTGATGTCTTGGAATAACAGTAGACGACAAAAAATAATAGGTTTAAAAAAAATTACTTTACTGCATATTAAAATAAAATTATTGCCGAGTGAAAATGAAGTGAATCGACGAAAATGCATAAAATAACTTTTAATTAATAAAAATGTACTTAGTTTTCACCACTTTTGTATTGAAAAATATCAACATGTTTCAAAGCCCCTAGCCCTTTCTTCAGGATACAATTGTATTCTAACAAATTAAATTCAAAAATCGAAGTATAAAAGTGAGTCAAAATATAGACAAATTTTGTATGGAAAATGAATAATAATAAAAATTTTAAAAAAAACATATCATAATTCTTTACATCATTTTGATAATTAGAATATTTTTTTTACAAGACTATTTCACGGCAATTTCTGCACACATTGCTTCACATTGTAAAACATAATAATTTATCCTAGATTATAACTTTGACACATTTTTAAGCATAATCCACTTTTATTTAATTAATATTATTAGAGAATACGATTCCAAATATAATTGTTCTTATAAAACTTACAGGTTCCCGTGAATCAATTGTTAATTGATAATATTATAAATAACGTCCTTATTTTTAATCGGTAAAGTACTCGGGTATTGATCAATTGGTCATAGATCCAGGTGAAATCGCCAAGTTTGTACAATTTTTATAGGTACACGCACATTCTCTATATAAAGATAATAAAAATAATGATATCACGTGAACTCTGTTTAAAGCATCTGTGATTTTTTTATTTGAGAGAAATAACAAAAATTTAAATAGTAATTTATTTTACTTTTTTATAATTTTTCCTTCAATTGCCATTCAAATTAACTTATCAGTCATTTATGTATCAAACCATTTTAACAACACGACACGGAAAAGCACAATTTTTTGTATGACAGTAAACGGAGCAACATATAAAGTTGTAACTTTATGAATCGCGCTTAATTTAGAAAAGGTCCTTCAATGTAAATTTATTTCAACACACAAACAGCTCAATTCATATCTTAATATGCAAAACTCGCATTTTGAAATCCACACCGTGTTCCGTGTAAGGAAAAAATTAGCCGATTTAGAATTAGACCATTTGTGAGTAGTAAATCAGGTTTTTGTGTAATAAGACGATATATTATTAGTTACTTATACGGACGCCGCTCCAGTGCAAATATGCAAAATAATACGTGCTGCATTAATGATGTATATATGCATTTAAATTGATACAACTTTTACTGCTTCGACTAGAGGCTTTACACAGTTAAATAGATGAATTTATTGATATTTTTTTCAAATAAACGCCACGTGATGTTCTACTTCTTTTCAAACAACTTAAATATTTTTGGTATGAAAAATGCTACTTCATTTATTTATTTCGTATACACACTATCATTAAGAAAATGATATCATAGCTTTGGTAGGTTCTATAATAATCACAAATATTGAAGTTAAAAGGTGTTTTTCGTGAGGCATGTGTATATGGTATATGTAACATTTTGTAATATGTGTCACATTTTTATATGTGCTTTTATTTTCTCTGTGAATTTACGCGCTATTTTCATTTTTATAAAATTTGCTGTAAGGTACAAAAAATTGTCGCATTTTTTTATTCTTCTCTATGTTTTGTTAAACCACGTGAACGCGAATAATTGGACGTTTTCAACAAGCTCTACAAAAACTAAAAATTAAACTAGGTATATCAAAACAAAAAACAAGGTTTAATCTGAATTTTGATAATGAGCTTGCCGAACAATTCATGAGCTTCACATATTTAGGTGTAGAAATTTAATCATAGTGATCTGTATACTGATGTCCGAGAAGTCTGAAGAGAGTCTGAAGTTATTAAAGCATCTATCTTATAAGGATGTCTCAGAATTTAGTCTGAAAGAACAAAAGTATGCATATTGAAAACAGGGTAAAGAGATAGGTATACAAAACATGCATCTGACCTATCATGACATATGCCGTTGAGATGCAAGCTGTCCGTACCAAAGAACCCCTCAGAACATCTGAAATGAAACTGCTGAGATCCATTACTGGAAAAACTGTACGTAATCGTCTTCAAAATGTAGACATAACGAAAACCAGTAAAATAGAGCACATATCACGATTGAGTAGATCCAGAAGGAAATTTTGGAGGTATCTCGTTGCCAAGATGGACAGCGACAGACTCATGCATATAACAGCTAATGAAATCCCCTCTGGAAGACGCCCATCGGGAAGACCACATAAAAGATGGAGGAACAGCTGGACCCCATCATCCCAGGAGGCGTGTGAGGCGCCCAGGAGAGTGCCACCAGTATAAATTGGCGTGCGGGGGAGGACGTGTCCCTGTCGCAAAACAGAAGTTGCCAGTGTGTAAATTTATTACACAATACATAATATACAGAGTGTCCGGTGACCGGTGTCAGAGCTTTTAATAGAAATTTGGTCGGGTAACCCTAAAGAAATAAACCAGTAATTTTGGCTGCTCTATGTAGAGTCCTGTCAAATGGTAATATTGGTCCATTATTTGCTTTTTCAGCTTCGCAAAACTTTAATACTTCATTGGCAATTGTTCTTGCACCATCCCGGACTGCTTTGGATGTTTTGGACACAATAGTTCAGTGTATATTGAAAATCAAGATGTCAGCTCACGCGCAAATATGAAATTGAACTTGATAACAGGGCGAGGGGTTACCGCCGGGTGCGGGCGGGGCGGGTTTTAGTTCCAAAGTCGCCGCACACCAATTTACGTTGGTCAAGCTCTAGTTTTCTGTACCACAGATCGACAAATCTAACAAAATAAAAAGACGAAAAAGAAGACTTTGCTCTCATAGGTGAACAACGGGTAGGATAGTGTTAACAAAAAAACATTTTTAACATATCTTCCGTCATTCGTGACAACCGACATTAATAAAAATACTTAGTAAGAAGACATATCTTTTTCTTTATCGAATATTAGTATCCATTACAGAATACTATAAAACAACGATCATCAATATATTTGATGACGGAATAACGTTTCAAGCGGCGTTCGGTTCCTACGTAAGTATCTTGCGGCAAAGCCTCCAGACACTCGTAAAGATGATCACGTTACGCATACACCCGTGGACCACACAGCGGCCAAAGCACCCCTCATCAAGCTCCGGACTAATATACTACACAATATGATTTCAGGTCACCCTGACTTATTTTAATTGAAGATCGTACGGGATTGTACTGTTCGCTTAATAAGTCCTGCACTCGCTCGAAGCTTGTTCACGACTCAATTTATATTATGGCCATTACTGGAGGACCATAAAAAAACCATTAGTGTAAATGCAAAGGCTTCGTAAAAATTTCTTATGCAATATATTAATTCGCGTCGGATAGTATTACATTGTAATGAATTAATTTCATTACCTCTGTGTTTTGTCGTAGACGCGTTGGAAATAATCGATGGGCAGAATAAATTTGTTTGAAGCATAATTTAAAGAAAGTGAACTTTACGAGTAAGTAATTTATATTATTTGTGTCATGATACAATCGCGCATTTCGTGTGACCATTAACGAAAAATAAGTTAAAACTAAAATTAATTAAAAAGGTGTACAAAAGAAATGTGTTGTCACGGAATCGTGGTTGTGGGAGGCGAATGAAACACAAAAAGTTTTATTTATTACAGTCATTGAAGCACCTTTCTTTAATTCACACAAATAGTCACCAGAATATGCTAATACGATATGCTGTTACTACCAGTGAAAACCTAAAATTGGTATTTGTATTTACTTGAGTATTATAAGCTATTTATTGGTTTTCCGAATAAATAAAATATTCCATACAGGTACTTTTAACTCATCGTACTGTTGTTTATCGCAAGGTCGTTCTGCTCAGATTCGCACTATTTAATGCTAGTTCGTACGTAAGTACCCGCTCTAGGCCCGTCTTTATTTCGAGTTTGTAACTCGTTAATTTCTACTATTTTTCGGTAATTACTATTTTTTAGACTCTTGTGACAGTATCTATCGAAAAAACATTTGGTTGCCACCGGTAAACTATTCCAAAATTTTTACATTTCAGTGAACTGCGGTAAACTAATTACGCCACATTGACCATTTAAGATAACCTTTTTTTATGACAAGTTATTAATTATTAATTACACTTGATAAAAAGAGGGACTACTCCTCTCGAAACTATTATAGTGACAAAAATAACTCAACGTGTGTGTACGACACAGTTTAAGTTAGTGTAAATCAATATTATATCATCATCATCTGCATCATCATTATCTTCATCCCCTTATCTCAAATTCTCTACAAGGCGTTTTAACTTTCAACTAAGGGCTTTTTTGACAGTAATAAATATAATAATAAGAAAAATGCATAGATTTTTATGAAAATGGGTGCAAAAATGTTTTTATTTATTTAATTCAACAGTTTTATACCTTTACACCTTATATATATACATATACAAAATCACGTAATAATTAAATAAGATATAACTGCAAAACAAAGATTAAGCGCAATTATTAAAATTTACTAACGTTATACATTTTTGTTAACTTGAACTATAAGTACTGATCTTTTACATTTTATCCGTCCTTTTTCCTTTTTTACATTTTATCTGAACTCATAATTTTCTGTAAGATTAAAGTTATATGTTTCAGTTTTCAGATAATCATTTCAACCGATCTAATTTAAATTTTATTTAAAAAAATAAAGACTAAAAGTTAAATGTCCTGTTGGAACTAAGCGTCACCAGACTAATGTTTATCATCATGATGAATCGATGTCACGCCTGCAATCTTATTCCAACTCTCACATGCGGAATCACGTACTCGAATGTTATTAGGCCCTAAGTACCTGTGGTACTCCGTCCATTGAAAACATATGTTTTTAATAAGTTCTTCTTACTAGTAAATCCTTTGACTATGTATTTCCTGACCGTGTACACCTGAATGAACAATACACATGTATACCTTAACAGACAATCTTCAAAACACGACGTGGAGTAACGTACCTGGTACAAGACACACGTCTTCTTTTTTATTATTTTTAATGTAGATTGATTTTTATTTTATGTGTTCAATTAAAATTGTTTCATTACTTCTTTCATCCTTCGTATCAGTATTGATACATAGCAGTCTAAATCCTCAACACGTCTCAGTTTTAGTGTGTCTCCAGCTAGAAGCATTTCATCATTGCAGCATCGATTCTTCGTCTTAAATATGTTAATCAATTAATTAACAAATTAACCTTAACGCCATTTTCCCGCAATATAAAATGCTACACTTTTCTATTCTGATCATTTTCTCTCGATCACTTTCATACATTTTTTTCAGTCAGGTACCGATCTTCAGTTGTTTAAGCTTTTAACATTTAAACTCCAATATTTTGAGAATTTGTTGATCAGACCATTCCAGATCTTTCGCAGATGCATTGTATTCCTGATGCCTTCAACACTTATTCACTTATTATGTCACGTTTCGTGGCTAGGGGAGAATGAATGAAAACATTGGAAACTAATTAGCGATTTAATATGTAGTGATTAATAAACTATTCAATGTAGTAAGTCACATAAACGAATTAAAATTATCTCTTTTATACCACTCTGCGCGTCGACCTAGATCCGCGCCATTTATATCCAAAAACTGGATTGTCGAACCTCCTAGATTTTTATAGTGTTTAGAAGAACGTTCTCGTTGTTTCTCAATTGTAACAGGTATTTCTTGACGTTAGTAGACGTTTTCCGAAGTTTTTAGATCACCCTAGACTGTTTTAGGCCGTTCTCGATACTTCAATAGTCTTGTTCCAAATGACATATTACCAGGAGTATGGGCAGTGCATAAATTCTTTTTAGCATCTCGTTACAATAATATCAAAAAGACACGCTAAACAGCATAGCAATTTATTTATTAATACAAAATATCATTTTTTTTTAATTATATATCTTAATTTAAGCCGTACACATTTAATTATCACAATATCATAAGAATATTTTCACTTAATTTTTGTAAGTTTGATTGATACTATTTGAAAATTTCTTTAGTTATTTCGGAATTTTGTGCCTTTTGTTTTTCGTCATAAAAAATATTTGTTTTGCTTATTGTCAACATAATTATTTATTTTTTAGTTTTATAATTATTATTCATCCTATGTTTATATTTATCACTTCAAAATTCGTATATAGTTATTATTTTTGTTATTATTATCTGATTATTCTTTTCTTATTCCTTACACTGTCCCAACTCATTACCTAGGTAGGCTGTTGGGTCGGCCCTTTTTTCAGGTTCTGGGCGTCACGTTTTCCTGCAGGATTTTGGATTATTGAGTCATCCAGGAGTTCTTTGGTCTTCTTCTGGATAACTGTCGATGAAGCTCCATAGAAATTGTCTGCTTTACCGTGTGCTCTGGTAGTCTTCGTCCTATATGGCCGTACCATTTCAGCTATTATTTTGTTGTTATTATTAAAATTCAACTTTATTTATGGATCGGAAAATTTACAATAATTTGTTAGGGTTGTCTCTACGTATTTCACTGAATCTTTTATTTGCGATTATTTTTATGAATCTTTGTTGTAGCTGTTTAATTTTATAAAGGTGGGTTTTAAAAGTCAGCATACAGCTACTCAAACCGTAGGTAATTTAGTGACTCAACTATTGTAAAGTTTTCTCTGTTAATTAGGTGTGTTTGGAAACAAAATATTTTATTTGCCATTCTCTCCTTTCTCATGTGCTCCAATAAGGGCCGTTCTATGAGCAGAATTACATCGGAAATTGCATCGGCCCTATTCCGTTCGATTATTTCCCCGGCGCAGGGTACTTTTTGGCGCCATTGTTCTCGGTCATGGGCCGCGATTTCCCAGTTTTTAGGATCCATCCCACATCTACCTAGTATCGCCTTCAGACTATCTTTGTTTTTTTTTCCGGCCCGTCCTGTCTTCTTTTGCAATACTGTAGCTGCGCATTTATAACTATTTTCAAACGAAGCTAAAAGCCAGTACCACGAAAATTAGACTAACTTGCTGGTGTCCTGGAATTGGGCTCGGACTACCGACCACCACATCACTAAACAGGCGTTATGACCACTACACCAACAAGCTATTCATAAGCTCAGCTATAGAAACATTTTATTCACAACTATAGCTATATTAGTTGACGACCATAAATGGTTTGGCCAAAACATCTCGCAAAGTAAAAAATAAATATTTAAAATTAGTGTATATTATAGATATCTCACAGAGACGAAACTGTATTAATTATGGGAAAGTAGGTATAGAAGTCATTTGGGTGTAACAGGACTTATGACCTGTCTTTTTGGTAGGCTTAAGTGATCACTTTACACAATTGTAACATTCGCCATTAAGTGATCACTTAAGCCTACCAAAAAGACAGGTCATAAGTCCTGTTACACCCAAATGACTTCTATACCTACTTTCCCATAATTAATACAGTTTCGTCTCTGTGAGATATCTATAATATACACTAATTGATTAATAATGTCTCTGTGACATAAATCCAGCACTGTTCTGAAAATATTTGAACAAACTCAAAAATATTCTGAAATATTTAAAAATTGACGAATAACACTTTATACGTTAAGTTGTCAACAAATTGAGTCACACATGAAACACAATGCGTCCATAAATTTTCACTCCGTTTAAGGATAATTGCCGGTTTTGCAATCCGAAATATATTATGCTTCGTGGCCAATTCGCTACATGTTTATCGCTGGATTAATCACATTGACTGATTTCAACCATAAACATTTTCGACACTCCAAAGATCAACGATATTACAAAAGGGGGAAATCATCCTCCATAACTTAAGAGGACTTTATTTATACGCCTGTATTTACAGCCGCGCGGAGAGAAATCAATAAGTACTTATGAATATTCAGACAAAATTACCGGACCGTCGCCGCAAGTTAAAAATTCAACCGTTTCTTTGGATAATTTAACAATTAAATGATCGTGTACCTCGAATTCAGCCAACTCATTTTGAAAAAAAATTTAAAGCCCAAAAAATCACATGTTAAATTTCCGTGGATTTAAGTCACAATTTGTGGAACGAGAACTGCATTAATTTACAATCATTAGCAATTATTGTTTTAATAGTTGAATTTCCACAACAGAAGACACCTGCAACATATATCAGGTAAGTATTCGTTGTTAAAAATAGAATTGTTATTAAATAACTTCTATCAATAAAATTAATTAAATGAAATGTATTGCATACTTAAGAAAAATTATTATATGCATGAGACAATTTGTTACAAACATAATAAAAATTATAAGAAATTTTCACTATTCAAATGTTTATTGATTATAATATTTAAAAAAATTATTACAAAGACCATTTTTTCAATAATTTTAATCAAAAAAAGTAAGTAAAATTATAAATAATCCAAGATATTTTTTTTTATTATAATTTATCCGTCCCAAAATTATTAAATAATATATCTATAAAACAATTATAAAAAATAATCTAAGCATAATTGTCGGTCTACCATAAGATTATTGACCAACTTTTCAATCAAATTAATTAATCAATTAGAAAGACATACAGAAAAATCTAATTCACGAAAAAATATTAGGTTACTACTGGGATTCGAACCCAGGTCACCTCCTTTCCGGCCCAGTAATTTGATTTAAAAATTTCACAGAAATTTGTTCTGAAAAATTACAACTTCACAAATATGAATGTGTTCTTGAATATATGTATATGGCCAACTTTTCTTATATATATTCCTTTTATAGGTCTTTCCAAAATCGAATAGTAGGTATGTGTAAGACGTGCGTACGACGCACATTGTTTTGTTGACGCAATGAAACAACGTGTCTCGTACGCACGGCTTACATATACTAATTCGATTGTCTTTTTTTGTATAAAAAGGACTCTATCTCTACCGTTCCACGGTTCTTTAAAAGTAAGTTTTTTATAAACAAAAATGAGTTATACACTGTTATAATATGAATCGCTAAATCCAAATAAATATATATTGAACTATAAATTCTTGAACTAAATATACCTCCCATGTGGTTTATGAAACAAAATAAAACATTTATAGGTCTATCTACATCACACGAGAGTTATTGAGACTTATTTATTACGCAAGATATACGTTAAGGATGTATTTCCCCGTTAATTTAAATACCATTACTTGTGCCGTGGCATAACAAGATAAAATAACAATAATAATTGAACCCGCGCACGCTTCACCAATAATAATACCCCATTAACATACATTAAGATGGATCGACCCCCTAGGAATATTTATTTAACCGAACTCCATAAATCTCCGGCCGGGCTGCTCGTGAATAGCTCTCTGGCCGCGGAGAGGAGATCTCACCATTATCTATGGCAGATGAATGCCCGCAAAGAGGATTATACTGTATTTAGCAAATGTAATACAACTCGATTGTTGTACCCATTAGATAGGTACTTACTTATAAATCACGTCATCTTTGAAACGATATAAGTATAAATATTAGATAAATAACTGTTTATAGCGTGGACTTGGGTCGCACTCAACTTACGAGCTTAGCGGAAAAATATTTTTGTATTAATCTGCATTCATTTTACTGCATTCTATTAGCGAGATAACATGTCAAAGTCTTTGTGAAGTGAAACAGCCGACAGAGGAAATCTTAGAAGAACAATATTTCACGGTATATTTACATATCTATGACGCAGCATATAGAATTGAAATTATCTTGACTAATGGTGCTTATTCAACAATTTTTGAGAAGCTAAGATTAGATTAAACTAGGTGAAAATACATTAAATTTTAATGATTTCTTGAGTGGATAATTTGTTTTCAAAAACATTCGTTAAAAATTGATCATATTATACTATTCAGATTTAACAAAAATGAGGGTTAATATTTTGTTTTTTTACTCAATATTAAGATATTTATTTTTTCAATCAGTCCACGTACACTTTAAAGCCCGTTTTCACAGAACTTACAAATTGATCACTCGTACCAGAAAAAAATATTTTATAACATAGGCATTCACTATTGATATAAACAACCATATTATGTAGTATATCCTAAGTAATAAATACACATATATTTATAAATAAACTTCGCATTATTGATTTATGATGTACTTTTCAACAATTTTATTATTCTCCATTTTAGAGATACCCAAGATTCACATCCTGCTGAAAAATAAATATTTTTACTTAAGACAATTATTTTTGGATATCTGTTTATTTGATTAATTTAGGTTTTTTAATTCAGAGTTTTGTTTCGAAGTTGAAGCTTTACAATAAAATGTGTCTTAACAATTTTTTTGTTTAATATACAAAATATTTTAACCTTTACTTGTTTTTATAGATATTAATTAAATTATTATGGCATGCGACCATTTTGATATATCCTATTAATCCTTAAAAATATTTTTTTATTACAATTACGATAATGCATCATCACAAATTTCCCAAGTAGCTGGAAGCGAGGTAGTTTAAGAAAATATTTATTTGGACGCGGTAATCATGAACACCAGTTTTTGTCGGATGGATATTTGAAAACGATACCAAATAAATAACCTTTAAATTTAAATATTAGGTCCTTACATATGAAATTGGCGTTTTGCCGTACTGGCAAATTTGATCTCAAATATCTTCTCTTTGGTTAGGAATTCCAAATCCAAATTGATACAGCTATTTACTCGTGTATTTGTGTTTTGAAAATTATAATTCATTTGTTTTTTCCTCAATTGTTTTTTTCTTTGCGTCACTCAGTTTACAAAATGAAAAACTTTAAATATCGCGTTATTTACGAGTACGAGATCCACCGTGGCACCAGTGTTGCAGAAACGGCTCGAAGGATTAATGATGTGTATGGCGACGGTGCCGCAAAAGAAAACACAGTGCGTTTTTGGTTCCAACGTTTTCGTTCTGGAAATTTCGACCTGCAGAACAAGCCCCGTGGACGGCCGGAGACCAAAGATGATAATGAAGAATTGAAGGCTATTGTGGAAGTGGATCCATCGCAAACCACATCCGAGTTAGCTGCAGGCTGCGGTGTTAGTGATAAAACTATTTTAATCCACTTAAGAATCAAATTGGTAAGGTGAAAAAGCTTGAAAGGTGGGTACCTCACGAATTGAGTGATGCAAATCAACAAACGCGCGTTGACTGCTGCGTTGCATTACTCAACCGGCACAATAATGAAGGGATTTTAAATCGAATCATTACCTGTGATGAAAAGTGGATCCTGTACGATAATCGGAAGCGCTCATCGCAATGGCTGAACCCTGCCGAACCAGCCAAACCATGCCCCAAGCGAAAATTGACTCCAAAAAAGTTACTTGTGAGCGTTTGGTGGACTAGTGCTGGTGTCGTTCACTACAGCTTTCTTAAATCTGGCCAGACGATTACGGCAGATGTCTATTGTCAGCAACTGCAAACCATGATGGAAAAGCTAGCTGCTAAACAACGGAGGCTGGTTAATCGCTCTAGGCCACTGCTGCTTCATGATAACGCTAGACCACACACTGCACAACAGACGGCTACCAAATTAGAGGAGCTTCAATTGGAATGTCTAAGACATCCACTGTACTTTCCGGACCTTGCCCCAATAGATTACCATTTTTTTCGAAATTTGGATAACTTCTTGCAAAGGAAAAAATTCAACTCCGATGGGGCAGACCAAACCGCCTTCAAAGATTTTATTCATTCCCGTCCGAATGTTTTTTTTAGTAAAGGGATCGATGAACTACCTATGAGATGGCAAAAGTGCATAGATAGCAATGGTACATACTAAATAAATATATTATAATAAAAAAAAATCGGCTTTATGTTCCTCCCATACTAAACGCCAATTTCATATGTAAGGACCTAATATAAATCGTTCTAAAAATCCCAAAAAATATAGAATTTCCGAGCTGGACTGACATCCAACTAGCCATCACCAGTACTTGTGATGTTTTAATCATTATTAATAATTGCAAAAAAATTCATGACACAAACCTTACACGAGTAAACAGATACATGATACAACTCACAAGCAGTTCAATCTAAGCCAGCAAAAACTAACAAACTTTGTATAAAAGACTTTGATTAATCTAACGTCTACCGGTTTCGATATCGCTGTAGCATCATGTATACGGTTATGTACTCTAACTCATTAATTTTACAATATTGCATAGCTCTTATAGTTTTTCTTATATTATTTTATATTATATAACTCTCATACCTGAACCTCTCATCCCAGGAGGTGTAATTTTCTATATCACAAATCAACAGATCTACTTAAAGAAAAAGAAGAAGAAGAAGAACTCATATATTATTTTTAAACGCTCTTAATTATCGGTTATTCCGAATATGAGGTAATCCATAAGTTCCTTCGTAAAGAGGCAATTCATAAGTGGGTTATGCCTCAAAATATTCAAGACTATTCACAACATGGCCCCTCAATATATTACCTACTTCTGACAACTATCTCTTCCCTCACCATCAACATCTAATACAAATAGGTTAGTTTAAGTAAATCGCGTCCACAAAACTAATTTCGGTGACGATGCTTTCTTGGTGGCTGGACCAAAGATATGGAATAAACTATCAAATAAACTGAGACAAACACACAGTTTACCACAGTTAAAAAACTAACTAAAATCGCAGTTATGTATTTAGAGAATCATATAAAAGCCTTCACAATCTTACCGTTTCAACAGTAACTACCTAATCTTTTCCACTCCTAGTATGCACTCCGAAAATATATGTAAATCTTACTGGCACTCCCAATTATAGTTTTAATCGTCAATTTGATTTCTCGCATGTCATTCGATGTATAAGTAAATAAATTTTTTAGTCAGTAAGTTTTTTCGTAAAACAATTTGAATATGTGATGCGCCCTCGAATTAAGCGGTGTATAAATTATCCAAATATTAAGTAATTGTAGCCCTTATTTTCTTCTAAGCATTCCATTAGAAGTTTGTAGCAATTTACTTTAGTTATCTGTCGCCACTAGAAAACGGTAATTAGTTACAGTTACCGAGAAACCAATAAAGAAAAAGTATTTTATAATTTATAATATTTACTTTATAAACATTATTAATTTCAATCAAATGTATAATAAACTTTGTTTCAAACATGATTTGCAAAAAAATTTTCTTATAGTTTTCATTATTTTTTTCATAGAGTTAGAAAATTATTTTTTAATATTATTTTAATATTTGAATTTTGAAAAAAAAAGTTTAATAGTTTCATGTTAAGTATAAAATTTATCCTCTAGGTGAAAGAAATTATATTTTCCGAAATGATAAATAAAGTGGTTTAAGCAAAGTAGTTTATAAATTAATTTTGAATATTTTCGCACCAAATTTAGTTATGGGACATTTGAAAAAAAATTCAAATTAAAGGGTAATTTTATCCATATTACGCAGTATATTCAGGCTTTTGCATTTTCCGGAAAACATTTATCCTCCGCTCGCTCACAAATCGTCATCACCAACACCAACACGCGAGCTTCGAGCTTGTGTGTTTAAGATTTTTGTTCACAAAGCGTAATAATGGACCAATAAATAACCACTCATACTACCAGACGACTACCGACTGTTTAAATTCATACCTAAGATTGCTATGTTATGATCAATTGGAAGTAGTTATGCAGAAAGCGACCAATCCAAAAACATGGAATTGAGAAATTGCCTTCTATAAATTTTAATCTACAAACCTAATACGTCAATATTTAATACATTATTGCATATTTTTGTTAAAAGGGTTCATGTTTTATACAAAAATGTACTTATTTTGTATATTCTCAATATTAAATTAAATTTTTAAAAAATAAGAAATAAAATTATACAGATATTTTTTACGGTTATTTACGAAGATATGACGCGTATTACAAGTTGGATTCTTTCTACAAAATGTCTGATTCTTTCTGCAAACAGTACTATACGAGGCGTAGAAAACGTTCAACCCACTTGGATGTTTTCTACAAAATTATCATCGTGTATTGTTGTAACAGTTGAAGTAAAAAGGTGCCTATACATTTAGACCATAAGGATGTTTTCACTTAATATTTTTGTTTATCAATGATTTATAAATTTGAAACCGCAGAAAAGACATTTTAAGAGTTAATTTAACGGTGGTGGCTATGATGTGAGTTATAAAAATACTGAATTTTCAAAAAACTATAGCACTTAGACCTTGTATGATTTCAGCACACAAAGATATTGTATTGAGCTATGCAAAACCGTATACATATATAACTCATTTTTATCATTTTGTTTGTTGGTTGCTTTCTGCATAACTACGTTCAATTGTGTACAGGTAGACCAGAAAACGCAACACAAAAATACTTCACTCTATCAAGCATTCACATTATTCTACTTAATTAATATAACACGTAGATACCTTAACGTAGATACGATCTTGCATCCTTTGACCGATCTCAACTAAAATTTCGAAAAACATTGATTTTCCGTCATCCCTTAGCTACCTCACTCCTTTCCGTAGATTTCAATGTGTGATAAATTGAATGCTAAGCCTTTCATATTTTGCTTTTTAAGACAGAAAAACTCGTATCATATATCCTAGTGAATTGTCTCGACAGCAGATCGAATAAGAGGAAATATATTACTATTAAAATAATTATTGATAATTAGATCAATCATTAAAATCAATCAGAAAATTCTGTCACTGAAATCAAACTACGATAATTCAAATTACTCGTTATATATGATAAGGTCGTTTGTTTTGACAGAACTGATGTGAAATTATGGTCACAAATGTATTATGTTGCATGTACCATTGCGATGTCGGTAAACTAATTTTATGAAAGTTAATATGGTCAAAACTACAATTTTTATAAGAATTATTATGTCGCTGTGGCTTAAGAGGTGAGTGGAGCCAGTTATTTGACATTGCAATTCGAACATCGGTAGATTTACTTCCAGACAAATTTCGGGAATCTTTTGGTTTGTGTTTTCTGGGGTATTATGCCGTGTTTTGACGACGTTTTGGATTCCATTGCAGGGTCCATCATCAGGGCTGATGTGATCCCCAGTTAACATAAAGTAGTTTTTACAATAGACGTTGTTTCTATTTTATTTTTTAATTTCGTTCCTAACCAAAACCGCAAAAACGTTTTCTTGTAATAAACCGCGACTTATTTACTGAGACATCTTTTTTAGTTTGATTTTTTCATAATTGCTTCAAAATTTACAAGCACTTAAAGTCTATATATGTTGGTGATCTGTGATTATGTACGTGGGTGGTATGCTACATGTATCTGAGACGTGTAACGCGTTTTTTTTAAAGACGTGGGTATAGAAGAAATGCAGGAGTGATGTTATGTTGTGTTGAAGATATGCATGAAACTCATTTCTTCAAAAAGACACAAGTTAAAAAATATAGTATGAGCAGGAGTGGTAAACTACACGTGCATGAGGCATCCAACGCGACTTTTTTCTACTGCCAACACCGGAATCGTAAATTACAAACACGGCAACACTTTTAATCCACCCGACACGAGCTCGGCGAAACTGCTTCCATTGATGCCTTATTTAGCCGCCGCGCAGACAGCGCTGCGCTCGGATCGCGTCAGCCATTATTAATAAGGAGAAATTCAGCGTCGGGATTTTCACAATGCATTATAATATCACTTAGTTAAAAATGAGTTGACGCACGCAGTATATGGCTAGCAGTGATAGATGGCCCCGGCCATTGTTAGATGATTGATGTCACATCGTGTCTCTGCTCACTATGCCCTTATGCGTAGCCGCACAAACCGAACGCTCCTTTTCCGAACACCTGAGAACCGTTCCATTTTATTTAAAAATGTTTTTAATTCAATTAACCCTTCCCTACTTAGTACAAAGTACAACGAGTACCAAGTATCTTTGAATATTCATAAGTTATTTGGACACCTCATTATACGAATGTTTTTACGTATTTTTTCCTACGGAACCGGTCCACATAGAAAGTTCACAGCTACGAGGATCGTTTAACCTTTTGCAAAATGTACAAACTAGAGTGCCGAACCGAAATATAAAATATCCGCTTTTGCAGTGCTGCACAAGATATGAGTGAAGCTATTGGTTATATTTGTTTATTTGACTTAAATTTGCGTGTTTACCCCGCATAAGAATATTTTAGAGTTCTTGAGAATAAGTCAGCATCCTAATAATGTTGGTTATTTTTTGTACATGCATATAACATGTATAAGTAGCTTGTTGGTCTTGTGGTTGGGACACTCGCCTCGTGATCTAAAGGTCGCGGGTTTGAATCTCAGCCCAAACTAGCAAGTTAGTCCTATTTTCATAGCACAAGCGTTTAGCTTAGTTTGAAAATAGTAAGAATATTGATGTGACACGTATTCCGTGTTCGCATCTCTATTTTTAAAAAAAAAAAAAAGTAATAATGCTGACTCTAACATAACTTCTGATATTCTTGCTGATACCCTTTCAATATTTGAAAAGTCACTCCTATACAACATCCATTTTCTTGACAATAAACTCCTAAGTTGTGATGAAAACACAATTTTGTTGTAAGATACATGTTCATTAGTATTAAAAATAACAAACTAGCATTATTATAAATATCAGTCAAATAAAGAGAGATAAAGATATTTGATTTTCTCCAAATAGTATATTTTCTTTTTGTTATATAATTGTTTTCACTGTTAATATTCATTTTTTGTGCTATAAATGCTAGTAAAAGCATTATATTCCTTACGGTGTATACAAAAGCGAGTATGACTATATGCGTGTATTTTCTATCACGGTATCGTATAGGTTAAAAGAATTTTAGACTAAGTTTTTGGATGTAACGCGTAGAAAATGAAGATTTATGTTACTAAGAAAAAATTATGGAAAATATATTTTTAATATTTTACGGAATTAACAATCCAAAATTTGTTAATAACCATATTTAACCACATTAATAATTTAAACCACATAAAAGGGGCGGAAAGAGTGAAAAATAATTTAATTTAGTATAAAAAAAATAAGGCTGTCTTTGCAATATTTTTCAACTAATTCGTGCGATTGAAATTCTCAACCTATAATGTGAAATTTTTATATTCAATTAACAATTTTAAGAAATTGTGCGTTATTCAACATCAGAAATTCAACTACCGTCCAAAAAAGGTTAATTATCCCTTTGGGCGTAAAAAGTTTAACAAAATTTCCGATTTTTCTTAGAATTTTAGATAAAAAAAAATACAATCTAAGCATTCTCTTGCAAAGTAACAGATTTGCAGATACAGTACTTTATGAATGGCACGTTGATATTTATACGGCAGAATATCCCAGAAAACTACACAAAGAAGATTCTGAACCCAATCATTTTAAAAAAATAATTTTAAAAGAACACTTAACATTTTTAAATACTTATATCTATAAATTTAATTTTGTCATTCAGTTTCGGTAACCCTGTGCAAAAGGTCATTATTTTATAGTACACGTTGGTAATTATTCGAACCCAAACATTAATGTCAAACGGTTTTAAGTTAAAGTCGATAACGTATATTAATAAAATTGCCCAGTCTTGGCTGCAATTCATTTACAAATCACAGCAATGCATTACAGACCCAACGAGCCCTGTGGCAAAAGTTTGTCGCATGGTTTAGTTTCGACTAGGATAAGCTCCGCATCACCCGGCAGTTAACATTAAACTTTAAGCCAGTACCTACACAATACGGTTGCATTGCAATTGGACATCTTATTACGCTATAACTGCTTTACGAATAAGTAAGTTATAATAAGCATCTTTGCGACTGCATTCACGATTAAATATAACTAACCCTGGAGCGCTCTACTGCTCTTCACGTACGTACTTTTTGTATTCAGTTCTTCTGATCTTAATGGATTTGTGATTATATGAACGTTAGCCTTCATATTTGCTAGAGATTTTAAACGTTTTGTACTATAATTATAATTATATTAATACAAAAAACTAGGACTTCTCGTAGACATATATCTTAATTAGACCACACAGCCACTCAAATAAATTGCAACTAAGGGCGGCCCTCGTGAGTGTGGTTTCTCATAAGGAAGGTTCCAGATTTATTGTTTCGGAGGTAAGACTATTAGGCATACCCTCATAAGGTGAAACACGTCTCATAAAAATTAAAATGTAGAACTAAAAAACTTACTTTTTAAAAAGTTACTTTTACCGGCATTCATTTAACGTGTTGAATCACATTCCTAGGCGGTTTAAAGAAAGACTATTTCTATCAAAATGAGAGTATTTTAATGAAAAAATCCCAAAAAAAACTTTATTTTATGTTCAGTAGCCTAAAAAATCTGTTTTTAGTGCGTAATATAAAATAAAAACTTGCAACATGATGTATCGAAATAAAAATTAAGCATACAGTGAGATACAAACCGAGAAAGCACTTCAGGGTTAAGTTGGCTTCAGCAAAGAAGTAAGCAAGCCTTTGTCGAAGCCCCTCCCCCATCCACATACAAAACCGTAAAGTAATATCTTATTTATGAAAATATGAATCGGTTCATGTTTTATTCAATCGGTGATGTATTGATCGAATTAAATTGAATTGAATGGGCCGTAATTGTTGCAGGGGATTCTTTCTCCAGCATATGAGTTATTCGAGTGTCGCATTCGATAAGCTCGGGATTTATTTAAGTTGCCTATGGAATTGCAAACTGCGTTATTTTAATGAATAAATATTTCATTGACTGAATTGATTACACAGATAAATTATAACGTGTATCTAAATATGTCTATGTTATTTTATTATGCAATTTTATTTTATTAAATAATGTAGATTACAATATTTAAAAAACTAAGTAATGAAAAGTAGCTCACAATTAGCTAGCTAGTCGGTAAATTTTACAAATTTCACTTGTAATTTTGAATTCTCTCATATGTTCGTTCATATGAAAAATTAATAAGTATTGGAGTGTGCATATTATGTTTTTGAATGCACATGCCACTGTGTGCTAAAAAACATAATTTTTCTAGCGCATTTTATAATCCTTTTACAATATACGGTAGATAAACCTGAATTCTAAATACTAAGCTAAGTCTGAAGCTCCGTATGACATATGGAAATTATGCTGCAAAACAGAATAAGACAAAGAAACAGAATAAGTAGATTATAATGATGGATGTCATTCTCACTGTTATATAGCAAAAATATGTATAAGTGATAGGCGAGCAGTATTATAGACGCACGGATAATCGACGGGCAGAGAATATACTGGAATGACTCTTGAATTCTTGAATGAACAAAATCCGACCTAAATGACACAAAGTCTAGTTGGCTAGACTATTGGAGTAATGGGAGTGACATGGCGAAGATTGGTGGAGAACCGAGAGAGTGGCAGAGCCATGTAAAGGTCTTTATCACAGTGGATGTTGATGACGATTGCAAGTAAATTTGTACTGGGCATTTTGTTAATAAGTGAAATATAACTATATATCTCGATGGACGTCTGTCTGAGCGTATGCAAGAGACGGGAGAGAGAGAGAGAGGTAAAACGGGATTAAAAGGGACGTGGCATAACGAAAGCAATCACGAAAGCTAGCACTTGGAGAGCTATTTAAAACCGCTAATTGTACCTTATCGTGATATTGTTGAATATTGTACGGAACAAATAAACCTTGCAGAACATTCTGGACTGTCGCTGAGTATCCCAGACTTCCCGACAAAAAATCCTTCCTAGGCCAATGGTGACAACTGTGATGTCAAGCTAAAATATCTTTAAGCTTAAGAATAATTTTGATTAATAATACAACTGGTCATCAATTGCATATTATTACAGCCTGTGCAATTTATGCAATTATATTTGATCATAAAGAGCAATTAATCCATAAAATTATTTCAAAATAAATAAGGTGATTCAAGTCTAAAAATATTCAAAAAAAATCTATGGACTGAAAAATATTTGATTACCGCAGGGACATGAAACAGGAACTATTCCAATCCGAGAAATCAGTCAAAATTGAATATAAAAAATCTGGATGAAATTCCCCTACAGCTTTATTAATTTTATTTTACTTATATCAAGACAAATGATTTTTTAATATTCTACGTACATTCATGATACTCCAAAGGTTTATAGAAGATAGTCAGAAATATTGAAAAAATGCAGCCGCTAATGTCGCTTATCTCCTTAACCGTTGAAAAACGTTGAACCGTTGAAAAAAACCGAAAGTTTTAAGAATATTTTCTATTCAAAATTAAATGGAGAAGACTATTTCAATTTTTTTTTACTAGTTACGGGAAACCCTATATATATATATTATTTTAAAAGTTCGTAACTTTATTTTTGGACTCCAAACATGATCCTAGAAATATTAAAAATATACAATATGAAAAAAAAACAAACAAATTAACGTGTCTGTAAATACATCATAAATGTGAAAACTGTTTATAGATACTATTAAATATTATGCAAACAAATTTATTCGTGCATACTGCTACAAACAAAAAAATAATAAAGGACCAGACATTATGTATAGCGGTTAGATTCATGGATATTCACACTCGATTTAATTCCAAGCTTTGAATTCTTAAAGAAATAAATCTGAATCATACAAAAATCTGACACGCTCTTTGAAAAGAAATGGAGAAAAAATAACCATCTGAAATAATCACAAGAGGATAATACGTATCAGCAATTAATTCATCTTGACTTAAACATAATTGAATAAGGCTTTATCTTTAGGGTGTGCGCTAAGTCGAGGGAATAAAGGAGGCTTTGTGGCAGACAAAATCAACATTGGAGATCGGGCGTGTAATATTTTACCTGTCAAATAAATAAATTTGATATCACAATAGAGATTCTACGGACGCCATTCTAGGGACCACCTACGACCGTTACTTTATCGCGTCTTTATTTATCCCGGCAAAATGGTAGCATCTCGTACCATGTTGGTACACAAATCATGGCGATTACTCTAATGCCGACTCATACATTGTCATTGGTGTACTGAATATATAACAATAATTCCAAATTTATTCATTTATCTGTGTAACGTCTTGAATTAAACGATAAACCATTCATAATAAATTTTATTTAAATGATAAGTATCGTTCATTTGAAAGAGGTGATAAACACAATAAAAGCTCTGCGTGTCACATCAATTTTTTTGCTATTTTCAAAATAAGCTAAACGAGCATCATGATCACTACACCAAGAAGCAACTAGAATTGTAACCAAGTTAAAATCAAAACAAAATAGATAACAGTAGATGAAAAACTATCTACAAAAAAATGCATTTTTTTGTTACCAATGCAACGGGAACTTCTTACCAGAAAAATGAGTCATCAATTAAAACACGCCAATGTTTAATCGAAAATAAAAAAAACTCCAGCCAGAAATTTATAGCAGTCACATATATATGTATGTTTGTGCTTCCTTGTTGGAATATTTTTCTCTATAATTTAGTAGACTGATTAAACTAAAACATAAAATAATAAAATTCAACGTCTCTTTACACCTCATGAAAATAAAAAGGTGTGTAAAATCTTCGTTAATGTTTTGAATGAAATGTAGATTTTAAAAAATCCTATTGGTATATTTTCTGCGTGTTTTAAGGATCGGATGTATGAATCCAAAAATGCTGAGACCGATTCTTTAGAATACTTTCACATCATTTACACGACAATAGAGTTTCCGGCTGTGAACATTCCAAGCGAAGTCGTGATGTCTGGACAATAGTGCCTGATGATCGCACTGTGACATTTAAATGATGTTTATTTAACACTATTTTTTTAATAAGTTCTAACACATGTCGCACCTGAGAGTTTCGAGTTGTAGTCCACATAACATATTAATTGTATTTTTTTATTTATAAAATTTATATTACTATTGTGCTTTTATTATTACAAATGTACTTATTCTTTAAGAGAGGGGAATGGGTCAGAGCGGAAAAATGTTCCCCTCGCGTAGAAATTATTTATTCTTGCACAATTAAATCAAACATAACAATTTCTTTGTCTGTCCGTAATGTCCGCAATTTCATTCAAATACACGGCTTAAAAAAAGAAATTACACGGTCGGAAACAAGTCGCGGAACGCTATCATATCCGCGACCCGTCAAAATATACTATATCAATATATACTAGGACTAAGCAAAGTCGCGAATGATATTCAATGATTTTTCACGAGTATACGGCTAGTTCTATAATAAGCAGAACATATTTTTTACAAAAGACTTTTTTTTAATGTTGTTCTAAGCCGAATCTCATAAAAACGCCTTCTTGTTATAAAATGCGACTTATTTACTTACATTACACGTATTTTACATTATACCTACTTTTTAAGAGTATTTAGTTTGACTTTTGCATAATTTACAAGCACATAGCTTTTTTTTAAATGAGGTATAATTATTGACACCAGACTTGGTGCTCAATTGTGAACAAGGAAGTTATGTTATCTATCTATCTTTATTTTGGTGATCTATGGTCCTACCTAAAGATGTAAAGATGGTGATGTGTTATATCAAATACAAATTTAAGTACAAATTTTATTAAGTTAATTAAAAACATAATTTAAAAAACTAAATAGGTGTTAACTATTAACTTATTTAAAAAAAAAAGTACATTAAATTTGAAGAAATATATTTTTATACTGTTTTTTCTTATTATCGTCATATGCATGAATTTTGCTTAGACTCATAGAGTTAACATATGGATGCTTTAATGTATTTATGAATAGAAATAAAATTATTTTGTACTTATTACATCGGCCAAATATGTTTAAAAAAATCGTGTATTGATGGCCCAGCCCGAACAATACAACTTGATTTTGATTCATCGAAAAATATACATCGATCATCTGTCATTAATATCACTAATAGGAGAAACCACCGCACAATTTCACCAGACGGAGAGTATATTTAATAATTATTTGTCTATATTTAAGGAAGTACAAAAATAGGTGAATCATTTTAAAGTAATCAAGACGAAGACGAAGCTACTTATATGAAAGTGATATGGTTGGTTATAGGGCTTACGACCTATCATGTTGCTGGCTAAAGTGATCGACTTTCACAATGTATTACGTTCACCATTTCCATCCAAAAAAGTAAGGTTAGGGTTAAGTAACATTAGGGTGGGTTGTATGAACAAAAACTTTTTTTCTGATTTCTATCTGGCACAACAAGAAAAGGATACCAAAGGATGTTTTTAACACACGTAAAATATTTTATTAGAATATTATCTGTCTCCGGATCGACTATCCAAAATACATATTTTATAAAAATAATATGAGCTTTAAAAAAGTTTATAGAAAATTAAAATTGTATTTATAAATATTATAAGAAAATATTTGACAACTACTACATTTCTATTATCCCATTTATAATAATTTCGTTGTCTGTCCGTCCATCCGTCGTAACTTCGTGTAACGTCCGTAACTTCTTTATAGAAAAAAAACTTTTTTTTATAAATAAATAATACTTATTCTTTAAGAACCGACATGTAAAAGTACCATCATTTCTGAGACTAGTATATCTAGTTATTAAAATAATATTACAATAATCTCTCACCTGTAATAAAGAATAATTGTTAATTGTCAATGTATGAAGAAAGTAAAGATTGGAAACGTAATTGGAATTTAGCTCTTAAAAAAAAAACGAATAATCGATCTCAATTCGGAGGCAGATAAACTTATCAGAATGTAATAATATTCCACACACTTTATTTTGAGACCATTATTATTGAGACCTGTACATTTCTGTGCCCCTTAAAAAACTAGAAAAAAGTTTTGCTCCACCCAAGTATACATATGAACACATTATCTAGAAGTTTTGCAATTTACGGTGACCAATATACAGAAGACCAAGACAACACATGCTTCAAAACATCCAAATGTAATTACATGAAGCAGCGTCCTAAAATATTGGCTACAGACAGCGTTTATCCTTTATCATATCCACTTTCCTGCATTATTCATCCTTTTCTACTTCCATACGTCGTAGATGGTATCTGAGATGGACTCCAGTGTGGGTTTTTCCACATAAAAAGACGTCCGATTTGAATTTCTAATCTGAATCGGCAGATCATCAGTACATCATCTCCTATTAGAAGCACATTGTTAACACGCTAGCATTCGTGTACAACACGATTCGACTTTCTGACACCAACTAACAAGCGTGTGACAAAAAATATGACACGCGCACAATGGCCGCGACAGCCCTGAAAGCTTTCAGTAGTGTTGGCAAAGTCTGGACCGCCCAAGTGAAGCTAAGGAATTCTGATTATCTAATCAGGGATGTAACAATTTTTAAAGTGAAAATTTCTTAGAAATCTGTTCAAGGTATCATTGCACGTTTATAAATCTGACCGTCATTAAAATAGACAGAGGTTTAAGAGGCCCCAGTACACGATTTTCGTATTTGCTCTCGATTTGCTAAATTTAACGTAAACTTATTTAATCCTTTTGCAAAACCCATAGCTTAACAGGCTTTTAATCAATTTTATTATGATAGATTCACTTACTTTTGAAGCATTTCCTTAAAATAATATGAACAAATATATTGTTATAACATCAAAATAAATTTAACCCCGAAACACTATATTAGTTTTCATGCAATAGTTATATTTTATATTTGGTACATTAATCTCATATATTTTCAAATAAAGACCATATATTTTATTTACAAATTGATTGTATAAAGTTTGAAAAAGAAGTGGTGCTATTCATATATCGTTTTAAAAAAGACAAAAATTAAACGTTGTGTTTTCTATATTGCAGTACCTATCCATTAAACCATTATAACATATAATATTTTAATTAAATTTTACATGCGTACTAAAAAAATTTAACTGTCAGTTATAAATATAAATTTTATTATTATTATAAATTAATATAAAATAATTATATAAAATATTCAAAAAATTATACCTCTTACTCAAGAATTTGAATTAATTATATCGTATAGTCTGTTAAAAGATCATTTTTCTTTTAAATCAGACTTCGTTTGGACTGTCCAACCGAAGTCTGATTTGAAAGAAAAATGACTTTAAGCAAACCTAACCTAACCTAACAGTATGCAGTATAAATAATATTAAATTAAAAACTATCTATTATTACAGAAGTATTCTAAAGAATTATATATAATATATGGAAGGTAATAGTTAATGGTGTCACTGGAATAAGGACAGATGTAAATATTTATACAGGTTGCATTAGCTTACGGTTGCTTCAGAGACAAGAGTTGGTGTGCTCAGTCAACTTCGGAACTCGGTGATTTATGAACCGTAAGTCCGATCAGGAAACACGAAAAAAATCTAACGGTAGCTTGGCAAAGCCCTGATCCGATAAACTGATCCTCGACCTCATAGCTTCTGACATTTGTGTCAAATGTCTCGTCACTTGTGTCCGGTAATGATGCGGTGCCGATGACTCTTTTCACCATCGCCGTGTGCCAGCAATGGCCGCTGTCGTGTCGGATGAAATGTGAACAAAAGCAGAACGGTGATGGAAGGCGCACAAGCCTGTCAGGATCATAATAGATCGCACGGTTCGGGATCCATGACCGGATTTACAAACTTCATTGGATTCTGGAATGATTTCGAAATACTGGCACGGAAAATGGTTTTTATTAATTTATCAAGAATTTAATTTGCGCATCAGTCTCTTACACACATTAATTGTCACTAAAACAAATATGTCACACACTATTTACTACACCATTTCTTAAATTGATAGTTACTAGGTGTTTCTATAATTTTTGTTCAATTCTCACACGTACGTACTTCGCCCAATATCTATCACTCGGCACAATGCTATGTGCAACAGGATATTACAAGATGGCCTCCCAGAGTTCTGAAATGGAGACCTTGGGAAAATAAAAGAGGCATCGGAAGACCTCAAAAGAGATGGGCCGATGATATTGTCGCTGTGGGGAGAAAGAAATGGCTACAATTAGCCAACAACAGGGAAGAATGGAAAAATGAGTAAGAGGCCTATATCCAGCAGTGGAAAGACGAAAGCTGATGAAGAAGAAGAAGAAGAACGCGATGGCCGCACTGTTTTATCCATGTATTCGCGTTTGCGCTAGCTTCTACGATCGCAATTGTCAAACGTCAACAACAGACTACGACACGCAACTCTGGCTTCGCCTTCTATACAAAACACGTTGGTTTTTCGAATCTTCGAGACAATATTTTTTCAACTTTTCCATTGTTTTCGAGATTGTCTCAGTCATTTCGAGAGTCTTGAAGGGCGTTCTAGAGTTTTCGAGTGATTTCAACCGTGCGTATACGTTGTGATGTTAGTAAATGAAAGCTGAATAATAAACTTATTAATGCCTCGCGGAGGTGAAGCTATTTATATGAAAAAGTAGAAATGTAAGCCTTCGGGTGCTGTTGTACAAAAAGCTCCTTCTCTGTGAAACATCTGTAATATATCTTGATTAATGACGATCCTTCTGGAGACAAAAATTTAGCAATTGTGTTCATAAAAATTTTGATACTAAAAAATATTGTAAATATAGAACTGCTCAATAAAACGAAAATTTAAAGAATTTTCAGAAATATCTATTTTAAGTCAAAAATAGATATTTCATTACCAGCGGTGACATCTATGTATATACTGGTTTTTGGGGATGACAAATTTTAACGACATTTAAGTCAAAGTAACGACAGCGTAAGTCAAAGTGAAACGTGAATCGTAGTACATAAATTACGTGTATACTACTTTAACAAATGTGCTTGTCAGTCATGGATGGAATCGTGAACGTTACACTATACAAAGTGATCATATATGCCAGCTATATGATAGATCGTAAGCCCTATAAACATCCAAAGGCTTTCATATTTATTTTCCATACAAATTATTCATCTCTGTTAAACATCTGTAATATATCCTGATTAACGACGATCTCTCTGGGGACGAAAATTCAGTAATTGTGTTCTTGAAAATTTTGAATATTAATATTGTGAATATCTAATCTTATTCTTCTCAAGCAGTCTCATGGGTCTTGGAAGACTTATATTGCAGTCATTATATGGCGCAATCTATCCCTTGACATCGTCTTTGTAGTCCAGTCAATTCAGTTTCTAAGATTTTTTCAGAACCGGAATTAGGATGCTGGCAATTTCAATCCCGGGGTCCCAGTGCCAGCATCGGGAATTAAAATATTTAAAATAAAAGAAAAAATTACAGTTGAAATAAATGTCTTATTTTTTTTCGGGTATTATTATATACATTAACATTAACAAAATTCAAATGTAAAAGTTTCTACACAAAAGACAGAAACATAATATAATTATAAAAAATCATCTAATATTTTGAAACGAAATGCGACCTCGATAAGATCAAAGTTTCTCAGGTCATTTGATAATGATTTAATTTAAGTCTTTTTTTCCTACGTCTCTAATAAACCCTTTCAGATTCAACACTGGCAGGTGGTATTGATTTTAAATCTCAGAAGATTTTTCTAAATTCACTCCGCGCTATGTTTATATTTTGGAATTTGCCGGCTCCTTTTTAATAATGTTTGATAAATAATGCATTTTATTGTTCTTAATTATGAAGTAATTTTTTATTTAAATCCAATATAGATTTAAATCGATTTCCTCTACAGTTTCAATATCTAATACCAACGCAGAAAAATATTTATTCTCTTCGACTGTTTTTTTGTTTTCTTATTCAAATTCCCAAAATTTAACTCATCTCATTCAATTGATAAAAAGGCTAATTTTCTAAAAAACCCTTGAATAATCAGTAATTTTTAGTAAAAAAAAAAAACAGGAATTTTAAAACTAAAATTGGAATAAATATTATCATTATCCTTTCTATAGGTCAACCGCCGTGAAGTTTTCTATGACTCACGCAAAAATATATATTTCTCCTCATTTACACTACCATTGGCTCCATATAAAAGAAAAAGACAAAAGAATGAGATGAACATATCAAAGCTCTCAGCGGTTGACTTATAAATGATATGTTGCCAATGAAAAAAAGATAGTCAGATGGTTGAAACAAGATCATGAAACTACGGTTGAACCAATGACAAAGAACAGAAAATATGAAACGAAAATGCAAAAACGTTTATTTTCTATCTCGATCTTTAATTTCTTACCTATATAGAATGGAAGTTTATAAAAAAGTGCAAGATGTTATCATATAACTACAGCGAAACGTCGAGAATCGACGCTCTACACAGCTATACGATTCGTAAAAAAGTCTGCTTTTGTTTTAATTACTAAACATGTATTACTCGCCACATTTGATATGCATAACACCTCAATTTTTGGAAGTAAATCAACATTTATCTCTAATTTAATATATTCTATTTTATTAACCTAACCCAAATTTAACTTGTTAAATGGTAAAATTCGTTCTCCAGGGACGATTGCATTGCCTGTAAAAAAGAAGAAAAAGAAAGTTTAAATAAATAGGTGAAAACTAATGACACACCTGACAGCACTAAAAATTTTAATCATATTCTTTCAGATAAGAATCCACTACAATACTCTTTTAGCTGTGATATATTTTAAAACCTCTCAATGACGTCACATTGATAAACGTTAAACGTTTTCAACTACACATAACCTCTTGGCCCGCGGTTCACCAAACCCATCTACTTAGGCCTTATAAGCTGTGTATTCACTTCTCTGCGCGGAGATAGAAACACGACAACCCTCATGCGGTGAGTAGTTTCCACATCGTTAGAAGCTCCCGTGTTAGAAGCGTGTAGTTTGTATGTGTGAACGGGAGGGTCCATTAACAACTAACAGCCTGGGCGCTAAAGATCTTCTGTGAAGGCAATTAATCATTACTAATGCCGTGAAGTAGTAAAAGCACAAAAAATATTCCCTGATCATTATTTTTCAATACCTCTCGTCAGTAAATCAAAAAGAGAAAATTATTTAACATTTTTACATATAAAATTCACATTGACCAGATCAATCTAAAATTTTATGACCTTTGTAAAAAAATATTGTTATTTTGGTGATCGCTACTCAAAAATAGACGGGACATATTTATTTATGCCTGTGTAATTACTTAATCAATTTACAATTCAATTTGCGATTTTACATTAGATCTTTGAAAATAGACGTAAATCTACATGGTCTAATTAGTGTGATATGTTGAATGAGAGGAAAGTAAAGTATTAGGGATTTACAAATACTTATCATTAAAAACCCAATGCAGGCAGCAGAAATTGAATTGTGTTTTTATGTATACAAACACGTTGGTGCAATATCGCTTTTCGATACCAAACGGTTGTGCAGTAATGGCATATAAACAATTTTTAATTCAAGTAGGTACGTCAATATTCTGTTGCACATACATGAAACGTAATGTTGGACCTCCACGATGTCTGGGTATTCTTAAAAAAGACCAGTTTATTCGATGTCGAAGTTATATTTAACACATCATGCAAACCAGTCCTAGCAATCTGGAAGTACATATATTTAAAATATAAGTTTTTGGTGAATATTATATAGCAAATTAATTTTAAAATATTCGCTTTGGCTTTAAAATCAGTTTCAAAAACGTTCATCTCAATTCCGTTTACTGTATAGTGGCGCTTTTGCTACCTTTCCCCGCATATTTACCTCGCGCTTTTTACAGTTCGGCGCAATTCGGCAAGGAAGCGAAAAAACCCGAGTCAAGTTTTATGTTTGTATTCAAATGTGTGCGTGTATTAATGTATGTATGAATGAATGTATGTATGTGCACGCGCGCAATAACGTGAATAACGCCCCCACCCTAAATATTCTCTTGGTACCTAACCGTATGTAAAGAAGAGCGCACGAAGTTCATACCTTTATCTGATGGCAAGGGCTGGCTATTTATTCTTAATACTCGTAAATAAGGTTTATAACTAATCTCAAGGTTCATAAATTTAAAATATCAAAAAATGTTCTGAAATATAACAAAATCATTTAAATTTGAAGAAAAAATTCGTTATGTATAAAAAAACGAGCGAGCCTTACAGTAATCGCGTGTGATGTGTAAAATTTGACATCTCACAATTTAAAATATCAATTCAACAGCAACAGAAATTAACATCAGAATTTAAGAAAGATAATTCCTATATATTTATTAATTAGTAAATACAAGTAAAGAAAATTTATGTGCATTTATTTATTATTGAATTATGCCGCACTAGGTAGGTACCGTATATATACATATGTATTTTGTATAAAAATGTGCTTGGTCAATTATATGTTTTTATTTATTTTCATAGATGGCGGTAGTGTGCCGCCATACATATTGTATGAAAACTTTGAATAAATATTTAAAAATAATCACCTAAATTACATTAAATTTGAGAATGTAAATCATTAAGGGTAGTTTTTGTTAACAAATGTAAAAAAAAAATTAAGTCTTTATTGGATAGTTTCGAAGATATAAGCCAAAATATATCAAAGTTACAACATCCACATGCTTGACACCAGTCTCGCAACATGTACAGTTGCCGGCAAACTTCTTGAAATTCTTTGGCATACCGGGGGAATGCGCAGAAGACGAAATTTGGGTCTCGTTAGTGGAAAGGTACATGCGCAAACTTCCCCCCACTACGCCGTAGAATTTCAAGATGTTTGCCGGCTACTGTACCTATACAAAATCAGAAGCATTGACTGGTAGTTGCGTTTTCGCTGTGATGGCACTTACTAGACATTGATATGTATGTAAACGATGATTTTTTTCATGCTCCGCGCGCGTTCTTTGGTTTAAATGAAATTGCGCGCGTCTTATTCCCTGTTATTTCCTGTTACGCATT